>JAKWJD010001755.1:74840996-75440996 GCA_027705065.1 Solanum peruvianum
ATTGTTAGAAAAATAGCATAAACACACGCGGAAGCATTCCAGAATCATACATCTTGCATGAATATAAATAACAATCACAAATAGTTATCACATACAAAGTATGCTAAAAATTAACTCAGGATTACCTCTTGAAGCGTGTGCATATTCTTGAAGTAAATCCAACTCCAGTTTCTATAGTCTTCTACAGTGATCCCAACAACACTGAACTCTCTCAATACTGGGTGGGCAAGTATTGTATTTAGAATACTTTTTTTTTTTTATCTAGGTTAGAAGAATCCCCTAATATATAGAGAATGGTCTTCCTAGTCCAAAAAGGAGAAGAAAAGCAAAATCCTTTTTCTTTTGGCTTTCAAACACACGTTTTTTATCCCAAAGAAAAAAGAAGCTACTTTTCCATCTTCTACTCGAAAATAGGATTCTGAGTTCTAGTTAAATTGGGCACTGGAGGGACCCCACAGAATTTATTACTGAGGCTTCCTATTATGGAAATAATTCTAAATAATTAATTTGAATTATTCTTACCATAATAAATTACAATCACTCCACTAAAAATTTGTAATTTGAACTCCTCTATTTATTTCGAATTCACCACTAAACACTTATTTGATTCCCCATGTTAAGATTACCGATACTAATCAATAAATTAAATTGCTGACGAATTTAATTCAATGATTAACTTCTTTTAGAGCAATACTTAACTTATTTCATTTGCCAGATTCATAAATCTACCGGCCGGGTTTACACATGAAAACTTACAAGCTTCTCATAAAAGGTGTATCATCAATCTCTATACTGAGACATGGATTCCATCAACTACTAATTATTTCACCAATATATATATTATCATCCAATCTACCAGGCATATTGACCCATCTCAGAATCTTACCTTTTAATAAAACCAAAATGATAATTAATATATACAGATCATAATCGTTATTCAAGATTAAGAATATAAGTACATTTAATAGTTTAGAGATATGTTTTTATCAGTCAGTCCTAAAACAACTATCTCTGCTTGGTCCCGTTCAATAATACCAAATGCACTAGCACGAGAAGTTAAACTATGTCATTCTCATATCAAAATAAATTACATTAATCTCGTGCTACAATCTTTCTGATGATGATTGTTGTCCAAATTTCCATCTATGATTGTGAACTATTAATTTTAACTTATAAGAACTGATGATTTAATCTTCTGTGTATAAGCTTAAAACTCTATACACCAAATCATCTACTATATAAGTTAAGGACACATATATGACAATTGATCTATTTAATGTAACACTTTATTGAATTGAATAATAAATAAACAATTGTTCAATATTAATACTATATCAAAACGCATGGTTAATAGTATATCCTACACCAACAATGTTCAAATCTTTTCTGTTGTGCTATTGGGGTGGGGGTGGGGGTGAGGGGATTTGGGAGCGCTTGGTAAAAATATAACATTTAGTTTTTTTTTCAATGAATTGTGGCATCAATAATTAAATATAATATTTTTAAAAAATTGTTCAACTTTAAATTTTTCGATCAATTTTAATTATCAGAATTTGATATATTTTTATATCATAGATATCCAAATTTTCTGTTGTAGGTTCCACCATAATGTCAATAACTAGAAATATTAACCTTAATTTATTATACAACCATTTTGGTTTGTTACAATTAATGATTAGATGAGATCATTTTATATTTTTTTTTTAGGACATTTATTAATATTGTCACTTTTTTTTATTGTATATTAAATTAACAATTAATTATTGTCTTTACTATTCTTTATAAAATTTGGTGAAGGAAAGAACCTCTTTTCACTTTTTTCTATTTGAGATTTTCTTGTCAAAAGGTATGGGTGTTTTCATGGATATATATACACACACATCTGTGTATACAGATTTTTTTCTTAAACTTATCAAGATTATTAATATTTTTTTTTAATCTTTTATCAGGCTAACAATATTCATTCAGAAAATGAATTTATCCATGGGTGAAAGCAACAATATTCAAGGTAAATTCATCAACATTAGCTTTTCAAATTATTATATGCTTCAATTTTTTTTATTATAAAACTATTATAAGTTATGAACTAATGTTATGATTTCATTATGTGTTCTTTAAATGAGAATGAATCTTTAAATCTTACTTGTCAACCAAAAGTTATTGTATAAAAATAAGTATTCAACTCCTTCGATTTGAAAATAACACATTTTCACCTTTTAAATGATAAGGAACCATTGATCCTAAATCCAAAAAATCATTGTATAGAAATAAGAAAATTTTGTTTAATTATCCTAAGTATTTCATATAAAAAAATACATTCTAAAATTAGAAAATAAGATGCTTTTACAAAAATTTAAATACCATATTACATTCAAAGTTATTGCTTTTTTTTATTTTTAAAATAATCATCAATAGAATAATTTTAAAAAATAACTAACCTAGTTGTAAAGAAAATAATCCGAAAACAAAATAAATATTTTTTCCAAGAATAATGTGAAAATGAATAAAGTATTGCACAAATTTACTAGTTAAAGAAAATTTAACACTAGCAACAAGTTTTAAAGTCATTCAAAAAAGTTTAATGTACAATTCAAACTAATGTAATTGCTAATTCATTAGGTTTCACTCCATATATCCCCATTTTAAAAAGATAGTATTAAAGAGCATAGAAAACGAGATTATCATTTAATATTCTAAAACATCATATAATTAAATAGTTTAATGTATTTTTAATAAGAAATACTTTGATTTTCTGCAATTTTATGTTAACTCATTATTGTTTTTTCAACTTTTAGTGTAATGATTTCCTAGATTTGATAATCATATCTGACGATTCGGATGGAAATAATTCATCAAAATCTATGGTTTAAACAAGTTTTGCTGATAATGAAGGTTTGTCTATCGGCGTGTTTAGTTATTTTTATCACTTGAGATATTAATATTAGAATAGTCTCATCTTAAAGAATATGTCTACAAAGTAATTACATATTTGATCAAGTGAATGTAAAGGATCTACATTTGTGTTTTTGAGTGTTTATATTAGGAAGCCGTAAGTAAGTTTGCTAAGAGCTATATAATGTGAATTTTTTTCTGATAGACATTGATTCGTGAAACCGGGTCCGTCGAGTTAAGTCAAGAAGTTAATCAAGAAATCACAAGTCTTCACCAAGACTCTTCTACAAAACTTGCATCAACGTCCAGGTATTTGTGTCTTATATGTTTAAAAATAATTAAGTTCAATTTACTATTACAATTTGATTTATTTATTTTTTGTTGTTGGTGACTACTTTTGGTGCTTTAAATTATTAACAGGACAATTCGATTAAAAGATGAATCTACACGAGCACTATCAAGAGGACCTATGATACGAGGAAGCAATGAAGTCGTCCCTAGAAGACCTTATAGATCCCAAAGAATGAGAGCAGTCAATGATTATGAGGTTATGAAAGAAAAGAGGAAGAGAACAACAAAGAAGTCTGCGGTGCCTAAAAAGAAGAAATCTGCTCCATGAGTGTCTTGATTAATTCCCTAGATTAGAGAGCTATAGTTATATCATATACTCTTAATTTAATTTTTAAAGAAATTGTTGCCAATTTATTTTATTTTTTTGACAAATAATTATTTCTATATCTCAACTTTCATCTATATATATTTTATGTAACTTTCAAAAATGATGACAAAGCTATCATCTATTTCTCAATTCCCCTCCTTTACCAACTTTTACACTAGAAGAATAACACTACCATGTCAAATATATTATATAATAAACAAAAATAAATGTTATTAGGCTTTTGTGGAGATATATCCACGTGCAAATCATTTTTTCCATAATACATAATGATTGGTCGATCTTTCATGGAATAATAATATATAAAGCTTCAATAACTTCTAAATTTGTTTCTTAATATTTATCCCTATATATGACCACGACCTGTATATGGAATAAAGTACTTATTGTAATTAAATCAACCTTGTAATGTCCAATTTTGAGGTAGATAATCATTTCGACCCTGATGGGAAAAAAAGTTAGATCAAAAATCTACTTTTAAGTTAATTTTTTTTAATTTTTGGAAGAGTTTGGCAAATATAAAATAACTTAAAATAAGTTAAAAATGACTTAAAAATATGTTACGAAGAGTTTGAAAGGTAAAAATGACTTAAAATAAATCAAAAATGATTTAAAATTAATCAAAAAAGAAACAAAAATATATCTCCCCTATTATTATTTTTTAATTTAAAAGTCATTTAATTTTAACTTTTTATTTTTAAGTTAAAAATTATTTTTTTAAGTCAATCCAAACGGACTCATATAAATATATGTTATTGATATAGTTGGACAAATATAGTATATTTTTTTAAAAGTAAAATAAAGGATAAATATAACCATTAGCCAATATTATTAGGGCAAATTTTATGTATAGCAAATAAAATTAATAATTTTGTGCGTTGGCAAAGTTTATAAAATCGCATTCCGTAGCAAAATTGTAATTTGCTACGGATGTACTTTTTGTATAATTTATACATTTTCACTGTTCAAATTAAAAAAGGGTTGTACTTTCGGTTGGATGAAAAAGGGAAAAAATCTCAGCAATCACGCAGATTCTGTTTCAATATAATTTCATTCCTTCTTCGTATCCTTCAATTGAAAGAACTCCATTGTAGTCTGTTCAAAAAATCGATCAAGCTATTGAAACTGTCAGTTTATACGAATTGTATAAGTATATGAAACTGTTGAATGTTTATACGAATCTATCAATAACATAGATATACCTATTTAGTGTTGTATGTTTATACGAATTTGTCAGTTATAACAATAACCTATTTTAGTGTTTTTTCGTGAATTGAATTTGTAGTGTAAACTTTAGTTTATGTTTATGTATAAAGTTGAAACTGTTGTATAAGTGTATGAAACTATTGTATGTGTTAACGAATTTGTCAGTTCTATACATATACCTATTTAGTTATATACATATACCTAAGATAAAAATTATACATTTATACAACCACAATTGTATAAGCAGACAATATTAAGAGATGAATCAACACAAACAAAAAACAGATACTAAGATAGACTATACATTTATAAAACTAAAATTGTATAAAAACATGAATCAACACAAACACAAAAACAGATACTAAGATAGATTATACATTTATACATTATACAACCACATTTTTATCATTGTGTATTGCATAAACGTCAGTTTTAACTTTCATTTTCTTACTTGACCAGCAACAACATCGGCATAATCTTTCACAACTTCATCCACAAATCTAGTTGGGTCATTCATTAATTTGGATCTGATCTTTTGCATGGTGTTCGATTTAGACATTGAACCTGAAATCTCCTCAAAATCCTGAATTAGACCCAAGAAAAACGATGGGTGTTCAACATTATTTTCAACATGCAATGGTATAACTCTTGTGAATTTCTTTGATGGAGATTGGGCATCTATTATTTAAACCAAAAATCTGAAGGAATTATGAAGTGAAGTGAAAAATTAGCTTGAAGAAATTGAAAAGAAATAACAAAAATTGATAAAGTGAGATGAGTTTTTAGGCGACACCTGAAATTTTTGATTTTTGAAATACTTTAATAAACCGCAAAGACATGCTAGAGAAGTTGAAAATTTGAAATTAAATTTGTTGAGTTAATTAAGGAGAAATTGAAGAAATGAAGAAGAGATTGTATAATATAAACGATACAGTGAAAAAAGAAAAAGTTTTGTTTTGGGATTTTTTATATACAATTCAGTGTCCCTACTGTAACAATTTGAGCGATATTTTACCCTTTTAAAAAAAAAAATCAAAAGTATAATTACTTAATTCCTTTTAATCCGTTTAGTATTCTTACAATTATCCAATATTATTTCATATATTTTGTCACCACATTGATGCATGTTTTGTCAAAATAAAATTAGAAATAATTTCTGAGGAATTTTGAACACTGAAGTGTTTAGATTATAGTAGAGGAGGTTTTCGATTAGGGTTTAATTCTGATGGGCAAAATCCAGGAAATGGAGAAAGATGTTACAAGAGATAAGGAGGAGTCAATTATGGAGTATTTGAGGAAACAAGTACCCGATTGGGACGATGAAATCAAGTGTACTGCCAGGTTCAAGGCGTTCAGCGGTCAGAGAACTGATTGGGAACCCCTTTATGTTTTCTGGAGGGATTTGATTCTCAATGTGGCTCGACACCTTCACATCTTCATTATTCGTCCTTCTCAGGTTTGTTTCTCCTTTTTTACTTCTCTACTCTTCCTTCTACCAGGACAAGAATTGACCCTTTTTTTGGTGTTGTGAATGGAAGGTGAACGTTTGGTTCGATAGAGGAGGTCTCGTCCCTTTGTGCCTCGATCAAGTACTGGTATGTGCCACTTTGTAAATTTTCATATTTTTTTGTTGGGTTTGGAATTGTATTGCATAAAGATATACTTGTTCAGGTGAGTTTGCGAATTTTTGGTTTGGGATGGAGGGAAGGAGTGTGAGGTTTTAGTGGGAATTCTAGCAGTTGAACTTGAAGTTAATTAATGTATCCTCAAGTTTGAGTCTTTAATGTTTGTTATTAATGATGTGTCCGTGTTTGAAAAGTAAAGGTAAAAAGATTAAACTAAAGCTTCGAATGGAATAGTATTTTCTCCAATGTCAAGAAAGATTTTCTCAAGCTAGATTGTGTGAGTGATTCATAATTGGAGATAAAAGATTGAAGAAATCCAACCTGACAACGCCAAAGAAAGAGTTTCCAATAAAATTATGATAAGTAGAATTAACAACAAGATCATTTTCTGCATTACTGAATCAATAGAGAGAATGATAATTATGGAAGACTAGGGTTCCAACAACCAAGTGTAATCCCACTAGTGGAGTCTAGGGAGTGCGGTGTATATGCAACCTTACCCCTACCTTGTGAGGGTAGAGAGATTGTTTCCGATAGACCCTTGGCTCAAGCAAACTAGGGTTCTAACATAGAGGCCAAAAAAAAGTGACTTCTTTTCATTTGCTTAGGCAGGGGTTGATAAAGTTATCTAGTACATCTATTGGTGGGAGAATACAGAAATCTGGTGAAACTGTTGAGGTCTGTGCAACTTGTGCTTAATAGAGACTAAAAGGCATAGTATTAGGATTTTGGTGAATGGTCACCGAGGAGGATGGAAGGAATTCAATGATAATAGATGAAGTTAGCTTCAGTGCTTGTGCTAGAAGAGGAAGGCTTTGCTATAGAGCAATGAGTGATGGCAAACTTTCTTTGAGACCTCTATCAAAAGGAAAAGCAGATGGTAATGTTAGGAGAAGAGTATCTGGTCAAACTATTACTGCCATATTGATTTCCAATTGGAAGTTGTGATTTCTCTGATTCTGGTTATTCATCAAATCTAAGCATGGAAGTGAATGAGATCCTATAATATCCCCGAAGAAGGTTTAATTTTATCACCATCAGCTTCGATTTATTAGGGGCCTACTTCTGTCTTTAATTTGAAGAAAAGAAAAGAAAAGAAAAAGAGAGCAAAGTACTTATAACATCTTATATTGTAGGAAATGTAACTTTTTGAAATGAAAGATATGAAGGATTGATTGTCTTAAAGGAGATGCACACGTGTGGAAGGAAGTTAGCAGCAAAAGATTATTTATTTTGCTGAATGGTGTATAAGAACCTAGGGAGATTATATTTCATTTCTTGATACTGAGAAAGATGAGTAACTGGAAGCAAATTGTAGCTGCATCAAGACTAAATGGGACAGTGATACCGAAACTGAAATATTGCTTGCATCACTGATTTTACTTGTTAACGGCAAAAACTTATACCATGTAAATATGGAATGATTCGTGTCTCCTGTAATTAGAAGATTTTGTAGGAAGGCAATTATTTCCTTCGTTTGTTTCCTCATTTATAATTTATTGTAAAGGTTATTTAAACCCTAATGGCTTAAGGGAATTATCAAGCAACATATTCCCAAATTTTCTTCTTCTATTCTTGTTTCATATTATCGATGCTTGACCACTTAGAACTACTGATATGAACATGGAATAATTGTACTAATGCCTGATTCAGATTGGAATCAATTTAAGTATTTTGGACAAGACTAAGGCAAGCTCAGTAAAATGCAAAATTGAGAGAGCTGATAAGAAGGTTAAACAGGAAGAGCGAGAAAGAACAATTAAGTTGTTTTTGCTCTACAAGATAAAAATGAGGCTTGTCTTGAATTGTTGCATGAAGTTGGATGGGGGGGGAATGAAGTTCACGAAAAATTAGGTGAACTCAATGAATGTTCTAAAAGGTTAGTTTGCTGCAAGGATAGAAAGGATATTTCTTTAGTCTATCTAGTTTTTTTCATTTTATTTTTAGTATGCTCTGTTCTCGTTAATCATCAAAAGTGATTGTAAGCAGATTATCTTAGAATCTAATAAGTTGAATCGTAACTGTAAAATTTAAGATTTACACTAGAATTAAATTTTTTCCTGCCCCATGCATTTGTAAGTCCACACAATGCATCAGCCAGAAGCATGACTATACTGTTCTTTACATAGCTCGAAATGTATGCTGCTGGTGAACTATTGCGGACTGTGGGAGTTGCTGATCCAGCTGGTGGTTGGGTTCCTCAAATTTTTTGGAGAGTTGTAAATTTGGGAGGTCTGCTGAGACCATCTACTCAAGAAAATCTTGCCGAAGACTATTACATAATTCCTGTGTTACTGAAGGTAATTGTTTCTTGTTCCTAAATTAATCATAGATGTTATTCATCTTTATATACCAGATTTGGAGGGGATGTCATCAATATAAAACTGATCCTTTTAGAAAGCCTGAGTGAAACTAAAACTGTTAATTAGAAAATAAATAGGCTAGTTAAAATATGAATGGCCTTATCTCAAGCATTGCCTATCTCAGACAGTCTTTGACTATTTCCTATACTCATGATGTTAAATGTCGTCTTTGTTGTTGCTTTCTTTTTGTGCTTTAATTGGTTTCTGTTCGTCTCTTCTTTTTCCTCCTTTCCCGTGATTTTCTTAATTGCTTTAGTTTTGTGCTTTCATTGGTTTCTGTTCGTCTTTTATTTTTTCCCTCCTTTGCATGGTTTTCCTTTAATTTGTTTCTTGGCTCTATTTTCTGTACTTCCCTTTTGAGATAGCCCTAGTGATCATTTCATTTTGGTTCTCTTAAATGGTTATTGGATTTTCTAATCTTTCAACCTGCCACCCTGAAAAAACTAAACTAGGAAAAGGCTCTTCAAGTGGTCCAAGCGTTATCTGAAAGCCACTGGACAGCTTTCTGTGTAATTACATGGAGGAAGTTCCAGGAAATTTCTGGCGGATTGAAGGAAGCTCATGCAGTCTTGAATCACTTGTGTGAACATGGGAAAGCAAAGCACCTTGTGATAAACAAGAAGGATCTAATAGAGGTAATGTTAGTTGGAATACTGTTTTCCATTTACATTTCATGTATCAATACTATATATGGTTCCACGATGGGAGCTGAAAGGGTGAATAAAAGAGAAACTTATCACTTCCCGTTGAAGGACTTGTCATCATTTATGGCTACTTATTTGGTACAATTGGAAGGAAAATAAAAGAGATGTGTTTTCCTCTCCATTTCTGTAGTTGTATGCCACCCCTCAGTATTAACTTCCCCTCCTTTTACTTTCATATATAGCAAGTGAAATAACCCTGGCCTCTTCTCATTTACTTTCCTCCTTTCACCTTCCACTTTACCGCGAAAGCTATACGAAAGAGCGGGGAGGGGGGAAGGAAATGGCAAACTTTTTATATATATTTTATTTTTGTGATGAACAAACAGCAATTTTTGGAGTTCTTGACAAAAAGCATCCCTATTGTTTGGGTTCAAATTTAACTTCATCCCTGTAGTATACCATTTAACAAAAAACATACCTGATGTATTAAAGTATTCACATTTTCTAGTCCATAACATAACAAGCATAGTGCAAAGGACGAGTTAGAGGGTGTTGGGATTGACTAAAAAGTTGGTCAAACCTACTTTTAAGTCAGTTTTTGACTTTTGGAAGTGTTTGGCAAATATAAAAATAACTTAAAATAAGTTAAAAACCAAAAGTAGGCCTCCCCCTACTTTTTATTTTTTGACTTAAAAGTCATTGAAGTTTGACTTATTATTTCCTACTTAAAAGCTACTTTTTTATGTCAATCCAAACGGGCTCTTAGTACAGTGCATTGAAGTAATAGATCACTCAACTGTTATAACAAACTTGTATACCTATAGCAATCAAGAAATTGTATATGGATGTCCAACAATCTTTATTGATTCCCATTCCATAATTGTTGGTTGCTATTGTTTCTCCTTTTTGATTGGGACCTAAAACTCTGGTTATCCAGAGGTCTTCTCTACTTCTTAGTTCTGCCATGTTTAGCTGTGCTTTTGTTTGTTAAATCATTGGAAGCTTGATTGACCAATCTTGAACACTGCTAGTAATATGGATGGATGTAGTTTTTCCATACAGGGAGTGAAAGTCTCTCTTTCAGCAAGAGCACTTTCTGGCACAACAAGTCTAGATCTTGATGTGCTGCATTTGATTTGGACGGTTGAGAAACTTGAGCGTCAGCTTAATGTGATAGAACAACGCTGGAAAAGGTAAGGACTATCACCCTCCAATATTAAATGCTACTACTACAATAGAGAAGAGATTCTACCAATTCAGTTATGTAAATGCCCAAAAAATAATTGCTTCTTCCTGGAAAGGGAAGTATGAAAATAATGATTTTCCTGTGGCCAGAATAGGGCTAGGACTGCCCAATTTTTTTGACGTAGAAGTTCTGACTAATTATAATGGCTCTATTTGGGGCTCATTTAGTTAGTATTGTTTCTCAAAGTTAACCGAAATAACTAGGATACTTGTTCAATGCACAGGTCTAGAGCATCTGCTTTAGCTTCTCTAAAACTTGGGAACAAGCAGGTGGCCCTAAAGTGTGCAAGGGAGATGAAGCTGGCTTCTTTGAGTAGAGAAAAATGTACAGCACTACTAAACCGAGTGGAGGAAGTCCTTGCAGTTATTGCTGATGCAGAAGCCTCAAAGGAGGTCGACATTTCATTATGTGAAGCTGTGCTTGGTCTAATCCAAAATTGACAAGTTACAGATGACTTTATTTACCTTTGAACTGGTTTGACAACTCTAAACTTATCCCTGATTTAATGGCAGGTTGCTGAAGCCATTCGAATTGGTACACAGGCTATCAAGGAAAATGGGATCAATTATGATGAAGTTGAGCTGTGTCTACAAGAGCTGAACGAGTGTATTGAATCGCAGAAGCAGATTGAAGAAATTCTAGGTTGTATGACACCCCAAAATATGTCACATTCTTACCAGATACTCCCTCCACTTCAGTTTGTTTATCTTACTCTCCTTTTTAGTCTATTTCGAAAAAGAATGTCTCTCCCTTTCTTGACAGCTTTTTAATTTCAATTTTAACCATGGCATGTTTAAGACCACAAAACTAAAGGACATTTTGGTAATTCTACGTATCTTTAGTTTCAGACCACAAGTTTTAAAAGTCTTCTTTACTTTTTTAACTTTGTGCCAAGTCAAAACCAGACAAAAAAATTGAAATAGAGTGAGTAATAAAATTTATAAGAAAACATGTATAGTTCAACTCAATTGGTTAACATGTGTTAGTGAATGTTCTTATTTTATATTCACTAGAAACCCCTAACCAAGAGTGGATAAAGCCTGTTTCCGGAAACATCTTATCCCATTTTTAAACTGATGGACAGTGATGAACCTTCAGGTTGATATATAATCTCAACTTGGTATCAGGTCATCACTTAATAATGGCCTTTGAGCGTGACAATATTGCCTCGTCAACTGAACAATTTGGACATATCACCCAAGCTGATTATTTATGAGTTTAGCTGGGTTTGTATCTGTACTAAAGCTAATAGTTTTCTGGCTCCTCCTCAGGCTCAAATGCAGCAGGTGCAGAAATTGAGGATGAAGATATTGAAGAGGAGCTGAAGAGCTGGAGATGAATTTTGCTGAGGTACCGACTCAAACATCCACTGGGGTAGATGCTGTCGTAGCAGGAACACAGGAAACTGCCGATGCACTGAGTGAATCTCTTTCGAAGCTTCATCTCACACACCATGCAAGGAAGGACCTGGAGGCAGAACATGCCGTGGAGTCTATGGGTGCCATGTCAAAAAATGGCAATCGTGAAGCTGTTCTGTCATAGCTGATTGCAGTTATGATCTTGTTTTCTCCATGTTTTGTACTGTGATGCCTGGTAGTCCATGCCACAATTGACAAGTGCGCACCTTTGATCTTCAGGGACGGGGCATGGTTGATGCGTGAAACACTGTCGATAAGATGTTGGTATTTGACATGTCAATGATGTTGTACATTATCAAAAAGTTCTACTCGATATAGTTATAGTTGTCTTATTTCCTTCTTTATCTATATCGGAAAGAATGTTATTTTTTATCTATCTAGTAAGTTTATAATTCCTATGGTTTTAGTTTACTCTTAATGACGACCAGAAGATTATTCAAAGTGCATTTTTGGTATGTTATGTACACCAAAAATGATGCGAATGCTGGGTAATCTATTGGCAACATGTCCGTTGATGTCAATCTTGAAGCTGTCATTTATGTGCAGCTAGTTGAGTCCAATTCTTCCAAAATGAAGCACTTCCCTTGGTAGTGTTCGCGCTAGACTCCTAGTTATGTGGATATTTATTGCCATGTAACTAGAAAGGTTGCAGGCTCAAGTTGTGGAAACAACCTCTTGCAAAAATGCAGGTAAGATTGCAATAGACCTTTGTGGTCCACCCTTATCCAAACTTCGCGCATGGTGAAAGCTTAGTACACCCCTCATTTTCTTTCATTTGGTTTTTCTTCTTTCTATTTTTTGTTCCATACTATAACATTGTCAAACTCAATAGAAAATCATGAACCAGGGTCATTAGCTCGGGAGAGTTTATAACTATGATAATGACCATTTGTCCTAGTCTTTAGTCTATTATCAGACGCTTGAAACCCAACATAATCAGCGCAATTTCTAATTTTGTCACACAGGCTACATAAAAGGATTCGAGGAATTGTGTTTCTGTAAGAATGTTGATAGGAGCATCTACTGTAGTACTAGCTAGTGAACTAAAATTAAAATAGACTCCAGAAGCCCCAAAAAGAAAAAAGAGAAGCAATTAACTCCTGGAAAATAATGTAATAACCACGCTTTCAGGACATATGCCTATAACGTTCTTCTGAAAATCCATGAGACATTGAGATCGTCAACCAAGAACACCCTCTTTTAAGCATTCAGCAACCACGAATTTCAGCTGACGCATCTTCTCCCTTGCCGCCTACATAAACAAAAAACTTGCAGTTATATCCTCCAGAATTGAAAGTCAATGAAGTTAACCAGCTACGTGCTTTGATGTGGCAAAACTAATTGTGATGTTAATATCATATAGTTGTTAAAGTTGACTTTAATTGGTATAATTGAAATTAACTGCTCCATAGCAAACATGGCAATTGACATGGAACAACACATCTAATCAGCAATTTGACTCTTAAAGTCTCCATTGCTTTATGTAGCACAGGAATGGCTAATTGAAATTGTGTACATGATAGATAATTGAAGCGACTATCCAAGTATATAAGATGCATAATGAAGATAATCTGATGACTGCTATTCACGCCACATTCCAGTCGGATAGGCTTGGGGGTTGTGTGTGTGTGAGTGTGTGCGGTGGCGAGGTGGATAAAGATGAATGTAAAGCTATTCACCAAATTGTGAGTGAAGAATACTTACATGGTGGACCGAAGAAACCCTTCTTTCAGCATTGTCAAGCTGAGTCTCAATTGATTCTTCCACTTCCAAAAGTAGCTTCTTATTTGATGTTTCTACAGTATGAAAATTAAACATCAGAATTTAGCTTGTCCTTGTGATTACCAGGCACAGGTCCAATATGTAATTGTTGCTCCTCATCAATGTTTAGTTTCACAAAAATGTATGTGCAGCAAAATCTTATGCAGCAATACGTCGTGGGAAATTTAATATATTGCTTAAATAGCAAAGAATTAACATGCTCATCAATTACTGCCCTTCCTGTAGTCCAGATGCTTTAAAGTGCAATAGAGGAAATATTATTCAATATATAGACAATTACTGGCTCAAATAAATAATTAAGCTTTAGCAAAGTTCATAGAAGATCTTGTCATACTTCTCTTTTCCACAGTTGCTTTCACTTCGACTTCATGTGCTTCTAGAGATTCAAGTGTGCTCTTGCAATCCTGGAGATGCCGAGTGATCTCTTCTTTGAATCGTTCGTATATGGCACTCAGGTGTTTTTGTTTCTCTACAACGTAATTCAGAGTATTTAATTTCAAACAAGAAAAAGAACCATATAGCCCTCGAAAAGAGGAAATCAGAGAAAACTTAGAAAGCAACATTGAAGAGTCATATTTCCATGTGCATTTGCATTGTGCAAGATGGAAGTAATTCCACAAGCTCATCACGTCAAGAAACAAAACTTTGCATGACTAAATTCGGCAATAGATGAGAAAAATGAAACTTGTCATGCTAGGGTTTATGGCACGCAAATCTAACGGATCCACAAAGTGATAGTTAACAAGGTACCATAACTCACACATGCAGAATAATACCCTGTTCTAGGGGCTCTGGCAAAACAGGTTAGAACATCTGAAGGGGGGGAAAACCTTTGTATGACATAAAAAAATAGGACATACCAGAACTAAGCTGCTTCAGGCACTCAAATTTTGAACAAAATACTACCAGAAGCAGCAGATTTCAAGCAAATTGTCAATATTTTGTTAACAAGTTACCTTGCAGCATTTCTTCTACATGCTTTCTCTTTGATTTATTCAGACTGTTTATTCTCCCCCTGGAACAGAGAAAAGTCATACTTAAAGAGACAGAATCTTTGAAATTGTTTCTGCCGTTTTATGCTACTTACATGTCTGCTTGAATCTGAAATTCAGCATTCTGCAACTGCATATGTATTTTCTCAGCAACTGACTTCAGGATCTCAGCAGATCTTTGGTTAGTCACAGACTTCAGTTTGCTTCTAACTTTCTCTAATGAGAAAGCAAATAAGGTGATGGCACTGCAAAGTGATACTGAAGCTCAATGAAATTTTGAATAATAGAACTCTGTGCTGAAGGATTTTTAGTTCATTTACTTGGGAAAGAGAACTCTGCGGAAGAAAGTGAAAGCTTTTAATTCGTTCACTCAAGAAAATGCAAGAAGTACCTAGTTAGCACATCCTCTTCATTCTGTTCTAAATGCCTTTCAAACTTCCTACAATCAATTCCTGTTGAATTCCAAATGGAGAAGAGAGAAAAAGAGAGAGAGAGAGAGAGAGAGTCTTGAGAAACTGGAATGAAAAAGTAATTATAAGGAACAACACAAAGATCCATCAGACAAGCAGAGAATTTGAACTGATGGAAAATGAACCTTTAGAAGAAGTTGCAGCAAGACTAACTCCAGAAAGATTAGCACACCCTTTGTTGAACAGCTTTTTGTTTGGTCGAGGAGGTTGTTCCCCGGTATTGCAAGTTTCAGGAGATGGTGGTTGCTGTATATCAGCTGCATATACATCATAAAGTAATGAGAACAACTGATTTTGCTTCAATCAACTGGGAGGCTCGATCAATAGATCACGTACTTCTAAGAAAATTCATATTATGTTAAGATGGTCAGCAGAACAACCTAGTTACTAATGAAAGGTCAGCTAGAAGTCCCACACAATGCTCCTTCGGTCAGCCAAATATCAATCAATAATATTCATTTCAAATGAAAATCAATACTAAGCTATATCATTTTTTCAGGTAACAAATTCCAAGTACTAAATTCTATATGCTCTGGTGAAGAATCTACGGATTATTCTGTGGAAAAAGTACACTCAGCTGGATCTCCAAAGTTCCCTCAACACTATAAACTCCATTTTCACTGTGCCTTTTTCCTTTCTCTTTAAGCAGTTGATACATAAAAGAAATCTATATGCATCTCTTCAATTTCACCAATGGATAATCACTCTAAGCTAGAGCAGATCAATAGAAATGACAAAGGGGCTTACTATTCAAGTGACAAGCTGCCATTATATTACCTTTCAAACTGCACCCATGATAAGATATAAATGAACGGAACACATAAGAAGTGAAAGAAAAGAGAAGTACAACTAAAATCATAATAGGTGATCATCAGTCACACTGAGAAGTACCAGAAGTACAACTAAATCATAATAGGTGATCATCAGTCACACTGATAAACACAAAGTGTCAGTCAGGGTGAATGGTATAAAGTATGCAAGGCAACTCTATCTTGTAAACAACATAAGTTACCCGAACTACAAGTTTAGAAGGGGCTTTAGTCCCATTAGTAATATACAAAAAACAATCACATTAATTCACCACACCCAGACAAAATGTTTACTTGAAACTCCTGCCTCCATACACCTTAGCTGTCAAAATGTGCCACATTTATATATATACACACACAAGCTATTTCAAGTTAAGCAGACAACAACCTTAAAGTAGGGAAATTAGATATCAAGTCGTAGATCAGCAGAAAATGTAATTTACATGCAGTATGGATCATCTGGAGACTTATGATTACATTTGAAAGAAACTAAGGAAACTGAATCAATATGAATAAATAATTGAACATGAATCACAAAGCATCATTTTGACCTTGAATATTTGAACTGTCTTCCGAGTCCTCGGGATCACTTTCCATGGATGATGGTTTGGAAAACTTAATTTGTGCATCTTCTATATGTCTTGATTCCAGAAAAGGAGAATTTTCCAAATTTCCTGCATCATCCTTTACATATTATAAGGAAAATCAACAATTCATTACTACAACCTATGACAATCAGCCACTAGATTACAACTGTTGAGTCACAATAAGAAGGATACTGATGATTCATCGGGTGTATTGGACTTATATTCTCGTCTAAATCCATCAAAGCTCTTGACCTTACAAATGCCCTCATTTTTTGATGTTATATCTATATGATCATCACCATGCAGTTGCCCCAGATTGCTTCTTGGTGCAAATCCTGGAAAAGATTTTCTGCCAGGTGTTTTCAAAGCAAAAACTGGGCTTTGATTGTCAGACTCTGAGTCCAATGCTCTCTTCTTGAATTTTTCTGCTGAGTTTCCTTTCTGATCTATATGTTCTTGTAGATTTCTCAGCTGCTCAGTCATTTCCACTACAGGGGATTCTAGGTTACCAGCATCTGGTTGGACCAACTCGTCATTTTTCTCCTGAAATAAAGTAGAGCCATCACTAGGATGTACAAACTTCTCAGGAACTGGTACTCTTCTACACTTATTGTTTGTGTCTTCATCTTTCATTTCATTGTTCTGCTCACAAACCTTAGGTGCTTCCATGTGGTGACTCTTCCTCTTTCCTCTCCTTCCATATACCATCAAAGGACTACTAGTGCTAGCATCACGTAACGTCCTAGACAGCAGATCTTTAGGAACGAAGACATTTTTCTCTAAGTGGTCCTCTTTACATGCTGGTGGTCCCTTTCTATTTTGTGATTTCAACTTAGCAGGAGCTCTTTTTCGAGCTAAAGAACGAGTAGTTGGTCTCCTAATAGCGTACCCATGACTTTGGGTATCACTTTCTATAGTATCTGAATTTTGCTTAGGTTCACCAACATGATTTCCACTGTTTTTCTGCTCTGGTTCCGAGGCTTTTGCACCCTGCTCGGGAACTAGAGAATTTGGACACTGCTTGGTTGGGGAAGAAACAGTTCCTAAGATTTCCTGAAGCTTCAATCTTAAAGATGCATTGCCTGTATTTTCTGCTTTCTCAGGCAAGTCGTCCAGAGCAACTTTGGGTGCATATTTCCCCCTTCTCTCTATAGAAGCATCCTCCTTTACCTGCTTGGATTTTTCAAACTGCAAAGTCCTTGTCTGGGTTAAGAAAGACCTTAAGGAACACTCTGCTGGTCCTACCTCTACTCTGTGTGATGTGTTGCACATCTCAACTACACCCTGTGCAGTTGAAGTTTTCTGTACTTGAGTATCTGCCTCTGAAGTTGGTTCATGGTGGAGGGCTTTAGTGGATATCCACGGAGATGTCTGCTTCTCTATGGGCTCTCTTTGATTTCTGATAGTAGGAGTGCTCACTATTTCCTTCTTGTTTCTGTCATTTGTGAAATTCCCCTTGCTTGAAGTTTTCTGAGGCATTGTTGTCCCATTGTAAACAGATATCTCTTTGCTAGAAGTTTTCACTGCTGCCAAGTGAGTCTGATCTTCAGCTTGCTGTACTTTCTGAGTTCTGCATTTTGAAACTGAATCTATTACAATTCCAATGGACATCTTTCTAGATTGACTGGATTGGTGGTAATTGCTGCCAAAACTCCAAGTGTCACTGGCAAGGTCCTGACAAGAACAAAATAATAGTGTTTCAACATCTAGCTTTCTAAGCATACCAACATGACATCAGATCTACTCAGAGTGAGGGGTCGACCTTTCTGGTCCTAAGAAATTTTTGAAAATTAAACTCCACAACAAGATAACAAACTTAGAAATTTAAACTTATCGGAAAAGTCAAAAGACAACAGGGACGGAACATTATGCATATATGAAATCTGCAAATTGCTTCAAGTAAATAATTAACCCAGACTCGAATTGCAAACTGACTACTTACATCTCGTAATTTTGACTTCCTGTTGACGTCCATAGCTGCAAATTCAGCTGATCCAAAGTAAGCGTGTTACCTGAGTTCTGAAAATGAAAGCAGAAAGAATGATTAATTAAGCTTACCCATCAAATTCCACCGTCATAGTTTTACATGTATTGCTAATTGCCTTCACAAACACACGCCATACTCACATAGAATGGAATTAAGCTTCATAGACTAAGACTCTAGGTCTCTCACACATGTGGAACAGAGAATAACAGAGAACTTCTAATACTAAATAGTTATCGGTATCTACAGCATAACCACATATAAAACGTTCAGATTCAAAACCCATCCAAAAATCCAAATCACTCGAGAACAGTTTCTGTACTACGTACTTCCCCATTCATAAACAAAACGCCAAATCAAAGCTTCGTTAAGAAAAAAAAAAAACTAAATCTATCAGCGAACGATCAAACATCGGGTGAATCTAAAATCTCCAACAGCTACAATTTACAGAAACTTCAGCGGGAACGAATATATGAGGATTAACTTTACATGCATTATCGATTATGGAGATATTGTGAATTATTTACCACAAATGAGCAGAGACGAGATTCACCATGCGCATCCTTTCGTTTCTGAGATGTGAGGAGAAGAACTCGAGTCGATACTTGAGAATGAACAAAGGATTTTGGGGTCCTTTTTGAATTTTTAGGAAATTGGTAGCGTGCGTACGGGTGATTTTGCGTGATCAGACTGAGAAAGAGGCGGGAAAAGACGAAACAATGGAGCGTGTACCTCACTTTCACTCTTTTACACTGCGTTTTACACCTTGTTTGGATGGGTTTTTTTTAATATTTTTGATTCATAATGTGTGTTTGTATATTGTTTTGTACCCTATTATTTCACCATTTGGATATTGTATCGCACTATGTTATATTATAAGCATTATTTTTCATGGTAAAATAATGTCACACATTCAATAATATGAATGATAACATAATAGTAGTGCATGTAAAGAAATATTTAAAATTACTAGATACGCAATAATATAAAATGAAATTTTTTGTCATTTAAGAATAATGAATTTAACGATATAATTTTTGGATAAAAACTTGGTTTGTGTGTGTTTTGAACTCGCTTTCCCAAAAACAACACAAAATCTAAACTCAAAATCTATTTAAAGTTATAAAAATTAGTAAAATTTAGAATCATGATGTAATCATCCTAATGATCATTAGCATTAGTAGACATGTGTTCTAATCAAGTATAAAAATTTTATCTCTCAA
This sequence comes from Solanum peruvianum, assembly GCA_027705065.1. NCBI lineage: Eukaryota > Viridiplantae > Streptophyta > Magnoliopsida > Solanales > Solanaceae > Solanum > Solanum peruvianum. The sequence continues at coordinate 74,860,914 of JAKWJD010001755.1, forward strand.
GAAAATATTCAATTATTTATTTTATTCGATACAAATTGTATAATTTTTCTCAAACTTATAGTTTTCTTGTGTACATCTAAATGTTATGTGTAGTTCTTTTTATTTAGTTACTCCTTTTTTAATGTTTAAATAATTGATATTGTATACAAACTTAAGATGAAAATGAAAGATGCTAAGACAAGCTTGCCATAAACTTATTCATCTGTGCTTCACGAAGATGATGATGTGTTGTGTTATATACGTCATAAGTTTTGTGATATTTTTTCAAGAGTTTATTTTTTGGAAAAGTGTATATATTAGCAAATTAGTAATTTAAATTGAATGTTATAAACATAGTTTGGTTTTATTGTATTCCATAGCAAATTGTTGCTATTTTTGCCTCTTTTCAGTTGTAATCTTGCTCGCCATTCTCGTTATTGTTGGCAGTCGCGCTTGACTCTCTATCTTTTATACAAACACAAAAGTATAAAATGTGTTTGTGTTTGTATAAAACGAGAGAAAATTGTACATATACATATATTTTTGTTCCTCTCTCTACCTTCTTCCAGTCTCGCTCGCCACTCTCACTCGTCTCTCTCACTTTATATAAATACAAATGTATACATCGCGTCTGTGTTTGTATAAAGCGAGATATTTGTATATATAAGTACAAATGCATAGATTTTCGTCCTATACACATATGTTTATACAAATACGTTCTTCCCTTGCCAAGTTTTATTTTGTCTTTCTCTAAATCTCGTTTTATACAAATACAAATTATACAATTGATTCTTTTGCAGTACGTATACCGAAACAGATTATACAATTGATTCTTTTGCATATGTATATAGTGAAATAGTCAGCTTCTTTTGTATATATGTATAGTGAAATACCCATAGCATAAAGTTTGCTATAGAACTCAATTATACAAACCATAACAATAACATACAAATATGATTTTTGTACTTGCTATATGTGAAAGTTGTTCATGTATAAAATGTGTTTGTGTTCGTATAAAGCTGAAGAAAATTGTATATATATACATATATTTTCGTTTCCCTCTCTCCTCTCTTCCAGATCTCGCTCGACACTCTCCTAGATCTCGCTCGCCTCTCTCGCTTATACAAACAAAAACGAAATGTATAAATTGTGTTGTTCTCTTTATATAAATTGAGAGAAAATGTATATACACATGCAAATACATACATATTCATCATGTAAACTTATAATTATACAATACAAATATTCTTTTGCCCAATTTTCTTGTCTTTCTCTCTTTCTCGTTTTATACATACACAAATTATACAATTGATCTTTTGTATACAACTACTTTCTTTTGTATATGTATAACGAATTATACAATTTGTTTCTTTGTATATGTATAGCAAATTATACAATTAGTTTCTTTGTATATGTATAGCGAATTATACAACTGTTTTTTTTTGTACATGTATAGCGAAATATACATATTTATGTTTGTTATGGAGCGTAATTATGCAAAGTATAACCATAACATACAAGTATAATTTTTATATTTATTATAGGGATAATGCCCAAGTACCCCCTCAACCTATGCCTGAAATCTCAGAGACACACTTATACTATACTAAGGTCCTATTACCCCCCTAAACTTATTTTATTAATAATTTTTTACCCCTTTTTAGCTTACGTGGCACTATCTTGTGGGCCCAACGATGATTGACTTTTTTTTTCGAACTAGTGCCACGTAGGCTAAAAAGGGGTAGAAAATTATTAATAAAATAAGTTTAGGGGGGTAATAGGACCTTAGTATAGTATAAGTGTGTCTCTGGGATTTCGGGCATAGGTTGAGGGGGTACTTGGGTATTTTCCCTTTATTATATCTGAAAGTTACTCTTTTTAAATTTTAATTTAACTTTTTTTTTAAAAAAAATATACTTTTAGAAATATTTTTCTAATGGACTGGCCCGACAAGGCCCACAGCCCACAGCTTATATACAGGTGAATTGGGCTGACTAATTTCTGGCCCACCAAAAAAGTGAGTCAGTAGGCCTAGTCCATCAAATTCTAAAGTCCAGCTTATAATTTTAATTTGACATAAATTATTAGTTTCGTTTTTAAACTATTGTCAATCTTAAAAATACACCTCTACTTGCCTAACTACACTTAGATATACCTCAGATCTGTCACATGACATAGCAACTAGTTTCGAACTCTTATAGCATGAGCCTTAATAAGAAGTGTTGAAAATACCTCCAAACTTGAAGAGAATTTAGAGATAAGATATGTTTACTCATGTTACAGAATCAAAGATATATTTAAGTTAAATTAGTCTTTGAAAGCTGTCAAAAATTCGATTGAAACTAATAATTCACTTAAAATTTAAAAATATTTTCAATACTTTTTTCTTGTATTTTCATTAAAAATAATTATTCATTCACACTCATTGTTATTGTCTCTACTTGCCTCCTAGTCGTTTGTAGTCAATCCAATTTTTTTCACTAATCATTAGTTTATTTAGCGTTAAAGCTTGACTTATCAATTTCATAATGTTCTTATTTTGACCGCTTGCCACCTTATTGCTTCCACCAACTTCACCCCTATGTCGTGTCAAATTCGCATCGAAAAAAAGAGATTTATCCTCTTTTATAAATAAAAAGAAAAATGAACTTTTGAAGCAAATTTCATGAATATTATCGATGATGAGTGGATTGGTCCATCACAATAGATTATGCAAGTTTTTAGTTAATTAGAGCTTTCGGTGCTTTCATAAACAAACACTACTTACTCCAATATTATCGATATATTCAGTATAATTTTATAAATATCATTTTTAAAAAAATTATATAAATACTATTTCCATCTTATAAAGACCGAAGAACTTCTTTAAAACGAAATTTACTTCATTTAATTTGTTTACAAAGAATGATCAATTCTTCTTTTTAACAACATTTTTTTATTACGAATTTAATACAACAATAATTAAATGACACTTTGATACATTTTATATAATTTTAGTTTATATTAAAACATTTTTTTAAGCTCAATATCAAATTAATCAAACCATTTTTTTTAAAAGAAAAACAAACTTTTCAAAGGGAATAACTTATCTTGTAGCATCACCCCTTATCTCATCAACATTAATTCCTAGCCGAAAGATGTCAACTCATAAAGAAAACCGACGGCTGAGATTGTGCGGGTCTACAAATCCCATTTTCTTTCACCAACTGAAACGATAACGCTAAAGCAAACGGTGATATTTTCTCAGAGGAGCTGAGAGTGCAGTCATGACAACAACGGCCGTCGTCAACCATCCTAGCATTTTCACTCACCGGTCGCCGCTGCCGTCGCCGTCCTCCTCCTCATCCTCATCGCCGTCATTTTTATTTTTAAATCGTACGAATTTTATTCCATACTTTTCCACCTCCAAGCGCAGTAGTGTCAATTGCAATGGCTGGAGAACACGGTGTTCCGTTGCGAAGGATTATACAGTTCCTCCCTCTGAAGTTGACGGTAATCAGTTACCGGAGCTGGATTGTGTGGTAGTCGGAGCAGGAATTAGTGGACTCTGCATTGCTAAGGTGATTTCGGCTAATTATCCCAATTTGATGGTGACGGAGGCGAGGGATCGTGCCGGTGGGAACATAACAACGGTGGAAAGAGATGGATACTTATGGGAAGAAGGTCCTAATAGTTTCCAGCCTTCGGATCCTATGTTGACTATGGCTGTAGATTGTGGATTGAAGGATGATTTGGTGTTGGGAGATCCTGATGCACCTCGCTTTGTCTTGTGGAAGGATAAACTAAGGCCTGTTCCCGGCAAGCTCACTGATCTTCCCTTCTTTGATTTGATGAGTATTCCTGGCAAGCTCAGAGCTGGTTTTGGTGCCATTGGCCTTCGCCCTTCACCTCCAGTTTGTACTCATACGCTTTCCCTTATCTCTCTGCAACGTTGATGCATTTATTTATTTTGATTGATTCTTCTCACACGAATAAAGAAAAATAAAAGCAAATAAAAGAGAGATTGTACATTAAACATTTTGATAATCTGTGCCTTCCACTCACTCCGCATGGTTTGGCAAAAGTGACAGGGTTATGAGGAATCAGTTGAGCAGTTCGTGCGTCGTAATCTTGGTGCAGAAGTCTTTGAACGTTTGATTGAACCATTTTGTTCTGGTACCTCTCAATTCTTCCCTATCTTCAGTAACTATTGCTGGCATTTGTTCACTTTGTTAAATACTGTTTGTTGTAGAGATCCGTATTTTTCAAAGAACTGTATCAGTATGAATTTTGAATGTATTTTATGTGATACTCACTCATCATTTTATAGGTGTTTATGCTGGCGACCCATCAAAATTGAGTATGAAAGCAGCATTTGGGAAAGTGTGGAAGCTAGAACAAACTGGTGGTAGCATTATTGGGGGAACCTTTAAGGCAATAAAGGAGAGATCCAGTAACCCTAAACCTCCTCGTGATCCGTAATAATGGACTTGATTCAAAGTCTTTGTGCTTTTTCTTTCCAGGCTTTGTGTTTCTTTCTCTTAAGAATCTGTCTCCAGAGCGAGTATCTGACTTGAGTGATCATTCTACAGGCGTTTACCAACACCAAAAGGACAAACTGTTGGATCATTTAGGAAGGGTCTGAGAATGCTGCCAGATGCAATTTGTGAAAGGTGCTCTTCTGCTCTCCCAGCTCAATGCTTCCAACCCCAGGATAATAGACTTTTTGGGAAAAAGGGAAGAGAAAAGAATATCAAAAGTTGACTAGTTAAAGCTCAATGTTGGCGTTTTTGGTGCCTTAAGTGTGTTCTTTGGTGCTCTTGTAGTATTCTTAACTTGGAAATGCTTATAAGTTGTCTCTGTGTTTCCTTAGACTGGGAAGCAAAGTGAAACTATCATGGAAGCTTTCTAGCATTACAAAGTCAGAAAAAGGAGGATATCTCTTGACATACGAGACACCAGAAGGAGTAGTTTCTCTGCGAAGTCGAAGCATTGTCATGACTGTTCCATCCTATGTAGCAAGCAACATATTACGCCCTCTTTCGGTGTGTTGCCATTACTGATTGCTCCAAAGTCATTATTGTTATTGTTCATTTGGCATTCTAATATATAAGCTTGTCTAAAAAGATGGGAATGTTTGAGCAAAGTTTAGACTTTTTTTTTTGGACTAGGGAAAGGGGCTCAAACACATCCATATAACAGCCACATACTATCTGTATACTGTATAATGTGATCAGCAAGAAGAGAAATTAAAAAAGAAATTTTTTTGTCATGCTGAGAATTAACATGCACTTGCTTAATGAGATCAAGGGTGCAACCGTACCCCATCCCCTCATCAAAGTTGGAACCTGTGTGTTTCTAGCTCTCATGTTATTTTCATTTTTAATATAAAGTTTTATTAGCAATTTTCTTGAATGCTTTGACCTTGGATTTTCCAAAGGTTACTGGTTCTGAATTCTGATAATTGTTTTGCAAGAAAATATGGCTCACTTAAAATGAGAAGTGTTTATCTATAGGTTGTGGTTGAGCTTCTTCTGTTTCTTGCTGAAGCAAAATGTCTTTTAATCTTTTGTTAAACTCAGGTCGCCGCAGCAGATGCACTTTCAAGTTTCTACTATCCCCCAGTTGCAGCAGTGACAATTTCATATCCTCAAGAGGCTATTCGTGATGAGCGTCTGGTTGATGGTGAACTAAAGGGATTTGGGCAGTTGCATCCACGTTCACAGGGAGTGGAAACACTAGGTAGCTTTCTGTTTAAAAGATCCACTCTTATTTTTGATATCAAACTATCCATATCAAATGTATGACTTTTATTATGAAATTGCAAGATGCTAATCATTGGATGACCCTCATTACCCTGAAATTTTGACATTAACTTTGCGTAATGATTTACAATAATTACAAGATCTGTTTCATCTTAAGTATTATAATTGTGTCTCATTTGCAGGAACAATATATAGTTCATCACTCTTCCCTAACCGTGCTCCAAATGGCCGGGTGCTACTCTTGAACTACATTGGAGGAGCAACAAATACTGAAATTGTGTCTAAGGTAAGGCACTTAAATTGAATACAACCAAGTGCCGGCAGTATGGATTTATCATAATGAATGTTCATGGCCTGGCCAGTGAAGGCATCACCTGAAGGTCCTGTAGTAACAAACATAAACCTCGGTTTGATCGTTTCCCTAGATGCTTTCTGGTTGTGTATTATCCTTTTTTAGATAAGTTTTCGGTGTTACTCTCTTAAGATTAATGACCACACCAATTTGGATTACAGAAATGTTTCTGCTTATATAACTAAGTGATAGAAGGTGATTGATGATAATTATAAATTTTATGGAAGTAGTAGTTAACTATAACTGTAAAGTTGGATCTTTCTAGTAACCAACATTAATAGTATTTAATGACGCTGATTTAATCGGAAACTGGATTAAGTCATGTAAGCTTATTCCAAATAAACAAGCTCTAATTAGGAGAACTGGCTCTAATTGCACTTAAATCTGCAGTCATGACATAATCAGTGATATATGATACCATTCTGGATGAGGCATCCTGCATTAATTTAGCCAGTGCCTTTGGTTACAATTATTTACCGAAAGAAGCAAACTTTCACATGCTCTACATGTTTTGAAGATTTAAAGCATAATAGGATCACTATTATTTTCTTTTTGAGAAGTACATTTTGTTTAACAACCTAGCATGTTTGCCCTAGTATGCTCTTTGTTGAAGGATTCCCTATCAACTTGAGTGAATGAGCTCCTTCAGTAATTGAATTATTGTCCATCAAATGCTGGAAAAGTGGGATTATACTAAGACATGTCTTCCCCTTGTATAGCCCTAGAGCTGTTGTCATACCAGTGATTTTTTAAAAATTTCTGTGCTGGTATCATGATATCCTCCACTTGCTATTGCTTTTCAAACTCTCTTACTGCTGTTATACTACTTCAATAACAAACTGCAAGTCTGCATCTTTTCTTTATCTTTTGATAAGGCTAAACTACAACCTTCTGTTAAAGTAACTAAGATGGAGGATTGGAGGTTAATAAGAATGTACAGAAGTCACTGGACTTATCTCATTAATGCAATTATCTGTAAGTTCCAGTATTGTCTATATCATTTACAATATTCATTATAAACACAAAATATAGTTGAGGGCATCTAATCCCCATATAATCTGTGTTCAGTTTTTCTGTCAGAACCTCTATATAATTTCTTGCTATCCAAACTGTCTGAGTATACATGATAGTATTGTTCTACATAATTTTCTTTGCTCCTTTAGTTCCTGGCATCAGCCACTAATGTCCTGTACCCCATACATATAAACATGCAGCACCCTGTACCCCATACATATTTAGAAAACTGCATCGTAACTATGATACATGTCTGCAATGTGCTTTACTGGTTCAGTAGAGCCATCTAATAAGTATCACCTGCACCCTATCTTTTGTAAATTATATTGTGGTAAGCATTTCTCATGTGATGTGGTCCATTGTCTTGAGTCAAGAATCAAATGTGTGTGAGTTACTGACTAGTGTTTCGTGGAAAATTTAATAGAAGAATAGAATGTCAAGGTTAGGTGGCATTGGTATTACAGACTGCAAGTAAAGGAGGTACAACAAGGACAAAGTATAAGATATATGTGAAGTTGGTGTAATGATGCTTGTGAAAAAATCGTTCCATCTATGGTGATGTATTATTGCAACCAGATATAATCCTTTTGTTGAAGTCTGTCACTTATTTGTGTCTCCAGAAATAAATCTATCATTTATTTCTCTGCTTGCCTATTTTCTTCGTGTTTAATACATCCTTCTTTGTTTGTTGCATTTCTTTATGAGATGCATAGCATCCATGAGTTGATGGTTTATGGTGATTATTGATTGAACCATGTTCCTGTAAATCTGTGTTTCATTCAGTTGAGTGGTTCTTTGGGTTGAGACAATCTTCTTAACTCTGTATATTCTGTCTTGCTTTTCTGATGTACACTTGATTTCGATGAATGCTGTGTTTTTTGCTTTTTCCATAGTATTTGTATGAAATATTTGGCGGTTATTCTTTATGCTTCAGGGCCTTGAATAAATTGTTTCTAGCTCTTATACCTCATTCCTCTTGCAGACAGAGAGCCAACTTGTGGAAGCAGTTGACCGTGACCTCAGAAAGATGCTTATAAAACCCAAAGCACAAGATCCCTTTGTTACGGGTGTGCGAGTATGGCCACAAGCTATCCCACAGTTTTTGGTCGGACATCTGGATACACTAGGTACTGCTAAAGCTGCTCTAAGTGATAATGGTCTTGACGGGCTATTCCTTGGGGGTAATTATGTGTCTGGTGTAGCATTGGGAAGGTGTGTTGAAGGTGCTTATGAAATTGCATCTGAAGTAACTGGGTTTCTGTCTCAGTATGCATATAAATGAAACCTCCTCTTGGGGAGGTACTGTTAGGTTTCAAAAGTTTTGCTTATTAGAGTTATTTTAGCTTTGGTAAATGATTTATGCTTGATTTCAGTCGTTTTTGTTGTAATCTTGCTTCTCATTTCTTTGAGACAAAATGTTCTTGTCAAGGAACAATACGTTTAGAGTTCGAGTATCTGTTAATTGTAAGAAAATCTAACATATTGGGCATAATTAGCTACCTGCTTTGCCAGTAGATATATTGTATGTCTTGGTTAAATATGTTTTGTCTTGGAATTTGATTTCTTTGGGAAATTATTCATTCCAAGACCAAATATCAAAGATTATACCATACTCAAGGATAGGGACTCGTAAATCCTTCCCCAAACACCCATTTCGCAACATACTTTCAATCTTGACGTTCTAAACTAACATCTTTACACCAAATCCTATATCGAGAGTTCTACTCGTTTGAATTCAATTTTGAAAGGTCCATGGATTTCATATTGTCTTAAGAAATCGTAGGTACTAAGAAACGCAGTCCATGCTTAGACATTATCGCCCCAACCATTCCTAGATTGATCTAGATCCCTTCACTCAAATTCCGTTCGAGACTGGCTGACTTAGAATTTTCTAAGTTTTTATCCAAATTTTTTTTTGTCCCACTTCATATTAGATTTGGAAAGTTGGAATATTCATGGATTCCTCTATTCACTCAGATTTCGTTCGAGACTGTCTGACTTAGAATTTTCAAGTTTCTATCCAATTTTTTTTTGTGCCACTTCATATTAGATTTGGAAAGTTGAAATTTTGAACGTTAATACATGCTAACTTGCAATCAATCAATTAATTAATGCGAAAAATTCTAATATTTCATTATTTCTAAATATAACATACTCCACATAATATAATTTTTCACTCATAAATTTATTTGGTAGGATTTTAATAGTTAATCAATTTATCTTTATAGAATTTTAAAAACCTACCAATTATTAACATAACTATACTTTTGTTATAAAATCAAGCTCATAAGAGAAATAATCATAAAGAGAAGAAGACAAGAGAAGTAAGATGGAAGAGAAGACTTTCTTCTTATTCAAGTATATGTAAGTCTCATGTATATATATTACAATAATGAATGAACAACCCTATTTATAGAGTGAGAAATCACTCCAAAGGTTACCATATTAAGTATCATAATAAATAGATACATTATTATCCAAAAAGGTTCATGTAACCTAGTGAATATGAATGGTTGTTCATGTACCAACCTTATGGACTATCCACTCATTCAATGAATTTATAACACTCCCCCTTGGATTTCCATAGATAATGTGCCTCGTTAAAACCTTACTAGGAAAAACCCTGTGGGAAAAAATTCTAGTAAAGGAAAAAGAGTACACATATCTTTTGATACGCACCATTTGTTGCCTCATTAAAAACCTTGCCAGGAAAATCCAGTGGGAAAAAACCTCGATCAAGGGAAAAAGAGTGCAACGCGTATTGTACTCCCCCTGATTAAAACATCACTTAATTTCTTGTGATGATGTCTCCAATCTTCGTACATTGTGGTTGGTATATTCTTTTGTCTCATAACCATGATTTAGCTATAATTGGAGGCATACAATTTCTGCTAAATCAACCAGCATTATCAATATAATTTCATAGTTTGGAACTGTGCTCTTAATTTTAACAATTCGAGCAAACAACCTTACAAAAACCAATTTGTAAGTTGACAACAAAATACATGTGACCATCACATAGATGCATTAATCATATAGTTGCAAATGATCCACATGACAGGTGAATGGGCCCATATTCACCCGTTTATATGTTCCAAAAATTTTAGGGGATTACAATCCCAACCTTAGCTGGTACAATGATCATTTTATCAAGAGAACAAGCTACACAAGAGAATTCTTGAAGAATCCTTATTTCTTCATCATATTTCCATGACACACCTCAACATCACTTTGAAAGATTAAGTGTACCGTCACTTTATCTTCTTGTATCATGATAGAGGATTTATAAACTTGTCAAATTATTGGGTTGACAACATTCACAAGTCTAATGACTTTTCATACGATTTTGATCATAAAAATTGCCTTCACATTTTGAAGGACTATTTGAAGAACTTATAGTGTTCTTCTTTTTATCATTACCACAATAATGACTATTATAATTCTGTCCCTCCACGCCCTTATTCATATCATTAATTATTTGTCATCTTTCAGACTAATCATTCACTGCTACCACATTCATATGATTGAATGGAGCAAGTCAACAGGCGAATTTCAGAGTTATCACATGTTGCTACCACATTCTTTTCACGGAATGGAGCAAATTCAATATGATGAATTTCAAGACATTTCATCAAGAATATCTTAGTCATCATTTTATCATCGCTATGGTGCATTGGCTCAAACTCAATGTCTTACCCATATAAGACGTGTTACGCCATAATTCTATGAGACTTGAACTCAATCACGGTGCATCAAAACTCTAATTGATGTCTTACCCTTTTGGTGCGATAGAACTTGAATCTATCGTCTTATCCTCAAATATTTTTCATTATGGTGCATCCGGACTTTAACCTGATGTCTTACCCTTTTGGTGCGATGAAACTTGAATCCATCGTCTTACCCTTAACCAACGGTATAATAAACTCAAGTACAACATGATTTATTCTTTGAGTCTTTCAAAACAATCAAAATTACATTCAAACTCATGCTATTAAAATTTTATACCTTCTTCTATTTAAGAAGTTTTGTATAGCATGTCATATTCAACCAATAGTAGTATATGTCTTCGGTTCCTGATAATTGTTAGTGACTTAATACTATTTTATTCTAAATCATAAAATATTTTAGAAAATACATACCTGATTTTATGCATATAATACTTTGATCTTCATAACGAGATCAACCAAAATATGAGCTAAAGAAAAATAAGAACTTACTCTCAATTAGATAGAGACTCGTGCTGATAACGTGTTATAAAATCAAGCTCATAAGAGATATAATCAAAAGAGAAGAAGACAAGAGAAGTAAGATGGAAGAGAAGACTTTCTTCTTATTCAAGTATATGTAAGTCTCATGTATATATATTACAATAGTGAATGAACAACCCTATTTATAGAGTGAGAAATCACTCCAAAGGTCACCATATTAAGTATCATAATAAATAGATACATTCTTATCCAAAAAGGTTCATGTAACCTAGTGAATATGAATGATTGTTCATGTACCAACCTTATGGACTATCCACTCATTCAATGAATTTATAACAACTTTTTTATTTTAAGAAATCTAATAATAATATTTTTAAGTCAATCAAAAATCATTAACACACCATGACCCATGACATATCGGACGGTCAACCACATAAAATGGTAAGTTGGATTGGGTTAAAAAGCGGCCCAAAAAGAAGCAAAAGAAGGGCATCTCGTTTCAAAATTTGAAATACAGCACCGAACAATGTGTACCGTTGGAAACACTCAAAATCTCTGATAGAGAGAACTCCCACTGAAACGAAGACGAACTCAACAAACATGAGACGCCATGGATGGCAACGTCCTCTTCACACGTTGCAGGTTCGTCGTTTCAGCCGATTCCGATTCCGCTACTTTTTTTTTTCTGAATTTACTTGTTTTGAACTGGCCTTAAACTGCAGATTGTGGGCATATCGGTGTTCTGTTTCCTCTTGGTGTTTTTTTACACCTTCATCGGTTTTCTCCTCGGTAACAGAGTTGTTGAGATCACTGTCACCTCGATTTTCTCCTTTGTGGTAATTTTAACTTTCACTAGTGAAATTGTAGCTCAGTATAATCGATTAACTGTATTCAAGGCAGGCAATTGAATTTTGGATGTGTGATTTGCTTTAATGCAGGCACTTTCTGCTGCATTTCTGTTTATAAGGTGTGCGGCTATCGATCCAACTGATAAGACGAGGTTCAGGATGAGGAGGAAAAGCACTCGCACTGCGTTTTCAAATCTTAATTATGGATTTGTATTGGGACAGATTGTTGTGAGATTTCTAAGGAGAATCGAGCGCAGAGTGCTTAAGACATTTATAAGGAGAAAGTACCTGGATCCTTTAAAAAGTAATCTTCATTTGGAGCCTTTGCTCACATTTCCACTACTCGTCAAAGATGATTTGATTGCCCAACAGACAAAAGATGATGACATTTCATTTTGTTCGCTTTGTGATTTTGAGGTTTGCAGCTGCATTTCTCGTTATGTTTTGCTGATTAAATTTGTTGAACTTACTAGGTATATGCATTTTCTTTCACTGTCTGCTTGCATACACCAAGGCGAAGCCTGGAATTTATACAGGGGGATTCAACTAGAATGATAGCTGGAATTTGAAATTGTGACCTAAATAAGTTTTAAACCTCTTTTTCCACTGCACTAAAATCTTCCCTTGTGTCAAGGAACAAATCTACTTCCTTATGCCAAGGATATTGAACAGTTTATGCAAAACCAAATATAAATAAATCATTCTTGCCAAAATTATGAGCAACTAGCTCCACATCTGGCACACACAATGAGAATGTGGTGAAGCGAGATTATGCAGATTTTAACAGTTGACAACTATATGAAATTACAAAAATAACATATCCAGTGAAATTCCATGAAGTGGGGTTTAATGAGGGTAGAATATATGCAGATCTTACCACTGGCACAAACATATGAGCTAAAAAACAAAAAAGGAAACAACTACATGAAATTATTATGCAGATATTAATAGTTGATAGCTGTATGAAATTGCCTTACTTGATCCTTTTTGCAGGTTAAAAAGCGTAGCAAACACTGTCGGACCTGCAATCGATGTGTGGAGGGATTTGATCACCACTGCAGAGTAAGGAGATAGGGTCTCATTCTCTGCTGCATTGTACATTAAGGTACACCTAAACTCAAACTGACAGGATCTTTGTTTTTGAGTTGTTGCAGTGGTTAAACAATTGTGTCGGGAAGAAGAACTATACCAGCTTCATTTTTCTAATGATATTCCTCTTGATAATGGTTACTCCACCTTCTCTCTCACTGTATTTCTCTTTTTTGGATATCCCTATTGATTTTGCATCTTAAGCAGCTAACAAATTTCTCGATGAAACAGCTGCTTATTGAAGGAGGCACAGCTGCTGCAATATTTGTAAGGTGCTTTGCCAACAAAAGGAGCATTGAACTAGAGATCCAGAGAAGATTCAGTGCCAAGTTCCCTAGAGGAGTTCTGGCAACAATTTGTGTATGATTCTTTGCTTGCTTTCTCCATTATATCTCCCTCAGTTTTATCAGGTGTTCATCTTTCAATGTACAGTTTCATCAGTTGTTCATCTTTTAATGTATATTTTTGCAGGTAATCTTATTTTTCATGACATCGTATTGTGTAGCAGCATTGGGACAGCTTTTCTTATTTCATATAGTTCTCATCCGGAAGGTATGACTGTCCCCCTTTTTCCCAATGATCTGGTGCAACCATAAAAAGCATAACAAATCTTTTGGATTTGATTTTGCGGATAGAAAGCAGGAATAACATCACAAACAAAAAGTTCTGGTTTTTGCTGAACAGTAAGCGCAAAGGCACCTTGTAACCTATGTACAAAATATTTCATTGAGAGTTTTATGTGAAATTCACACTTGTTCCTTTCAACTAATGTAAGATAAGTAAGTAGGCTTACTATGAATGTAATAACTGATAAGTAAAAGCAGGCTTATATATGTATGGGAAATAGGAAAACAAGAAAAATGAACCAGTTGATTGCAATATACTCCTGAAACATAAGTGGATATAGGAAGTTGTGTCCTTGCGAGTATTAGTGTATGAAACTTTAGGATAGAACCAGGGCTGCATTTGCTATAAGAACACCTTAAAGTACTATGTATGTTGGCGTAAAAATCCTAAAGCAGCTCATCTTGGAGCTAATATTGCTAGTTGCTATTATGTTAGGAATCCTAAATTAAGGTTCATTATCTGCTTATCTTCATAGTTAGAGGTGCTGTAACCAGTTTGTGCTGAGAAAAAACACATTTGGATGCTTGTAGATTATTGAGAACATAAGAAACTCGACACACGAGTTTGCCCAACTTCTCAGTTAAGTTTCTTGGTTTCACAGCTTAAGATAATCTATGGTTCTCTTGGCAGGGAATGAGAACTTATGATTATATCTTGGCAATGAGAGAGGAGAACCAATCTATGGAGCTTTTGGAGTCATCAGAAGATTCAGATTCCTCCTCTGATGAGAGTATCGACTTTGATTCACCTGAGAAGCCGTCAATTGTTTCAAAACTTACTTGCAGAGAAAAAAGAATGAATCAGGTATATATGCACATTTATCACCTCAATAGCTTCGCCTCAATTCTTTTGCGTACTTAAATCAATCAAAACTGGATACTTCTCTTTGATCTTGTAAGTTGAATTTTGCAATATTTATATCAGAGTCTGGAGAGAGTATCTATAAAAATCGATGGAGAATCATCCACATTGAAAGAAAAGCGAGGTTTTCGAGCTAACATTGACCCCTGGAAACTTATAAGTATGAGTAGAGAGAAAGCACTAAAAGCAGCTGAAAAGGCAAAGGAACGGCTCATCAAGCAGAAGGAAATAGTAGACCCTTTAAAGCCGCTACCACTAGAAACAAGAAGTGGACCACTGATGAATTTGGACGCTAATAGAGTTCCCTTATCTGTGGCTAGCAGTAGGGAACTTGCTTTATCAAAAGAAGTGATCATCACGAAAGGGAGGGTAATCCGTAGCGGGGGATCACCAATGCAGCTTTCTAGTCCCAGGCGAAGACATTCCTATTCTCCTACAGTTGTCCCTACACCTCGTAGTGGTAATACTACTGTACCATCCCCATCACCAAAGCATAGATATAAAGGCAATTTCGACTTGAAGTTAACGCAAGTCTCCAAGGAACTTGAGACTCACATTTCGAGGCAGGTATTATTCTCTGCCTTGAAAAAAGAAAATGAAACTGCAGCATCACCCAGATAACATCACTGGTGGATCGGAGGTGGCGACACCCTCAAATTTCTAACATCAACAAAGTGAGGGGCTGCTTTGAGTACATTTTTCTTCTTTTAATTTATTTGTAATAGCATTTATGTTACTAATATTGTTGCACAAGTTGACTTCATCATCATAACGAACACAACATATGTATGATAATGCTGCCTACAATATCTTGTTTATATATGTTCCCCAACAAAGTGGGATTGAAAAATATACTGTGCTTTACTATTTAAGGATTATTGTTGAACTTGTACCTGAAAATTCTATTAATTAATCGAGAGATGTGCTTTATTTTGTT
This sequence comes from Solanum peruvianum, assembly GCA_027705065.1. Lineage (NCBI taxonomy): Eukaryota > Viridiplantae > Streptophyta > Magnoliopsida > Solanales > Solanaceae > Solanum > Solanum peruvianum. The sequence goes on from JAKWJD010001755.1 coordinate 74,876,573, forward strand.
CCCTTGTGTTTGAGTTTTTTAAATAGAGAAACACTATCTCATGATGAACTTAGGTGACATATGACATGTCACGTGTTGTTCACCTCATTAAAATATCAACTGCACATTAGATTGGGTGCGCATAATCCTTTTCACATAGTAGAAGGGCAATTGTGATTCTTTCTCCGTTAAATTTTTGATTTCACTAACAATCGTTTAATAAATTTAAATTTTTACTCAGAAAATTCCGACTTATCGCTTCTTTCTATTTGTGGTTGTAATTGCATAGGTAATTCGTTTCACATAGCTTATATTGCATAATATCCTTAATGATTTGGATTAGTTTGTACGAAAAATTGTATACTGCTAATATAGGGTTTTTTGAGCTTGATAAAATTTCTTATAAAAGAGAAAGTGAGTTACTTAATTTTTGAAGGTTTATGCTAATTATAACAATTCAAAATAATTCTAATAGATAAAAGATTGTACATCAAATTTAGAGTTATTTTGGATTACTTTTGAAGCAATAAGCATTTTGGTGAACCTAACAAATTATAAAAACCATTAAGATTTGTTTTACAACAAATTCAGACGTGATACCATAATTATGTGATGCATTAAAACTTGTGATTTTATAATTTTTGCTAATCATAGTCAATTTGGCCGTAAATCTATTTATGGAAATTCGTTTTATATAATTTCAACAAATTATTCACAAGCTAATGCCATTTTTTCAAGTGAATAAAATAACCACCTAAAAATGTGGTAGCAAAATTATGACTAAAAAGAATTAAGAAAATTAACTACATTTGATATCCACGTGGCATTTACACATTTGTTACTTTAGTAGCACATAGATCGCTATCCGAGTAATCCATCTCTTCTCCAATCTCCACCGTTAACACAAAATCAAAATCAACGGTCTACATTCACTCTCAACCACTTTAGCGCCAAAAAAATTAAAAAGTTCTCCAAAATTTCCAAATTTCCCGCCCTCCATCTCTCTGTATAAAATCCCCCATTACCCTTCACTCAAATTTCACCATTGTTAAACATCTCAACTTTTCTCAATATTCACTAAAAATGGCTCGTACAAAGCAAACAGCTCGCAAATCCACCGGCGGTAAGGCACCAAGGAAGCAACTGGCAACTAAGGCAGCGAGAAAATCTGCTCCGGCAACTGGAGGAGTGAAAAAGCCTCACCGTTTCCGTCCAGGAACTGTGGCTTTAAGAGAAATCAGGAAGTATCAGAAGTCGACGGAGTTGTTGATCAGGAAGTTGCCGTTTCAGAGGCTGGTGAGAGAGATAGCTCAGGATTTCAAGACGGATCTGAGGTTTCAGAGCAGTGCTGTTGCTGCTCTACAAGAGGCTGCTGAGGCGTACCTTGTTGGAGTGTTTGAGGACACTAATCTGTGTGCTATTCATGCTAAGAGGGTTACGATTATGCCTAAGGATATTCAGCTTGCAAGGAGGATTCGTGGAGAAAGGGCTTAGGAAGAAAAAAGTCGTTACTGTTTTCATCTGTTTGTTATTTGGATCTGTTGTTGGAATGGTAGGGTTAGCTATGTAAATCTAACAGATGATTTCAGTTCAATTAATGGAATTTGTGCTTTGTTTTCTTCAATCAAAGATTTTGCAATTTCGCTGGTATTTCAGTTCAATCTAACATGCATTTTATGATTGTTAAATCCTTTAAAGATTTTTACACACTAAGCTCTTGATGATAATCTTTTGTCCTGTTATCACTATTTACAGTATAATACAAAGTAGTGTCTTTTGCCCATCTTTTCAGTGCTTGGTGTGCCTCAAATTCAGGCGCATATGGAAATTGCTCTAAAGCTGAATTATTTTCTACTGCTCTTGTCTTGAACCAGTCAATGTTATATCTCAAGTTTATGATGCACAAATTATTGTGGATTGGTTACTTGGATCCAGTCAATACAATGCTTTGGAAGCCAAGACTGGTATTTTTTTCTTCGGTTACAATATTTTTCTTTTCTTATTTAGATAACATACTTCAATATTGTCCATTTGATCCTACATTGTGTTACAGTTAAACAATAATATGAACTTCAAAATGTATTTTCCTAGCATATAGGTATGCACATTATAGTTTTCAACTTCGAGTGTTTATTCCTTGTTACTAATTGACATAAACTTCTTTTGTTTAAAGTTCAAGAGCATTTGAATATATCGTTCAAGAAAGTACGGAGCAAGTTGAAGATGAAGAGGGCTTTTACTTTGGTTAAGGTTGGTCTAAAGACAATATTTTGTTATTTCTTTATGTTGCAACTTTTTCTTGTTAGGAGTTGAGCCTCTTGAATATGATATATCTTTCTTTATTTAATTTTTTGTATAACAATGAAGTTCTATACGATGAATTAAATTGTTTCATATGTTGCAAGTGTTCCCTAAATTACATAATTATTTATTCATTAGTATAATTTTTCGTATAATAGAAAATGAAAATAGGGAACACGCGCCACTATCCCCACATTGTTCATCTTCCTCATCTATCTCAAAAATTCTCAGTCACTTTTTTTTATCTCTCAAAGATAATTAGGGTCATTTCTCATATTATTTTTGACGAAGAAATATGTTTCAACGCCTAGAAAGAGTCCTCGACTCATTGAAGCAAATTCTATAAAAGAAAGTACATGCTCCAACAATCAACATATTGACTCAAATCCCCGCGCAACAAATAATGAAATTCTGACAACGGATAATGCTTCTCCGTCAAAGATTAGTCAAGCAAAGAAAAACGGTTAGTCATGCAAATCAAAAGGAAAAGAGAGGAAAGTGAAAATTGTAGAAGCAACTCATTCTAATTCTAATTCGGATTTTTGAGATAGATGAGGAAGATGAACAACGGTGGCCATCGACGCCCTGTTGATTGACACACGCCTGTCGATGACACTCGTCTGTGCACACTGCCTTAGGCAGTCTTTGACCCCAAAATGCAAGGGTCCTCCTCAAGGGACCTTTAGTTGGTCCTTGGGGAGGCATGCCCGGATGTTTCAACTATGAATTAACTCTAATACATATTGCACACCCTTCCACCAATTTTCATTATTTTCCGACTCCTAAAAGCTAGTCAAGTAGGCTAAGGCATGCTAGTACCTCCTTGAACTAGTATCCGGACATCATGGACTTTCTTGGACGTTTTGATTTCTAGAGTTCCTAAATGACTTATAATCATTAAAATAGACCTTAAAATAGTGTCTAAACCTTTTGACACCTATGTTAGGCTCTAGAATACGTCTTGAATTTTTGAAGTGTTACAATAAAAAGTTAAATTCAAAAACAATCTGGAATCATGAATCAACAATATGTTAATTGGACTATATAGCACACGAAAATTGGTAAAATTTGGTTTTTGTTGTTGTGACACTCGTTTGAACTTGAAAATGCGCATGTTTTTCCATCGGGATCAACTCACGTCAAAAATAAGGCTTTAATGGACGTCTTTGAAAATTTTTAGCTAAAAACAAGCTTGAATTCTGAATTAACAAAAATCCTTAGACTATAGCACGCAAAAATCGGTAAAATATGGTTTTCCCTACTTCTGGGTTCCTTCGAATTTGAAAATACGTCCATTTTCCCCTCGGGACCAACTCACACCATTAATAAGGTCATAACGAATGTCCATTAAGAATTCCGGTAAAAGCAAGTTGGAATCCTGAATCACCAAAAAATTCATGGACCATAGCACACAAAAAATGATAAAACATAGTTTTCTTGCTTTGGGGATTATTTGAACTTGAAAATGCGTATGTTTTCCCCCTTGGGACCAACTCACGCCGTTAATAAGGTCGTAACTACATCTATGAAAAATTTCAGCCAAAAACAGTTTTGAAACTCGAATCATCAAAAATCCATATTTTTTTTCTAAATAGGTCCATTTTGGTCAAGCAATTGATTTTCCCCTTAGAATATTTTAAAATTAAATGAGTATGTTAGTTTGTTCACTGCATCAATAATCCATCATAGTGTCATAATTATCCATTTCATTTGGTAGTTGAGCGAAAATTTATGTTTGGTTCAGTTATGAAAGTATTCGACATGATTCCCCCTCCTTGTTGTACTCACTATTTAGGAGGGATTTGGACCATTGAAAAACACATAATTCTTCATCAAGAAATAGAGTGTCTTGGATAGCTAAAAGAGAATTTCAAGTTTAAGAATTTTTTAGGGGAAGCATCCTTTTTTTTTTTTTGAGTCGTTAGTTCACCGAATCTCATTTTCTTGTGGTGAGAAGTCTTCAACAGGGCTCATCTTCTTATGGTGAGCTTGAAGCTCGTTGTTTAGGTTTGCTGCACAAAAAGAGGTAAATCCCTCTTTCTTTAGTATTTCGATTTATATATATGTAGAAATTTGCTTAAGAGTTTTGTTTCTTCATTAGATGAGCCTATTGTCACGGACTTAGTAATTCGGACAATACTCCGTGCGGCGCTTGACGGCTTACTCACGAATCTTTCACGTTCTTGCAAACTCAAGTAAGCCTTAAACGGATCGTTAAGAAAATAAGAAGAAAGACACAAAGGCAGAATTTCGGAAGAAGGACTTGTATTACTTGTTGGATATTGGATGCTTTACAAATGCAATGCTACTACTATTTATACTATTCTAACTCAAGAATAATAAAGTGCTGATTTACAAGTCCTATGTACATGCTTCATATCCCTAGAAGATGCCTTCTCTGCTTCCGAAAATGCTCCTAGAATCCTTCTAGTCTGCCTCAAAATCTGCCCCCAAGGTTGCCTCAAAATCTGCCCCCAAGGTGGCCTCAAAATCTGTCCCCAAGGTCAGCTCCAAGACCCTATGCAAGCCCCTCCAAGTCCCTTGGGACGCCTGGACTGTTGACTGCCTGTTGCTGGGCTGCCTGGGCTGCTGCCAGCTTTGGGCCTGGACTGCTGACTGCCTGTTTCTGGGCTGCCTGTTGCTGGGCTGCTGCCAGCGTTGGGCCTGCCCCAACAGGCTGTCCAACAAGCTGCTGCCCACCAAGCTGCTGCGTTTTGGGCTGGAAAAGTGGTGAGACGTCAGAATCTCCCCCACCTAATGATGCGACGACCGCGACGCATAGCTGCAAAAATTCCTGAACTTTGTCCTTGAACTGCCACAAGTCTTCGTATTTCTCCCATGTGGCTTCTTCAGGAGTCTGTCCCTTCCAATGTACGAGGAACATAGCGCTGGCTTGTTGTCCTCGTTTCCGTTTGGCCTGGTAATCGATGATGGCTTCTATCTCTCGATCATGCGAGGCAGTTATAGTAATAGGGGCCCGTTGTGATTCGTTCCGGCTAGGATCGTCCTTATCTTCGTGATACGGCTTAAGGACGCTAGCATGGAAGACCGGGTGGATTTTCAAGTGTGGAGGCAACTCCAACTTGTATGAAATTTTGCCCACCTTGGCAACAATCTTGAACGGACCCTCATACTTACGTACTAGATTATGATGAACGCCTCTTAGTGCCTTAAACTGCCTCGGATTGAATTTCACCAACACCATGTCGCCTTCTTTATAATCTGTGGGACGTCGCTTGCGGTCGGCAAACTTCTTCATTCTCTTCGCTGCCTTATCCAAGTAAGATTTGGCAGTGTCGAGTTGTTCCTCCCAGCCCTTGGCAAGATGGTAAGCACCCAAGCTCTTCCCCTCAAATGAAGTCGGTAGTGAATGGGGAGTTTGGGGTTGCTGACCTGTTGCCAACTCGAATGGTGTACGCCCAGTAGACTCGCTCTTTTGCAAATTGTAAGAAAACTGCGCCATGTCCAAGAGCTTAGCCCAATCCTTCTGGTGCGCACTGACATAGTGCCTAAGATAGCACTCTAACAAAGCATTAACGCGCTCTGTCTGGCCGTCCGTTTGGGGGTGAAAACTAGTGGAAAAATGAAGTTTTGAACCAAGTACTTCAAAGAGTTCATTCCAAAAGTTCCCGGTAAAACGAGGATCTCGATCGCTGATGATGAACCTCGGCAGCCCCCAATACTTCACTACATTTTTAAAGAACAGTTGTGCAGCTTCCTTGGCCGTGCAACCGGCTGTGGCTGGCATAAAGGTAGCATATTTAGAAAATCTGTCTACCACGACCATAATAGTGCCAAACCCATTCGACTTCGGTAAAGAAGTAATGAAGTCCATAGTGATGCTCTCCCATGGACGATCTGCTACGGGAAGTGGCTCCAACAGCCCTCCTGGTTGCTTTTGCTCAACCTTATCTTGTTGGCAAACAAGACAAGTCTGCACATAACTCTCGATATCGTCCCGCATACGTGGCCAGAAGTAAAGAGCTTCAATCAGCGCCCTTGTCCTTCGTTGACCCGGATGCCCCGCCCATGGCGTATCGTGGCTCTCCTTTATAATCTGCCGTCTGATTGAGCCGAACTTTGGTACATATATTCGCCTGCCAGTGGTAAGCAAGACTCCGTCTTCTACCCAAAATCGCCTAGTTCGGCCTTGGGCAGCAAGTTCCAATATCTTCTTGGCTTCCGGATCATGCTGCATACCTTCCTTGATAGCGCCTTGTAAATCACAACGAGCTGAAGAGATAGCCGCTAGATCAGCCTTCCGGCTCAAAGCATCCGCCACTACATTGCCCCTACCTGGTTTGTATTCCAAGGTATAGTCAAATTCTGCCAAGAAGTCTTGCCATCGAGCCTGCTTCGGCGTGATCTTCTTCTGTGACTGAAAATAACTAGTGGCAACATTGTCCGTTTTTACCACGAACTTGGAGCCCAAAAGATAGTGTCTCCATGTACGCAGACAATGTACAATGGCCGTCATCCATCTCCTTTCTTGCACACTGTACCGACGTTCAGCTTCATTCAACTTCCGGCTTTCAAATGCTATGGGGTGTCTTTCCTGCATTAAGACTCCCCCAATGGCGAAATCAGAAGCGTCCGTATGGATCTCGAAGGTCTTGTTAAAATCAGGCAGCATCAAGACTGGTTCTTCAGTAACCGCAGTCTTAAGACCTTCGAACGCTTCATGGCATTCCTCGCTCCACACACATGGCCTGTTCTTCTTCAACAGCTCGGTCAGTGGGGCGGCTTTGGCTGAGTACCCACTAATGAACCTGCGATAATAATTCGCAAGTCCAAGAAATGAACGCAGCTCAGTTACTTTGGTAGGCGCTTCCCAATCTTGGATCGCCTTCACCTTTGCCTCGTCCATGCGAAGCTTACCTCGCCTGATCACATGTCCCAAAAAGTGTATTTTGGGTTGTACAAACTCGCACTTGTCCCGCTTAACATAAATGTGATTTTCCCGCAAGATCTTAAAGACTTTCTTCAAGTGCATTACATGCTCCTCCAAAGTGTCGCTATAGATGACAATGTCGTCTAAGTACACCACTACAAACTGATCCAAGTAGGGATGAAGAATGTTGTTCATCAGCGTACAAAAGGTGGCAGGGGCGTTGGTTAAGCCGAAGGGCATCACTAACCATTCGAATGCTCCTTACCTGGTTACGCACGCTGTCTTCGGTTCATCCCCGTCTGCGATGCGCACTTGATAATAGCCTTTTCGAAGATCCATCTTGGTAAAGTATTTGGCCTGACCAAGACGATCAAATAAATCTGCAATTAACGGGATCGGGTATTTGTTCCGGATAGTGATCTTATTAAGCGCCCTGTAATCAATGCACAATCGCATCGACCCGTCTTTCTTTTTCTGGAACAAGACAGGCGCGCCATAAGGTGCCTTAGATGGACGGATGTGGCCTGCTTCGAGGAGCTCTTTCAATTGCTTCCTCAACTCTTCTAACTCAGGCGGAGCCATGCGGTATGGTGCACGCGCAGGTGGTTTGGCTCCAGCCTCTAACTCGATCATGTGGTCTACCTCACGTCTCGGAGGTAGTGTTTTTGGCAGCTCTTCCGGCATTACATCACCGTTTTCTTCCAAAACAGCCTCTATGACGGAAGGCAAGGGTTCCATAACACCATGGTCTTCATCCGAACTTGCCATGGTGGCAAGAAATGTTGGTGCTCCCTTCTTCATGCCCTTCACGATCTGCATGGCTGATAAGTGAGCGTGCCCATCTTTCTTCGGCACCTTAACAAGAGGTACCATGCATGATTTTTCCCCTTCCAACACCATGAGTTGTTGAAGGTATGGATCAATCATGGTGTGGCAGCGTTGAAAGAATTCCTGCCCAAGAATGATGTCGAAAATGTCCAAAGGGGCAACGGTAAAATTTGTCTTACCATGCCATTGCCCTAAGGTTATGTCGACCTCACGAGCTATTCCATAAACGGGAGTTGGTGGAGCATTGACCGTCTTGATGCGGTTGTTACTTGGAACGAATTTAAGTCCCAATTTTTCCGCCATCGTCTTGGTCATGATGTTTGCTTCTGCACCAGAATCCACCATGGCCCGAGCTGGTTTCCCGTTGATAATGATGTCTACATACTGCGTCCTGCAGTCTCTTGGCTGGGCAGACTGTTTGGCAATGGCACCACACAGACTAACCATGCCTAATTGAGTTGTGTCTGCTGCTTTCGCCTTCTCTTGTGCCTCCTTTTCCTTCCGTTCACGGACGATGGCACCAAGGCTCTTCATCTCCGGGCACCTGGCATAACCGTGTGGTCCGCCGCATATATAGCACCCGTCTCCTTTGTTGGACTGCGTTCGCTTTTCAGAGAACTTTTGGCGCTCAAACCGTCTGCCATCCGGTCTGGGCGTGTCACGCTGTTTGGGATGTGCTGGCTGCTCTCTGCTTCGACCATGATCTCCCCCTCCTTTAGCCTGACTGCCCCTCGCTTCCTTGCCCTTTGCCTTGTCCAAACGCTCATGTTTGAAGTCTGTCAAGGTCTCGACTTGAGTGATGGCCTCATTGATGGTTTTTACTTGACGCCGCTCTAACTCGGTCCTCGCCCAATTCTGCAGCCCGTCCATGAAGGTGAACAACATGTCATCTTCCGTGAGTTGGGGAATTTGGAGGGTCAAAATTGTGAACTCCTTCACATATGCCCGAATGCTTCCCGTCTGCCTCAACTCCCGAAGTTTGCGCTTCATCTCATAAACAGCATTGTTGGGGAAGAAAGCTGTCTTGAATTCTTCAACGAATTGTTCCCACGTGTTGATGGTACATGTGCCCCTCTCAATCTCTGCATCTTTGCGCTTCCACCACAACATGGCTACATCGGAAAGATACAACACGGCGGTGTTGATCCTACTAGCATCGCTCCTGACCCGATTGCACTTGAAATAATTCTCCAAATGCCAAAGGAAATTTCCCACCTCCAAAGCGTCGCGGACGCCTTTGAATATTGGTGGCTTGGGGACCTCGACTCTGGTCTCCCTTTCCTGGACAGGTGATGTTGATCCACTAACTTCTCGCTCTTCTTCAAGAGTGACCACCTTGTTCTTCAGTGTCTCGATCGTCGCAAGGGCTTCCAAGAACCTGAACTCCAAGGAAGTAATGGATTCCCTCATCGCTAATTCAGAACGCCTGCGTGCATCCAACTCCTTCCGAAGGTTTTCAACTTCTTCAAGGGATTGGTCTTCGTGGGCTTTGAAGTCTCTGTCTACCCCATTCAAACGTCGGCCTAAGACCTCAATGGCCTGATCAGCCATTTCGACCCTTGCAAACAACTCATCTCCAGCAGTCATGTCTACGACGTCTTCACCATTGTCGTCGTCACTCCTATCGACAATTGGGGGTGGGAGAGATGTTTGTCCGTCGCTTGGTGTGGGATCAGCGATAGTTACTTCGTTTCCCTTCGACTTGTTTTTCCCTTTCTTGTTTTTCTTACCTCCATCAGGGCGGACATTGGCAGTGTTGCTGGTACCGATACCGTCTCCTTCGTTAGTCATTTTCTTACGATGAACCTTGCTCTGATACCAATTGTCACGGACTTAGTAAATCGGACAATACTCCGTGCGGCGCTTGACGGTTTGCTCACGAATCTTTCACGGTCTTACAAACTCAAGCAAGCCTTAAACTCGGATCGTTAAGAAAATAAGAAGAAGGACACAAAGGCAATATTTCGGAAGAAGGACTTGTATTACTTGTTGGATTATTGGATGCTTTACAAATGCAATGCTACTACTATTTATACTATTCTAACTCTAAGAATAATAAAGTGCTGATTTACAAGTCCTATGTACATGCTTCATATCCCTAGAAGATGCCTTCTCTGCTTCCGAAAAAGGCTCCTAGAATCCTTCTAGTCTGCCTCAAAATCTGCCCCCAAGGTTGCCTCAAAATCTGCCCCCAAGGTGGCCTCAAAATCTGTCCCCAAGGTCAGCTTCAAGACCCTATGCAAACCCCTCCAAGTCCCTTGGGACGCCTGGTCTGCTGACTGCCTGTTGCTGGGCTGCCTGGGCTGCTGCCAGTGTTGGGCCTGGACTGCTGACTGCCTGTTGCTGGGCTGCTGCCAACGTTGGGCCTGCTCCCACAGGCTGCTGCCCAACAAGCTGCTGCGATTTGGGCTGAAAAAGTGGTGAGACGTCACACTATTCTTCCTTTAAATGTTATCGATGTAGGTTCAATATATGTATTGCTTATGTTGCTACTTGCTATTTGTTATGCTTCGAAGTTTAGAAACATCTTCGCATTTGGACATTTTCTTGAAATGTTGAAAATTTGAACCTCTTTGATTGTTGGTTGTTGCCCGAATACAATGTTGGAATGTCGTACCGATCTTCTCCCTCACTCACACTTATTTAGTCTCTTCCTCTCCTTGTTCCTTCTCCTAAATTTCTTAATTTTGACACTCCACAATATAAATCAATCATCAAACTTTTTAAATTTCAAAAGATTGAAATAATTGACTTTATAAAATTTAAAATATTTTTCAAGTTATTTTAAAGTAATTTTTGTCATTTTTGTAATTTTAAATAATATATATTTTTATATAATTAGTAACTTTTCTAAATATTAAAAATTGTTTCAAACGATTTAACTTTATTTAAATATTTAGTTAATTAAATGCTTTTATTTTAATTTAATTAGTTTATAATTAAGTTAATTAATTTTATTTGGTTAAGATTAAGAAACTCATTAACTGAATTTTATTAGGGACAATTTCACATATAGCAAACATAAAATTTATATTTGTATGCTATAGCAAAGTTTATATAATTGCGCTCCATAGCAAACATATATATGTATAATTCGCTATACATATACAATTGAAATGAATTGTATAAAACGAAGTGTATAAAACGAGAAAGAGAAAGAGACTTGGCCAAAGAATTGTATAAAAAAAAGTATAAAACAAAGTATATAAAACAAATTATATAATTATATGTGTATATGACGATTATATACAATTTGAATTTTATAAAACGAGAAAGGGAGAAAGGCAAAAGAGACTGGGCAAGGAATATAAAATTTAATCGAATTATATGAAACGAGAAAGAAATAAATTATATACAATTTGATTTTGTATAAAACGAGAAAGAAAAAAAGACAAAAGAGACTTGGGCAGGGAAGTACTTTTATTGTATAATTCTAAGTGTATAAGACGAAGATATATGTATTTGCATTTTTATACACAATTTTCTCTAACTTCATACAATTAGAACACATTTTATACAATTCTATTGTATAAAGCGAGAGAGGCGAGCGAAGGAAGCGAGCGAGAGAGGGAGAGTGGCGAGCGCAAATATGAGGGAGAGAGATAAATCAAACGGTAGCTACTATATTTTTTTTTATGTATTATTAGTTTGTCATTCTATACAATTATCTATTTTATATAATTCTTCTTATTTAATATTTAGCTGAATACACCGAGTATTAAATTATGATTAAAATTCTTAATTCACTAGGCCAAATTTGCAATTCTTATGGCCATTTTCTCGAAAAATTAACATCTCACACACATTTAAGAGGATAAATATCAAGTTGTAATCATACTCTTTAAAAATAAACTACTTATAGCATATTATTATCATCTTATAGCAGATCAATTAATAATATATTAATTAAGAAATATATATTTTAAAAAAAACTATTTATAGCATATTATTATCAAGTTATAGCATATTAACTAATAATATATTAATAAAAATTTATTTTATTTTCAACTAATATAATTATTATGTTTAAATATTAGTTTTATTTATTCACTTACCTTTTATCAACAAAACCTTTTAAATTATTAGTGATTAATCAATTACCTTTTAAAGTTTTTAATATAAATAATAAATTATTAAAAATTAATCAATTAACTTTAATGTTTTTAATATTAATAAAAATTATTATTTATTAAATATTAATTAGACTTCATATTATATAGTTACCTTTTAAAAAATAAAATCTAAAAATTAGGGATTCAATTTTATTAATTTCATATTATAAGGTTACCCAATAATTACTCACCCCATATCAACCAATACTCTTTTATCTTCCCCCAATACACTCAACCTCTCCCCATTTATTAAAGATTAAGAATTCTGACAACATTTATTAAGTTGCTTTTGACAGTGCATTTATTGAATGTTGAATGTCTGAGAATTTGAAGAGTTTAAATTAAAGCTAGATAAATTATTAGCATTACAATTATTCTTCTTCCAAAATTTCTCTATTATTTGGAAATTTCTTTCAACATATAATTCATTTTCCCCCCAAAAATTCAAGATTATTTTCATAGCTGCATATTTAGTTCTGATGGATAACTTTGTGTCAATTTTAATTAAACATGGTGGAAAGTGAAATTCTTCGGGTTAGGTTTTAGTTATGATTTGTTTCTTTTAATTATGAATTGTTGGTTTTATTTGGATTTGTCATTTTTTACATTTAAAACAGTGTTAAATTTTTTTGTTAACTGTATTATCTGTAATACAGTTTGTAATTTTTTTTTAAAGAAACAGTATGTTCTGTATAGCGTACATGAAGTCTGAAGTTTATTTTTTTAGTGAATGAAATGTGTATGAAACATGTACCATTTGTGTATGAATTTTTTTTTATAGTGCAAAATTTTGTTTCTATTTTAATTACAATATATGTTATTGTATAAATTTTTTTTTAAAATGTATTGTGTATCTTTAATGGAACTTTTCTAAATATTCAAAAAAATTGTCATTTTTCTAATTTTTAAATAATATATATTTATATAATTAGTAACTTTTCTAAATATTCAAAAATTGTTTCTAAACGATTTTAACTTTATTTAAATATTTAGTTAATTAAATGCTTTTATTTTGATTTTATTAGTTTATAATTAAGTTAATTAATTTTATTTGGTAAGATTAAGAAACTCATTAATTGAATTTTATTACAACTTTCACATATAGCAAACATAAAATTTATATTTGTATGCTATAGCAAAGTTTGTATAATTGCACTCCATAACAAACATATATATGTATAATTCGCTATACATATACAATTGAAGTGAACTGTATAAAATAAAGTGTATAAAACGAGAAAGAGAAAGAGACTTGACCAAAGAATTGTATAAAACAAAGTGTATAAAATAAAGTATATAAAACAAATATATAATTATGTGTATAGGACGATATATACATTTGAATTTGTATAAAACGAGAAAGGGAGAAGGCAAAAGAGACTTGGCCAAGGAATATACAATTGAATCGAATTGTATGAAACGAGAAAGAAATAAATTATATACAATTTGAATTCGTATAAAACGAGAAAGAAAAAAAGACAAAAGAGACTTGGCAGGGAAGTACTTTTATTGTATAATTCTAAGTGTATAAGACAGAGATATATGTATTGCATTTTATATACAATTTTCTCTAACTTTATACAATTAGAAACACATTTTATACAATTCTATTGTATAAAGCGAGAGAAGCGAGCGAGAGAGGGAGAGTGGCGAGCGCGAATATGAGGGAAAGAGGGACTGTCAACAATTTGCTATAGAACACAAATAAATCAAACGGTAGCTACTTTATTTATTTTTATATTATTAGTTTGTCATTCTATACAATTATCCATTTTATATAATTCTTCTTATTTAATATTTAGCCGAATACACCAAGTATTAAATTATGATTAAAATTCTAAATTCACTAGGCCAAATTTGCAATTCTTATGGCCATTTTCTAAATTTAATTCCTAACCAATTTCAGCCCAATTCCAATGAATTAAGCCCATCAACAATACCCACTGATACAACAGAATCCATCAGCATACACCGACCCAACCTCGTCTTCTTCCCGAAAAATCGAAACCAGCAAAACAAATTAGCCGTTACAAGTTCCCGGCGCGTGCACGAAATCGCTCCTTGTGAGATCGTCTTTCGTTCAAATCACACAAATTAGCCGTTACAAGTTCCTAGCTGGCAGCCATTTGAATTCCATTCATCCAAATTCCCCCCCAAATTAACCCTCAATGCATTCCCCTCTTTCTTATTCGTTGTTACATGAATCAGTATAAAGAGAGATTTTGTTTACAAAAAAAAGTAACAGAGAAAGGCCTAAGGGTTAGCGTTCTTGAAGTATCTAGATTCCTTCTCGTTTGTTTGTTGTCCACCGGAGTCTGTTGGAGTCTTACTTCAGCTCATCATTTGTTTCAATCAGAGGTAACTTCGCCTATGTAACATTCTCACCTCATCTGTCATGCTTTCTTTTCGAACCATTTGGAATAGTTTGTTGGGCTTCAAATACTGCCATGTGTTTTATCTTTTGCTCGATTTCTTGTGATTCAACATGATGTTAAAATTTGGATTTTCTGTTGATATGTTGCTGCTATCTTTTGTTTATTGTTGCTGATTATTTGCTTCTATGTTTAAGTATATTGATCATTTTTCTTCTCTACTCTTTTAGTGGCACATGAATTAGTAGAAAGTGTAGAAAATTCCTTCTAGACTTTAGTCCATTTCTAGCTCTAGTCTTCTTTTAAGTTCCTCTTTTTTGATGGTTCTTCATCAGGTTTTGCACTCGTGACTTTAGCTAATGTTCAAAGTGGCAATTAATGTCATGTCCTTTTTTTTATAGTTGTTGTTTCATTAGCATGATCCAGGTTTCTTGAAGGATGCATTAGTTTATTTATATCCTTAAATTAATCATGATTTTTGTAAAGTATGTTTTAGCTACTAATTTTTGTTTGTTTAGGTTCATTGAGGCAGGGATTCATTTCGATGCAATAAATGGAGTTGTTACTTGTTAGATGGATTGAAAATAGACTTGTTTGGTTTTAGTTTGGGAGATTGTTTGAGTCAATGCGTATCTTCAAGATGAATGGATCTGTTTTGCTTCAATTGTTTTTAATGGTTTCTAAGTTGTGTATTATATGCAATATCGTTTGATTTCTTCACTATTTATTCTCACTTTTGTCAAAGGAGTGTAATTGTAAGCATAAATCTTGGCTATTTCCTTTTTGTTCTGAGTCACTGCCTCAACACAATAGATGTGTCTAATCTCTCTTCTCGAGTGGCTGGATTGTTGTTCGGGCATATTTGAAGTTCCAACTCATGATTAAGATCATAATGCTTCATAGTTCTGCTCTTAATCCAGTTCATAGCTTTATGTTTCAGACTTCCTGTCCATTATTTGCTTCTAAGTGAGTAAGTTTGTAATAGTTCAAAGTTCAATAGATTCTTTTTCAGAGCCAAACCTTTTGACGTATAGATTTTTGTGTACATTGTATAGGCAGGGGATAAATTGCTTCGTCTTCCTGTGAAGGTCAGCCCGTAGCCCCCCTCCTCTGTGTATTTTCCTACTGGTTACTAATATACAGGTTGGCTCAAAGCCTCAACCTATTTTTTAAAAATAACTTACAGCTCACTTGGGTGCAGTAACTGAAAGTAATTGAGATGCCAAGTATGACATCACTTCTTTATGGAGAATGTATCAATTCCAAAATGGAGTTTCAATGAGGCTTCCTATTGTTTTGTACAAATGACCACTGTTTCATTAATTTATATCAGTTTAATCGAAAATAATATATATACATACTATGATCATGTGAAAAGTTTGGAATAAAACTTGCTGCACAACAAATGCACTACCTACAATACCTTTGGGGTGAATATTTCTCATCACACTGATAAAACTCTTATCTAAAGAAATGAAGCAAGAATAGTTGTTTAAGTTATTATGAGAACTGTAGTTACTAAAATGACACTCACCTGAATGTTATGATTTTAATTGACCTTCCAGCTTCTAAAATGCAAATATTTACAGCAATCATAACGGTGAAAAACAATGAGATAAAGAAATAACAAACTCTTTCTACTGCAGTACGCAGCTGAGACCCCTACACTAGAAAGAAATTATTCTACTTGATCCTACTCAGACCATAATGCTTCATAGTTCTGCTCTTAATCCAGTTCATAGCTTTATATTTCAGATGTTTCAGATTTCCTGTTCATTATTTGCTTCTAAGTGAGTAAGTTTGTAGTAGTTCAAAGTTCAATATATTCATTTTCATCATGCTTCAGCCTTTTAGTGTTTCCGTATCGTTTCGGTTTGGTTCAATAGATTCATTTCCAGCATGCTTCTACCTTTTTGTATTTCCGTCTTGTTTCGGTTTGGATAGCTTTCCATTATTTATTTGCTTCTTGGAACCTAAAAGTTGTTGGGGTTCTTCGGTTTATAATGCTAATCATTCGTAATACTCATTGTATGGTACATTAAGTAGCCTGTTTGTTTATAATATGAGGATTTATTAGCTTCCTTGTGAATTTCAATGTGTTGTTGAATCTTTTGTTGTTAGCTTTATCAACTTTTTGTAAGTATTTGAGATGTATCCAGTTTAAATCTTATTTAGTTCTTCCTATGATTGAAACCTTGCTGCCCCCGTATCTTTTTCTTAGATTCTTTCTTTTTCCACTGAGGTTTGGTTCAAATTAGCCACTAATCACTCAATAAGACATTTTTTTAATATGTTTGAAACATATAATGCTTCCATTTTTAATAGGAAACTACTGTGTATGCTCTTTTTCTTGTTACTATCATGCTGTTTTAAAATGTGTGTATTGAGTGCTGATTTTGCTCACCTATCCTTGAATTAGATTTGAGTTATGAGAAATGTTCCTGTCTAGCTAATGTATTAGCATACGTTTGCATTCACTATAAAATGCCATATTAATAGCATTCTTATTCTTATATGGTTAGTGTTTGACCATTGTTTTTTATTATTTTTTTGGCTTAAATGGTTTTTGCATTCAATCATGATCTTTCTTATTTGCTATTAATTTCTTTACTCTTAATGTGTACATATATATTGAATGTGTACATACAACCTGTTATACAAGCATTGTTAGGCTAATATTTTTTTGTTAATATAGAATATTTTGCTTTGACTCAAGCTCATCTCATTGTCTCGGAAGCTGTACAAAAATTTATAATTGGTTCAGTTATGAAAGTATTCTACATTTATTATCATAATTTCAATAATATATCAATTTCTCCACTGAATATAGAGGAGAATAGATGTTAATTCCTCTCCGTTTGTTTACTCTGCATGTGAACTCTCTTCGTCTCTCATATTAGTCCATCGGGACTTCGCCTTTGCATTTTGTTAAGTTGAAACCTGTAACGACCTGTTTAGTCGTTTTGAGCAACAAAGTTCATTTCTGGGAAAAAACTGGCTGGAACGACGAGTGTCACGACGGACCGTCGTGGTCACGACGGCCCGTCGAGGGGGTGTCGTTCCAGGACACTTAGAATTCTTCAAATTGGATATTAAAATCGACTCTCTGTAAATTGTGACGGACCTGCAGGACGTGCCGTCACATGCACGACGAACCGTCGTGAGTTTCCGTTGCAAAACACTTCAACTTTTGAGAATTTGGTACAAGAAACGAGTTTCTGACCGTCATGACGGAGGTGCAGGACGGACCGTCACAGGGGTGACGGGCCGTCACAGCCCACCTGGAAATTGGGGAGGCTGCGACGACCTGTGTGACGGACCGTCGCAGGCACGACGGCCCGTCACAGGTCACGCAGATCCCAGTCAGAATAGGATTTCTCCACACGTTTTAAGGGTCGTTTTTGACTATTCTTTCCTTAATTATAAAGATTGAGGGTTAACATTAATAAGTCTAATTACTTAGGGGTTAAAAGAGGTAACCTTAAGTTAATTAGGGGGTTTTATTGTCCTCTTTTATTCTTAATTATATGATAATTAGGGTAAAGAAAAGAGGGTTGGAATAAAACAAAACAAAAGAAAAGAGAGAGGGAGATTGATCGATTGAGAGAGAGTCGAACAAGGGAAAAGGATATCAAAGCTTTGGAATTCTTGCTTGATCACTAGTCTTCGGTGGAGGTAGGTTATGGTTTTTTACGATATTCGTTGTGAACTCTTAATAGTGAATAATATGTGTTGATGATATTGTAAACCTGTCTATATGCTTATTGTATGCTTGCATGAATATGATTATGTGATTTTGATAAAACAAAGCATGATGAAGCTATTGAATCCCAAATCTTGAAAGAAACTTTAATCTATGTAATGATGATGCCTTGGTATAAAAGAAGGTTTGATGAATTAAAGTAAGGGGATGGATGATGCCTTGGTATAGAGAAGGCTTGATGAATGGATAGAATGATGTTAGTGGATCGGAGTGTCACGTTCCGACACATAGTATTAGTGGATCGGAGTGTCACGTTCCGACACATAGTATTAGTGGGACGGGTGTCACGAACCGACACGTAGATATAGGGGATCGGAGTGTCACGTACCGACACATATAGGGGATCGGAGTGTCACGTTCCGACACATATAGGGGATCGGAGTGTCACGTACCGACACATAGTGGTAGGGGATCGGAGTGTCACGTACCGACACATAGTGGTAGGGGATCGGAGTGTCACGTACCGACACAAGAGGAAGAAAGATAATGAATCTTGAAAGATGATAATATACTCAACATAATGAACTTATTTCCCAAATGAGTGTGGTATTGAGGCTTGAGTCCTCATGGATGAACTTGATGGTATTTATTGACGATTATAATACTTGTTGTTGCTACATGTTGAGCTTATAGTTGATTTATAATATTACTTGATATATATTATCTTCTATTTTGAGTTGGCCGATGATATCTACTCAGTACGTGTGGTTGTACTGACCCCCTACTTTATTGTTTTCTTCTTTGCTATTTGTGTAATGCAGCAAACGTTCCGTCAACTTCAACTCAACAGTAGATCTAGCCAGTCTTCACTTCATCGGAAATTCAGGGTGAGCTAACGCGTCTAGCTTGGACTGGATCTTCTTCTTCAAGTCTTGATGCCTTGAACTTCCGGCATGGACTAGCTTTTAGTTGTTTTAGTTTCCTAGACATTTTTAGTTTAGTAATTTGATCATAGATGTTCTTGTGATGATGACTTCCAGATTTTGGGGATAATAATAATAGTTATTGATTTGTTTTTATGAGTTAAGTCTTCCGCATTTCTTTTGTTGATTTTGTATTAAAATGTTAAAGGTTAGATTGGTTGGTTCGCTCACATAGGAGGGTAAATGTGGGTGCCAGTCGCGCCGCCGATTTGGGTCGTGACAGACTTGATATCAGAGCATTAGGTTCGTTGGTCTCATCACACAAGAACGAGTCTAGTAGAGTCTTAAGGAACGGTAGGGGGACGCCTTTACTTTTCTTTGAGAGGCTATAAGACTTTAGGAAAATTCCATTCTTTCATTCTTTCTTTCGTGCTACTACTTGAGTCCAATTGGTATCTAGGTGATACAAATTGGTATCTGACCATCTTCACTCTATTTCGCAGATGGTTAGAACTAGAGCAACGAACGCACCAGCAGCAACAACGGAAAGACAGGAAACGACTGAACCAGCCACTGGGGCTGTGGCTCGAGGAAGAACAGCGGCAAGAGGCCGTGGAAGAGGTCGTGGGAGGACGTCCTCTAGAGGAAGAGGACGAGCCCCTAGCCCATCTGATACTAGGACGGTGACTCCTCCACCGACTGAGGAGGTAGTAAGAGAGGGTGAGGAAGGGGAAACTGAACAAGTGCAAAATGAGGAATTGCCACCCCAACCTACCCCAGAGATGATCAACCAGGTACTTGCTTATCTTAGCGGGTTATCCGATCAGGGTCAGGCTCCTCCAGTGGTTTCTGCACCAATACCTCCGGTTTCAGAGATACGACATGCGGCTACTATGGCCCCCCGCATGGATGCATCATTGGGAATAGGCACATTTCCACGTCTGACTACTGGGCCTATTATGACAAACGATCAGCATGAACTTTTCAGTAAGTTCTTGAAATTGAAACCTCCAGTCTTTAAGGGCGCAGAATCGGAGGATGCCTACGATTTTCTAGTGGATTGTCATGAGCTACTACACAAGATGGGTATAGTAGAACGGTTTGGCGTTGAGTTCGTGAGCTATCAGTTTCAAGGGAACGCCAAAATGTGGTGGCGTTCACATGTTGAGTGTCAACCAACAGAGGCACCACCTATGACTTGGGAATCATTCTCTAGCTTGTTTATGGAGAAGTATATCCCAAGGACTTTGAAAGATAGAAAAGGGGATGAGTTCTTGAGTCTTGAACAGGGAAGGATGACGGTTAATGCATACGAGGCTAAATTTCGCGCACTATCCAGATACGCCACTCAACTCTGTTTCAGTCCACAAGAACGGATCCGCCGTTTTGTGAAGGGGTTGAGGTCAGAATTGCGGATTTCAGCCTTACAGATAGCTGCAACAGCAACATCCTTCCAAGAGGTGGTAGACTTTGTGATAGAGGTGGAAGGAGTGAAACCAGATGACTTTACCACGACATCGACATCAAAAAGGTTTCGAAGGGGAGGTGAGTTTAATGGTTCTTACTCTAGAGGACAGAACTCCGGAGGTCACTCAGTTCGACCAATTCAGTCTTCACTACAGACTGTAGTTGGGGGTCCACCTCAGAACGGACAACACTACTCCGAGAGACCTATGCCTGACTCCAGAGAGTGCTATGGATGTGGGGAGGTTGGACATATTAGGAGGAATTGTCCAAAACAGAGTTACAGACCCCCACTAGCTAGAGGTAGGGGTGGTCATGGTAGAGGCCGTTTTTCTGGAGGACGTGGCGGTCGAGGTAATGGTGGTCACCAAAACGGCAGAGGTGAAGGGCAAACTGGAGCCACTACTACGCAACATGGTAGGGGCAACGGACAGACAAATAATGGGGCCCATTGTTACGCTTTCCCTGGGAGGTCTGAAGCGGAGGCGTCTGATGCTGTTATCACAGGTAATCTTCTGATTTGTGATTGCATGGCATCTGTATTATTTGACCCTGGCTCCACGTTTTCATATGTATCTTCCTCATTTGCTAACGGTCTAAATTTACATTGTGAATTACTTGACATGCCTATTCGTGTTTCTACTCCGGTGGGTGAGTCTGTGATAGTCGAAAAGTGTATAGGTCTTGTTTCGTGAATTTTGTGGAGAGCAACACTTATGTAGATTTGGTTATTTTAGAAATGGGTGACTTTGATGTAATTTTGGGTATGACTTGGCTTTCTCCGAATTTTGCGATTTTGGATTGTAATGCTAAAACAGTGATCTAGCCAGTCTTCACTCCATCGGAAATTCAGGGTGAGCTAACGCGTCTAGCTTGGACTGGATCTTCTTCTTCAAGTCTTGATGCCTTGAACTTCCGGCATGGACTAGCTTTTAGTTGTTTTAGTTTCCTAGACATTTTTAGTTTAGTAATTTGATCATAGATGTTCTTGTGATGATGACTTCCAGACTTTGGGGATAATAATAATAGTTATTGATTTGTTTTTATGAGTTAAGTCTTCCGCATTTCTTTTGTTGATTTTGTATTAAAATGTTAAAGGTTAGATTGGTTGGTTCGCTCACATAGGAGGGTAAATGTGGGTGCCAGTCGCGCCCCCGATTTGGGTCGTGACAAAACCCAACATTCTTTGTTCGAGTCAGCCATGTCGATAATTGGAAGCTAATAATATGCCGGTGGAAAGAGCTGAAATACAGCTTATATACACTGTTATAGTGTGTTATATACAATTGAAATGAGGACCAAACCAGCAGAAGTTTTTCAAAAGAATCTGAAAAGGGAAATAAATGGGCCTAATGTTTCCGGGCCAGCAGCAGTTAAGTCCCAAAGGCCCAGACTCACTCACTCTTTTTCTCTTGATTATTGGATTGTATTTTGTTATTTTAGTTTTGAATAATTCTGACATTGAATACTTAGATTAAACTTAATTAAATGAGATACTACATAGGTTTCATGTGAAGCTTTATTATAAAAATACAACTATAACTTTAATTAGGGTTAAAAATTACCTTCCATTAACAATGTAAAAAAAGTTTAGAAGGAACAAGAGGAAAAACTAAAAGAGATATAAGACTCTTGTTTGAGTTTTACAATACATGTATTTTAATAGTATTCGAAATTAAAAACAAGGTAAAGTTGATTAGTTTATATGAATAGTATTTTGTAAATGAGCACTCAATACATTTGATAAATTCATTCTCTTTCTCTCCTTCTACCTCTCTTTTTGATTACTGGATTGTATTTTCTTATTTTTTTTTTTTTTAATTACAACTTTGAATATTTAGATTAAATTAAATAAATGATTTACAGCTTTACAACTTGAAAAAGGGGGGGGGGGGGGTTGAAGAGGGTCCTCGGATCAGGTAGACCCGCGGAGGGGGGGGGGGAGGGTCCTCGGGGCAGGTAGCCCCGGGGAGGGGGGAGGAGAGGGTCATCGGCAGGTAGCCCCGTGGAGAGGGGGAGGGGGGGAGGGGAGAGGTCCTCGGGGCAGGTAGCCCCGGGGAGGGGGGGAAGGGGGAGAGAGGGTCCGAGGAGGGGGGGGGGGGGGGTAGGGGGAGAGGGTCCTCAGGGCAGGTAGCCCCCCCGGGGGGTAGGGGGTCCTCGGGGCAGGTAGCCCCGGGGAGGGGGGAGAGGGTCCTCTCGGGGAAGGGGTCCTCGGGAGAGGCTCCTCCCGGGGAAGGGGGGGAGGGGGGAGAGGGTCCTTGGGGCAGGTAGCCCCGGGGAGGAGGGTAGGGGGAGAGGGTCCTCGGGGTAGGTAGCCTCAGGGAGTGGGGGGGGGGGTAGGGAGTCCTCGGGGAAGGTAGCCTCAGGAGTGGGGGGGTAGGGAGTCCTCGGGGAAGGTATCCCCGGTAGGGGGATAGGGAGGGATAGGGTCCTCGGGGCAGGTAGCCCCAAGTAGGGGGAGGGGGGGGGAGAGGGTGCTAGGGAGAGGTCCTCCCCGGGAGAGGGGGAGGTGGGAGAGGGTCCTCCCGGGGAGGGGGGAGGGGGGAGGGGGTAGAGGGTCCTCCCAGGGATGGGGTAGGGGGTTAGAGGGTCCTCGAGGCAGGTAGAGGGGGGGAAGGGGTCCTCTGGGCAGGTAGCCCCGGGGAGGGGGGAGGAGAGGGTCCTCGGGGCAGGTAGCCCAGGGAGTTGGGGGAAGGGGTCCTCGGGGCAGGTAGCTCAGGGAGTTTGGGGGAAGGGGTCCTCGGGGCAGGTAGCCCAGGGAGTTGGGGGGAGGGGTAGGGGGTAGAGGGTCCGGGGAAGGGGGGGGGGGGGTAGGGGGAGGAGGGTCCTGGGAAGGGGGGTGGTAGGGGGAGGAGAGGGTCCTCATGGCAGGTAGCCCCCCCGGGGGGTTAGGGGGTAGGGGGTAGGGGGTCCTCGGGGCAGGTAGCCCCGGGGAGGGGGGAGAGGGTCCTCTCGGGGAAGGGGGGGAGGGGGGAGGGGAGGAGGGGGTCCTCGGGGCAGGTAGCCCCGGGGAGGGGGGGAGGGGGCAGGTAACCCAGGGGATGGGGGAGGGGGGAGAGGGTCCTCGGGGCAGGTAGCCCCGGGGAGGATGGTAGGGGGGAGAGGTCCTCGAAGTAGGTAGCCTCAGGAGTGGGGGTAGGGGGTAGGGAGTCCTCGGGGAAGGTATCCCCGGGTAGGGGGAGAGGGAGGGATAGGGTCCTCGGGGCAGGTAGCCCTAAGTAGGGGGAGAGGGTGCTAGGGAGAGGTCCTCCCCGGGGAGAGGGGGAGGTGGGAGAGGGTCCTCCCGGGGAGAGGGGGAGGTGGGAGAGGGTCCTCCCGGGGAGGGGGGGAGGGGGGAGGGGGGTAGAGGGTCCTCTGCAGGTAACCCAGGGGATGGGGGAGGGGGGGAGAGAGAGGGGGTGGAAGGGTCCTCGGGGCTACCGGGGGAGGAAGGTGAGGGGGGAGAGGATCCTCGGGGCAGGTAGAGGGGGGGAAGGGGTCCTCTGGGCAGGTAGCCCCGGGGAGGGGGGGAGAGGGTCCTCGGGGCAGGTAGCCCAGGGAGTTGGGGGGAAGGGGTCCTCGGGGCAGGTAGCCCAGGGAGGGGGAAAAAGGGGGGAGAGGGTCCTCGGGGCAGGTAGCCCCGAGGAAGAGGGGGGTAGAAGAGGGGGGAGAGGGTACTCGAGGCAGGAAGGATGGAGAAGGTCCTCGGGGCAGATAGCCTCTGTCCCGAGGAATGGGGGGAGAGATTCCGCGGGGCAGGTAACCCCGGGGAAGAGGGGGAAAGGGGAGGAGGAGAGGGTCCTCGGGGCAGGAAGGGTGGGGGAAAGGGTCCTCGGGGCAGGTAGCCCTGGAGAAGGGGGGAGAGAATCCTCGGGGCAGGTCGCCCCGGGGAAGGGGGGAGAGTGTCTTTTGGGCAGGTAGCCTAATTAAACATGTAACACTAATATTTAGTCCTACAACATGTTTAAGTACAAAATTATAGTCTAATATAACATCCTTTCTCAATTCTAAAAAAAATTAAGAAAATTATCATATCACTAGTTCATCAGACAATGATCAAGTAAATTTATATGATAGTCATATAACATCGTTGTAAATCGTTGTTTCAAGTGTTATAGCATATTTTTATTGCTTAATTATGGTCCAAAGTATTAAAATTTGGTTCAATTAATTTGACATTTTTTCATTTCTAAATTGTTCAATTTATCGATTAACCCATTCTTGAAGTGACATATGTGGCATGTTGAAAAAATTGCAACAGACATGTCATATGTGGCAACATATGCATATCATAAAATGGTCTTTTGACGGTTAATTCAATTAAATGTCACCTAATGTAACATGTAAGACTAATAATATAAGCATAAAAATATGAACTAATACAACAACTTTCATCAATTTTATCAATTATTTTTACAAAGACTATCATATCACTAGTTCATCATACAATGACCAAGTAACTTCATATGATAGTTATATAACAGCCATGTAAATTGTTGTTTCAGGTGTTATAACATATTTTTAATGTTTAATTATGATTCAAAGTACTAAAATTTGATCCAATTTGATATTTTCCCATTCCTAAATCGCTCAATTATCGATTAATTCAACCTTGAAGTGATATATGTGACAACATATGCACGTTTTGAGGAAAAATTGCAAATGACATGTCATATGTGGCAACTTGTACATCTTAAATGTATTTTTTTTCAAGATAATATTTCAAAAAGAATAACAACACAACCATCCTACAAACAAATAAGTGATAAAAATCACTAAAAAAAGTCCTAATTTAATACCAATGCTATTATATTTTATCTTAGAAAATATCAATGATAAACTAGAAATGATGAGGGCAACGACGCTTTATTGTAGAAGAAAATTGCAACATATTACCACTGATGTTGTAGAAAACATAACTGCAATTTGAATTGTAAAGAAATAATGGACCAAAAGAAAGAAAAGAGAGAAAAGAAAATCTATCTTCACCTCTCTTCAGCTTGGTTCATCATCTCTTTGGTTCATCGAAAATCTGGATGGAAATGTGAAGGAGGAAAGCTGAACGAAGAAAGTGCAGTGAAAGAGTAAAGTGAAGTGAAAAAGTTAATGTTTGGTCATTTATTAATGTTTATTTTTTTTTGGCCAATAAAAATGGGAGGGAGTGTTAAAAATATTGGAGGGAATATAATATTTGAGTGAAAAATTTTAAGGCAACACTTATAAAGTGTTGTTTTTTCAATTATAAAAATAGGACATTTTAGAAGTGTGGTCATATATGTAAATAGGTGTTGCCAATTATATCATATTTTAACAACACTTATAAAGTGTATCTTATATTATTAAAGAGTACACTTTTGAAGTGTTGCCAAAATTATTGTAGCTAAAAGTTAAAAATTTTGGCTACGCTTTAAAAGCGTTTCCAAAACAACTTTAGGCAACACTTTACAAGTGTAGTCCAGAATAAGTGGTCGTAGGCCTAAAATGGTGTAGTGTATGTTGCCACATATCTTCTTTATGTGACATATGTTGCCACATATCTTCTTTCTATGACATATGTTGTCATATATCTTCTTTCTATGACATATGTTGCCACATATATCCTTTCTGTTGGGGCACATGTAGGTAATTTTGTGGTGTTTTTTACAACATAGATTATATATGTTGCCACATACACCACATTTCTTCTTTTCCATCATAATTGACATTTATTTCAACAAAAAAATCATTAATATTATCAGCAAAAATAAACACTTCATCAATTGTTTTATACAACTTATCAAAAAAAAAAGTAATTCACAATAATATACATAACCATCAATCTAATCAATGGTGGATATTGTTGTTTCACATTACAATTGACGACTTCGACTTTTCTCTTTATCTTTCGCTTTATTTTTCAATTTCTCCTTCTCCATCTCTAGGTCCTTCTCCTTCTCCTTCTTGTTCTCCTTGCCTTTTGGTTTTGAGTGTGATACAGAGCAGTAGTCATTGTTTTTTTCTTTCACTAATGATAGATAGTGATTGAGAAATAGATTTTTTCAATCTCCTATACTTCAAATATTTGTGGACAACTGAACAAAACTATATTTCTTAAATCATATGAACAAAATGGTCACAAAAAGAACAACAAAAAAACCAAAAAATGAATTTTAACTGAATGTTAACATTACATATACATTTTCTCAAGTTATGACTTTTTGGGTTTGTTAATTTTCTTTCTAAAACAATAAATAATAGGTATCATTACCCTATTATTCATTTTTCACATATATAGAACGATTAATTCTTCATTAACCCAAGAAAAAACTTATTATTGTTCCAAAATTGTAAAATCTCCCAAAAATGACTTAGAGCCTGTTTGGCTCAGCTTAAAAGCTGGTCAAACTGACTTAAAAGCTGGTTTTTGACTTATTTAGCTGTTTGACAATACTCAAAACAGCTTATTTTAAGCCAAAAGTTAAAAGCTGGGGTAGGGGTGCTTTTTTTTTTTTAGCTTATAAGCTGTTTTAAGTTGACCACATTTTTATCTTTTTGTGCTTAATATTTTTATACAATCTCCAAATTACCCATATAACCCTAACATTTCTTTCTTCCATTTTTCCCTTTTCACGTTTGACATAACAACTTCAGCACTTTTATCCAAACGCATAACTGCTTATTTTAAAAATAAGTTTCAGCACTTTTAAAAGTACTTTTTTAAAGCTGCTTTTATTAAGCCCATCCAAACGGGCCCTTAACCATTTTGAGTCGAAAAAAATCTTCAGTTAAAAAAGAGGAGAGAGTCATGATGGGAGATGAGGAGGAAGATAAGATAATGGGGAAGAATATTTATTTTGATTGTTGAATTTTCAGATTTTCTTAAGGAAGAGAAGAAGAAGAGAAAAGACAACATTCGGAGAAGAAGAAAAGAAAATCCTATTTTCATTTACTTTTTGTTTTAAAAATGGTTTGGATAGAATTATAAAAGTTTAAAAAATGAAATATTTTTTTGTATTTTATAAAAAATTAGTAAATTTTGAAAATATTAATTTGATCCAAAATTTACTTAATTACATTTTAAAGAAGATTTAACCAGCTCTTAGTCAATCTGTCACCAAAAACCAAACCAAAACTTATGGGACACCTTTCATTTAATTTTCTCCACACAAACTTTGTCTTGAAGTTGTGTTAAAGTTATCAATGGATATGGAAGTTAAGTATTCTCAGGACCACAAGAACTCATGCTTTCTGTCTTCAATGATTACTTTACTAATTTGGTATCTTACTGCACTCAATTAGTAGTGATTATTGTCATAGCCCATATAACTATGAAGCACATCGTTATAACCTGGTCATTATACCATAGTTTATAAATCACATAAAAAATTTAAATCACAATAAAGAAAGTCTCATGCGACAAGTTCATAACTGAATAATAGACAAATATTAAATTCAACCTAAATCTTTCACGTGGAAAATCCATCTGCCAACCACTCAAGCATACTCGTGGTCAGGGGCGGAGCCAATAGTGTATCAAGATGAACCCCCTTGGGCAAAAAATTTACTCCCTCCGTTTAAAAAAGGATGACCTAATTTGACTTGAAACGGAATTTAATAAAAGAAAGAAGATTTTTAATCTTGTGATTCTAAATTAAAGTTATGTCAAATTTACCAAAATGTACATTTTTTCTTAGACAGACTAAAAAAGAAATAGGATCATTCTTTTTTAAACGAAGGGAGTCCTATTTACACATGATTAAAATTATTTTTTATGTATATACATTATATAGTAGATGGTAAACCCCCTTCAATTAGTTCGCATGTTTACTTTTTCAGATTTTAAACCCCTTATTAAAATTCCTAATTCCGTCACTAAGCAGCGCCTTTTTAAAAAAATAATAATTGTGAAGTTGAAATGGTTTAGTGAATCGAGCGATTCAACATAAGACGAATCTGATCATCTCTGAGGAGAATCTTACTTTCTTAGTCACTACACTATAAGTGTACTAATTAAATTATGTTTACTTTAATTTTCTGAAATTCTCTGGCAGTACCAACGTTTATCAGACGTATCACTTAATTGTGGAATGTTTATAATTAAGTATATGCAACTAGTATTATCTTTACAGGTATTAGAAAAAGTAATTACTGTGTGGCAGAAGGGGTATTAATTTTTGACCAAAGTGGATAGACAATAAAAAAAAATAAAAACAAAATTGGGACCAGAGAAAAAAAGTGAAAAGTTATGGGGAATAACATGGGGGTAGCTAGCTAGCCGAAGGATCTAGGTGAGGGTTATGTAGTCGGATAGCGCGGAAGAGTTTAATCGAATTTCTTTTGATCGAAGAATTATATATATATATATATATATATATATATATATATTATATATATATATTTGTTATATTATTGAGATTTTTTAACCAAACTAAGTCATTATATAAAATAATTTATCAAAGTAATATATTTTTCTAAAATTTTACAAAACTAGTATAAACGTATTTCACGGTAACGTTTTAGGGTATATTTTATTTTTTAAAAACTAACAGCATTAGGTTGATATACGTTACTGTAAGTAACGTTTTACTTTTAAAACGTTATTTTCAGTAACGTTTTACTCCTAAAACGTTACTGTGAGTAACGTATATCAATCTGACGCTATCAACTTTTAAAAAATAAAATATATCCTAAAACGTTACTGTGGAATACGTTTATATTATTTTTCTAAAATTTTAGAAAAACATATTTTTATGGTGAATGACTTTTTATGATGGCTTAGTTTGGTTAAAACCTCTATTATTAAACCTTTTTTTAATTTTTTATTTCATAATATATAAACTTGATCTTAGTAAATGTTTATGTATACTCAAACTTTTTTGAAGTTAATGGCCATTCACCCACCACCACACGCACTCAAAAGGCTTCTGTTTTTACCTTTTTTTTCTTAAAGGGCAGAGTCACTGCATGCGCGGCCTACTAAAAAGGCCAATGTCTGTTGTCTAAATGGCCTATTTCCCGTAACAGTATACTATTTGGTTTAACTATATATAAGGCCTAGAATAACCACTCTAACTTATGTAATGTAAATGTTATTTCTCTTGTTGATAAAGTTATATAGGAATTTGCATTATCAACGAGGACTTCGATAGAGTGATAAATATTCTTTTATTTTTAATTAGTTCAGATTTGAGTCTCTGATATATAAATTTGTCTTTGTTAGGGAGTGTTTTACCCCTTATAAAACCTCTCATCGCGAATTCACATTTATTGTAGATACGGACAGAGAAAAGAAACCTATTGTGTGTATATATATAGGACTGCATTAGCGTAGACATGCATCCTTTTAAGTGGTGTTGCCCAACACCACTTTGTGGAGAACTTCAATTTAAATTGTATGTATGTACATGATACTAACTGGGATGAATTTTAAATTTTGTATCTTTGTAAGTATAGATACACATTGACTATATTTTGTTGCAATTTCAATGAATTTTTATATATAAGTTTATAATCCACAGGGAAATTACATTTGAGTACAAATGAACCAGTTGGCCAAAGCTTGCATCGTCTCTTCATTTTCATTTTAATTTGTTTGTTTTACCTTTTTTATGTCTAATTATTAAAAAAAAGTTATTTTCCATATTGAATAACTCTTTGCACTAACTTCCTACATGACATATTTAGTATTTCACTTTTCAAATGAAATTTTGATATTTAAAATTATACGATTAAAAACTATTTGTTTTCTTAAAGTTTGTCAAATGACATTTTAATATATTGAACACATCTTTGATCAAACACTTAGTAACTGCTCATCTAAAATCACTTTTTTAAAAATAAGTTGATTTTAAAAGTTTAACTAAAAATCTTGACTCACACATACCGCGGTGTATTGTTGTCAACTCACATAGTCGTACCTACCAGCAACAAAACGACTACTCCCTGCACGCCACTAAACAGCGCTATTTAACGCTTGGGTTCGCCCAATACAAGAACTACAGCCCAACCTAGCTTAAGGCTAAAGCCGTGGTGATACTAGTCTAAACAAAACCTTGCATACCACACTATAGGCATGTAAGTAGTCAGCTATATATACGGGCACGTCAACCATGAGTACAAAGGCAAAAATTAGATAAATGTACTCAGCCTTTTGGCTTCTGCATGCACTAGTGCTCAAACATTCACACTAACTCCCCTTTTTTCCTTTTAGTACTATATAAATAGAATATATTATAATATATTTATGTGCAAGTTGACACAAAATTCTCTCCATAAAAACTCTTCCAATGCTAAGTTCCTTTCCACTTTCTGAACAACTCACACTCTTTTCCTTTAATTCTTGAAATTCCCTCATTCTTCAGTATCCAATTTGAAAGTAACGTTTCAACACACAAGTCATTTTCATCAATTTGTTCACTTAGATTGACATGGCATCACTATCAAGTACCCTACTTGTTACATTTTACATGACATTTGCATTATTATTATTATTATGTAGTCATGTTGTTAGTGCTAGGTATCATCACCACGGACACCGCGGTCATCATAATAACAAGAAACAACATAAGCATAATTCACACATATCGTATCCACCTTCAATTTCACCTGAGCCTTCACCCCCCGCGGGGGACGAAGGGGTTTATGATGTGAGGTCTTTTGGTGCCGTAGGTGATGGTGTTACGGATGATACTGAAGGTTTTAAGGCAGCGTGGGATGCTGCCTGCCAAGTTCACTCAGCTGTTATTCATGTTCCTCTTGGTTACTCTTTTATGATTCAATCTACTATTTTTACTGGTCCTTGTCAAAGTGGCTTGGTGTTTCAGGTACAGATGCAACTATTTTATCGTTTCTCAGATGTTTGTCTGACTATAAATCAATTCATCAAAGTATAATATAGATATTTTAGGGCAAAATTGTTACTTTTCTTTTCATTAATAACTTCATCAAATTTTGTGTTTGATTTGACATCAAAATTAAACACAAAATAAAGAAAGAAATTGTAAAAATATCTTTAGAACTTTTTGACCATGTCATTAAGGATATAAAGTTTTAAAATTAAAAACTTTTCAGATGACATTTTGTTTTAATATATTAAAAAATGAGAAAAGTGTTGCACTATATGAAATAGATGGATTTTTGTGTCTTATTCTATCACCCCTTTTTTATGTGAGATTAGTTATTTGATCATTTATAGTAGTATATTTTAACAGGAATAATATATTTAGAAATAATTTAATTATGAATTTCGCATTTATTTTTAGTTAACATGTTTTTACGGAAACAAAAATAACTTGTCATGACATGTCTTTTCTTTAATTTATATTTAAATCAACTATGTCATTTAAATTAAAACGAAGAGAATAATTTTGCATTATTATGTAAATAACTAAATTTGTGTGCCAATATGGAAGTTGGAAGGAACAATAATGCCACCAGATGGACCAGAGTCGTGGCCAAGCAAAAACAGTAAGCGGCAGTGGCTGGTATTTTATAGAGTAAATGAGTTGTCATTACAAGGTGGAGGCCTCATAGATGGAAGAGGAGAAGAGTGGTGGAATCTTCCTTGTAAACCCCATAAGGTATGTATATATGGGGATTGGGGAGTAGATTAGTATTCATGTCTCGATAAGTGTTTGATATTCATATTATTAAATAGTCCTAAAAAATAAAGAGGCGATTTCTTATTTAAAGAAATTCGAATAGAAAATTCTGATTAAAAATGAATGAGTATTTATCAATCCAGCACAATGATACTGTTCTTTCTCTTTACTCCACTATATATGGGATAGTGGTTGATTTCAATAATTCTTTTTTTTTATTTGGGTTTCAGTATCTGCATTGAATTCAATTAATTTAGATTCGTGTATTATAGCGCTTATTTCTAGAGGTATCTCTCGCAACAAGATATTTTCTATTCACTTAGCTTGAACCCGAAAATAATTTATTAAGGGGGAGTTCAATTATTCTATCACAATTCATGCGTCGGTTATTTTAATCTTTATATATATAAACTATCTAATCCTCAGTACACTTTAACTACAACAGGGACCTAAAGGAAGTACACTACCTGGACCATGTGACAGCCCAATTGTAAGTGAAAAAATAAACTTCTACCACTAGACATCTCTAACAAATAAAAATAGTTTATATTATTTCATTCATTTTAATTTTCTGAATTCTGATTTGGTACGTAAATTGCAGGCCATTAGATTCTTCATGAGCTCAAATCTAACGGTGCAAGGAATTAAAATGAAGAATAGCCCCCAATTTAATTTCAGATTTGATAACTGCAAAAATGTGCATATTGAATCCCTTCACATTACAGCTCCCATTTGGAGTCCCAACACTGATGGCATTCACATTGAGCAAACCAGCAATGTTGAAATTTATGACTCCCTCATCTCTAACGGTACCCTAATTAACTTCGCTTCGAGTATTTATGACTCTTGTTTGCAATATATCTGACATGCATATGATATGATATGACTAAAAATTTAAAATATTAGGTGACGATTGTGTGTCAATAGGAGCAGGATGTTACGATGTGGATATTAGGAATCTCACATGCGGACCTGGAGGACATGGAATAAGGTAAGACCTAATAATAATGGGAAAATGTACAAGTACCCCCTCAACCTATGGCCGAAATCCCAGAGACACACTTATACTATACTAAGGTCCTATTACCCCCTGAACTTATTTTATAAGTAATTTTCTACCCCTTTTTAACTTACGTGGCATTAGTTTGAAGAAAAAGTCAATCATCGTTGGGCCCACAAGATAGTGCCACGTAGGCTAAAAAAAGTAAAAAATTATTAATAAAATAAGTTCAGAGGTAATAGCACCTTAGTAGTGTGTATCTGAGATTTCAGGGCATAGGTTGAGGGGTACTTGGGCATTATCCCAATAATAATACTATTTTGTTTTAACTTTTTGAATACTGTCAGTGCATAAAATTTAAACTCTAATTTTTACAGCATTGGGAGTTTAGGCAACCACAACTCGCGAGCATGTGTATCAAACATCACAGTTCGTGACTCAGTAATAAAGCAATCAGACAACGGTGTGAGGATCAAGACATGGCAAGGGGGATTTGGAGCAGTATCAGGAGTTTCGTTTCTCAACATTCATATGGACAATGTACGTAACCCCATTATAATCGATCAATTTTACTGTCTTTCGAAAGACTGCAGCAACCGGACCTCAGCAGTGTCTGTTTCAGATATTGAATACTCAAGTATTAAAGGAACGTATGATATAAGAAGCCCGCCAATGCGTTTTGCTTGTAGTGACACAATCCCTTGTACGAATATAACACTCTCAGACATAGAACTTTTGCCTGCGAAAGGCGAATTAGTGTTGGATCCCTTCTGCTGGAACGCGTATGGAGGACAAGAGACATTAACAATTCCGCCTATTTTTTGTTTGTTAGAGGGAAATCCTCCAAAAGTGTTTGAAAATAATGACTTAGGGTATTGTTCTTCGTCCTGAATTTTAATATTGCCTGACTGAGTGTCTTGTTTGTTTGTTGTACATATCATTGAGACTTTTATAGTATAAGTAATAGATTGATGGATTTGAGATGGGGGATAATAATCCGAAACATCGATCGGTAGTATAATGTAATTTTAGATTTAGAAAGGGAGCTTATTGTTTGCTATCTATAATGTAAGTTTTCCTTGAGATTTACTTTAAAGTTTTACTCTTTTAGGTTTTTCTATTTGATGTAATAGTTTTTTTGTGCTTTATGTCAATAATAATATGATTGCTTCTGTGTGGTACCTTCATTTAAATGTCTCTTTATTTATTTTTAGTACTCCCTCTGTCCCAATTTATGTGACACCTTTTATATTTTGAGAGTCAAACAGTTTAAGCTTAATTAGAAATTTACTAATGGAATCTTCGATTTTCTTGAAATGAAAATTTATATATTTGTAAACTACGTAAAAAATACTATGAGTCACAATAGTTAATAATTCAAAATGTTTAAAAGATTTATGAAAAATTTACGGTCAAAGATAAACTTGTTTGACTCTTGAAATCCGAAAGGTGACATATAAAATGAGACGAATATAGTATTTATGATGATCAGCCGTTTATGTTTATTCTTGAAAATTCATAAATATTTCGAAATACAGTTTTTTTAAAAAGTTACTGTGATAATTTGTAAGGTTTCTTTTCAAAAAGTTTGGAGATTCTTTTATATATAGAAAGTTGAATCCTGCAAATAGCAACTAAGAAGATAATGTGTATAAATAGTACAGGGTGTTTTAGTTTTCGCCACAAAATTGTGGTTGGTTGATTTTTCATTTTTATTCTTCAGATATTTGAATTTTAGAAAATGGCCCTAATGCCAATGTCAACAGAAAAGGTCTATAAGCTTCAATAATTTTATTCAAATAAAACTATTAAAAAAAATAAATCTCGTACCGTTATTTGAGGCTTGAGCTGAAATAGAATAAAAATAGAGTAATTGAGGTTGTATGTTAAGTCAAAGATTAAGAGGGAAAAAATCTATATGGTACTTTAAATTAAAATACGATAAAACAGCCATTATTTCAATTATTATTAATTATTATCACTTGAAGTTCAAAAAATAAAGCATAATATTTACACATACTCGGGGTCAAACTAACATTTATAAATGTTAAAATTCATTATTTTCAAATGCTGAAGTTAAATTCGTAACTAACCACTACTAGAAATTAGAAAATTGTATCACCTTGAAGTATAATAACTGTCAGAAATTAATTAAGGTCAATAGGCCCACGTTCAAATAATTCAATAGATAAAAAAAAATACTATAAAAATGAGATCATGAGATTTTGAATTTAAATTCAAACAAAATTGAAAATATTATAATTCTTATATTAATTTAAATAAAAGATATTAAAATCGTACATACTAATTCGAACACTAAATGAAAAAATAAAACAAAAAATGAGACGAAACGTGTGCTTAGAAAGTTATATTTGTTAGGTGAAAGATATCCATTGTCTTGAAAACTAAAGGTAGAACAAAAAACAAAATTAACATAATTAATACAAAATTTTTGTTCTTTTTCCTTTTTTATTTCAAATTTTTCTCATATTGCGGCTCAAATAAACATTGTGAATTTTCATATATAGTACCAACCATGAGATGACAAAATAATAGAATGTCATACTTCCATTATGCAATTAAATATATATCTATTAAATGATTTGCAGCACACTATAATTCATTAACATGACAAGGTTTAAAAGGTGATGATGTAACCTAATTAAAATTATGCTAATTTGGTGCCAACTTTCCGTCCTTCTTTAGACCCAATACGCTTCTATATATGGCTAATAAATAAATAAAAATAAAGGATAAGAGGGAATATTAAATTTTAAAGTATACTTTTTTGTTGGTGAAATTAATTATAGGCAAGTTTAGAGCCAATAAGAAGAGAACATAAAAAAGCAATACAAAAAAAGAAAATACTTTTTTTCAATAAAAATCATTGTTCATATTGTTAGATCTTCTTTTCTACTTTGCGACAAATAGGTCTATTAAGTGGGAAATATTATTAGGTATACGACAGAAATATAAATTTTAGTTCGGCATTAACTGACAATTAAATAACAAAGGGCGAAGTTAGGTTGAATTCACGAAATCCGTTTGAAATCTCTTTTTATAAAAAATTATATTATTTATACGTGATGAGATTTGAATTTTTTATATTCCTTTGGCTTTATGTGTGTTTTATTTTTCATATTTGAATTCATTTAGAAGTTGTTTGGTAGAGTACACTAACAAAAATAATGTAGGCATTAACTCTGTATATTAGTTTTTCCTTATTTGGTACATTTTATCATGTTATATACTCATTGTGATATTGAGAAGTGTATTCCTTATACTATAATAATGCAAAGTGATATTAGCCTATAGATGTGGCGTCCGAAGCATCCAAAAAAAATCTCAAATTTTGTATGAGGACCTTTGTTATGAGTTGGGACCTTCACATTAGTGACACCATTTTTTCCAACGCGTAATTCTGCATTTACAAGCACTTTTTTAAGAATCGCTAAAATTCTTCAATTCTTATGTGTGTTAGCCCATGGATGTGGCGGCCGGAGAAATCAAATATTTTTTCTCAAAAAACTTTATGAAGTCCTCTAATAAGTTTGGGAAACTTCAAGTATACTCACACAATTTTAATGCTCATTCCATATTTACAAGCCTTTTTTAAAAAATCACCGATATTTTAAATTTTACGTGTATATTAGCTCATGGATCTAGCGCCCGGAGTACCAGAAATTTTTTCTCAAAAAATTTTTGCGGACCTCCGTAATGAGTTTAGGAACCTTCATTGTATACTCACATTACTTTAACGTCATTTTCGCATTTACAACACCATTTTTAAGAATCCTCGAAATTTCTCAATTTTTTTATGTATTAGCACATGAATCTAGCGCCTGATGAACTAAAACAAAATTTCTCAAAATAATTTATGAGGACCTCAGTAATGAGTTAAAGAACCTTCACATATTCTCACACCATTTTTAATGTTCATTTTCGCATTTACAAGCCCTCTCAATTTTTTAAATTTATTGTGTGTATTTTAGCCCATGAATCTAGCGTCCAGATCGCTCGAAATATTTTTCTCAAAAATCTTTATAAGAATCTCCGTAATGAGTTGGGGAACCTTCACATATACTCACACCATTTTTTGAATGTTCATTTCTACATTTACAAGCTCTTCTTTAAGAATCGTCGAATTTCTCAATTTTTCGTATTTATTAGCCCATATATTTCACACTTGGAGCACCCAAAAATAATTTTCTCAAAAAACTATAAGAGGACCTCTGTAATGATTTGATGAACTTTCAAGTATACTCACACTATTTTTTAACGTCCATTTCCACATTTTCAACCTTTTTTAAAACATCACCTGAGGATTTTCATGTGTATATTAGCCCATGGGTCTGGCACCCGGAGCACCAAGAAAATTTCTCAACAAACTTAATAAGGACCTACAGTGAGTTGGGAAACCTTCAGATATACTCACACCATTTCTTTAACGTTTATTTTTGCATTTACAAACCCTTTTTAAGAATCGCCATAATTTTTCAATTTTTTACGTGTATTCGGTCATGGATCTGGTGCCGGAGCACCCGAATTTTTTTCTTTAAAACTTTATGAGGACCTCCGTGATAAGTTGTGAAACCTTCAAGTATACTCAAACCATTTTTAATGCACATTTTCATATTTACAAGCCTTTTTAAGAATCGCCCAAATTTCTCGATTTTCATGAGTATTAGTATAGCCCATGGATCTAGCGCATGAAGCACCCAAAAAAAATTTCCCAAAATAATTTATGAAAATATCCATAATGAGTTGAAAAACCTTCATGTATACATTTTTTTAACGTCCATTTCCATATTTGCAAGCCCTTTTTTAGAATCGCCAAAATTCTCTCATTTTGTGTGTATCTGCCCGTGGATCTATCACTTAGAGCACCCCAAAAATTTCTCAAAAAACTTTATGAGGACCTCCATAATGATTTGGAAATATTCACGTATACTCACACCATTTAGTGCTCAATTCCGTATTTACAAATCATTTTTTATGAATCGCAAATATTTCTCAATTTTCATTTGTATTAGCCAATGGATCTTGTACCAGGAGCACCCAAATATTTTTTCTCAAAAAAACGTTATAAGGACCTCCGTAATGAGTTGGTAACCTACACGTATAACACATGCCATTTTTAAAGCCCATTTTCGCATTTACAAGCCTATTTTTAAAAATACCCAAATTTTTCAATTTTTCGTTTGTATCCACGTCCAGATCAGCCAAAAAAAATTTCTCAAAATTTTTTATGAAGACCTTCATTATGAGTTGGGAACCTTCATGCATACTCACATAATTTTTTAACTCTCATTTCTACATGTACAAGCTCTTTTTTATGAATCCTGCACGTTTTTTTGATTTTTTTGTGTGTATTAACCAATGGATCTAGCACCCGGAGCACAAATATTTTTTCTCAAAAACGTTTACGAGGACTCATTATTGAGTTGGGGAACCTTCGTATATACTCAAACCATTTTTAACATTCATTTTCTCATTTACAAGTCATTTTTGAAGAATCGCCCAAATTTTTCGATTTTTGTGTATTAGCCCATGAGTTTGGCGCCTAGAGCACCCAAATTTTTTTTCTCAAAAAACTTTACGAGGACTTCTTTAATGAGTGAGGAAAAACTTTCGCGTATACTCACACCATTTTTTAACGTTCATTTCTGCATTTATAAGCTTTTCTTAAAAATCGACCAAATTTTCCATTTTTCATGTGTATATGCACATTGATCTGCCGCCCAGAGCACCCAAAATATTTTTCTCAAAAAACTTTATGAGAACCACTGTAATAAGTTGGGGAACCTTCACGTTTACTCACACCAATTTTTTAACGTTCAATTCCGTGTTTACAAGCCCGTTTTTAAGAATATCCCAATTTTTCAATTTTGTGTGTTAAGCCCATGGATTTGGTGTCCGTAGCACCTAAAATTATTTTCTCAAAAAACTTTATGAGGACCTTCATAACGAGTTGGGGAACATTCAAGTATACACACAATTTTTTTGTCGTACATTTTTACATTTACAAGCCCCTTTTTATGAATCACCCGTATTCCCCGATTTTCATGTGTATTAGCTCATGGATCTGGCGCCCGGAACACCCAAAAAAATTTCTGAAAAAACTTTATGAAGACCTCCGTAATAAGTTGGGGAAACTTCATATGTACTCAAACCATTTATCAAATGCCTATTTCCACAACTCCTTTTTTAAGAATCACTTAATTTTTCTCGATTTTAGTGTGTATTAGTCCACAACTCCTCAAATTATTCGATTTTTCTTGTGTATTAGCCCATGAAATCTGGATAATACATGAATTAACATAGTTAAAGACTCAATTACCCCTCAAAAGCACTTTTACATCTTTTTCATCATAATTGTGAAAAATATTTTTGTAAATAAATATTTTTATACAATGCACACTATCTTTAGAGTCTGTTTAATGTTGTTGTTGGGAGAAAAATCAAGTATTTTGACAAACCGTCCAAATTGCTTTCAAATAAAAGCAATAGAAGTTTTTATGTTGTTGGGAAGAAGCTAAATAATTATGCT
This sequence comes from Solanum peruvianum, assembly GCA_027705065.1. Taxonomy (NCBI): domain Eukaryota; kingdom Viridiplantae; phylum Streptophyta; class Magnoliopsida; order Solanales; family Solanaceae; genus Solanum; species Solanum peruvianum. The sequence continues at coordinate 74,916,254 of JAKWJD010001755.1, forward strand.
TATTTAAAAATATGATTAGCAAAACCAAAAAATTATTTTTTTGAAGACTAAAATATCACTTACATTAATTAATTAACATATTTCTTAAGTTCTGTTAAGTTTCATTCAAAAATTTTATTTTTTATTTTTTATTTTTATATGATAAACTTTTTGTTTTATTTATGTTTATATATTATTATTTATATTTTATATATTATTTTATAAATTCGACACTCAGTTTCATCTTGTTACAAGTACTATGGCTATCAGGGGTGGAGCCGCCTTGGTACCCTTCGACGAAAAATTATATTATTTATACATGATTAAACTAATATTTTATGTATATATAGTAGATGTCGAACCCCCTTTGACCATCCGTCTACGAATTTTGAACCCCCTTATTGAAAATTCTAACTCCGCCACTGATGGCTATACATAATTTCATATGACGATATAATACCACTGATAAAGACTTCAACTATTTTACAAATAAAGACATTATTATAAAAATTGAAGAAGAAGATGATGATAAACCTTCAGAAATAAAAGACTGATCGTCTATTATTATAAAAATATTGCCTGATAAAATTATGAATGATTAATCTATTACCACGAATCTAATTTAAACCAAATTAACATGTCTATTCTAAAAACGTTATAGGTAATTATGGTAGGTTGAAAGAGCGTAAAGCAAGTATTGGAGGCGCATGCGCAAAAATATATGAAGTTGAGTTTCATGTAAGAGGAAACAAAAAGGAAAAGGTAATGTCTCCATAAACTGAAAAAGCAATATTAATGGGTTAGATTCTATGCCTATATTATTATTATACTATATAGTATTATATTAGTTGTGTGACTCTTATATGGTGAAAAAAAGAAAGAGAGGTGACGGTGCACCATACTATATAAACTTAACTAGCTAGCTGCTAAAAACCAACAACCACCCCACAATACTCTGCTCCGCGCTTTTCCTTTTTTTCCTGCCCACTTCTCACTTCTCTGATTCTCCCCCTTTAATTTATGCTTTTCATTTTTAAAAGCGGTCGCGTTCGGAAGCTGGTTAGATATATGTATGTATTAAAATATATTTTTTCGTTTTATAAAGAATGATTGAATTTGATTTGGAAAGAAGTTTATGAATGTAAAGAAGATTTTTGAATTTTGTGGTTCTAAATTAATGTTATATGAAATGTATAAAATTATCTTTTAATCTTGTGGTTTCAAGCATGTCATGTGGAAAGCTGAAATCAAAATGTTACCCAAAAAAAAGAAAAATGTCATTTCTTTTTAAACACAGTGAAAAGGAAAGAATATCATTCTTTTTTAAACGGATGGAGTGTTAGTTATCTTAGATTTTTTGCTATATAAAATAATAAATTAATTTCCTCATATATAACATATATATGTATCAGTTATGTGGATTTTTAAATTGTCAATCAGATATCATATTAATTTTACATATAAATAATTTATTTTTTATTTACCTACCAAATGTTATATAAGTTATATAAAAAATAATAAATCTTATTCAGCTACCAAATGACTTCTTAGGGTGTGGCTAACACATATTAATAAAAAAATGCACAAGTATCTTCGTAGACTATGATTGAAATCTCAAAGACACACATTAATTAAACTAAGATCATATTACCCCCTGAACTTATTTTTTTTTGTAATTTTGTGCACCTTTTACGTAGCATTCAAATATCTCTCATGCGCCTCAATTACGTGATAGTCACAGAGTGTGCCACGTAAGACAAAATTTGTATAAAATTAAAAAAAAAAATAAGTTCAAAGGATAATATATGATCTTAGTTTAGTTAAGATGTGTCTCTAAGATTTTGGTCATACTCTATAGAAGAATACTTGTGCATTTTTTCTCTCTTTTCTTTTATGTATGGTTGATAACTGTTAAAGAATGACAAAAGTCTCACATCGGTGATTAAAGAAATAGGTGGACTCGTTATAAGATTTGGGCAATCCTCCTCCCGTTGAGCTAACTTTTGGGGTGTGAGTTAAGCTTAAGACCTAATTTTCACAATAACAATTATGAGAAACTACGGAAAGTAGGAAAAATTAATTTTATAAGTGACATTTTATAATTTTTTATTTTCCAACACACCTTGATCCAGCGGTGGAGACAACATAGTGACATCATATTCATATGAATAGAATACTTTGAACATAAAACATAAATTTATTTTAAAATTACACTTTAAATAATAGGTATAAGTTCATAACTTTTGAATACAACAAAATTAACATTAAGAACCTTGACTTAAATCCAGAGATACAACTAATCCTTCAACAACCCCTATAGCTTCCACCTCCACCTTCATCTCGATAATATTTTTCTACTATGTTTTTTTATATAAATGCTTCTGATACAATGTTTTGCTTTGTTAATTAACAACAAACACCAAAAACTAAATTCTTTTAAAAAAACGTTTACTTTTCTAAAAATATATTTATTAGGAAAATCATTTTTCTTTATACCAAACAATCCGTTAGTATTTCTTTCGATCTCATTTTATATGGTAATCTCAATATAAAGTTCTAAAATTATAATTTAAAATTTTAAAAATAATAGAAATGTTATATTATTATATTACCATTTGTTAAATAAGTATGATATATATTGTTTTTTTCAATAACTTATAAAAAATATCATACAAATTAATATTTTATTGCATAAAAAAAGATGAACCATTTTAGAAAGTAGAGTGGCCTTGCCTCCCTATGCTTTTTTGTACCTCCCTTTTAAGCTACACCTTTTTAACAATATCAAAATAGGGAATGTATTATTCAGCTTTCTGGCTACTTTAGTATTATTCTGTTATATTGCTACTAAAAAATCAAATCAGACCCATTCTTGTAACAGTGCAAGGCTCCTCCCATTTACTTTTTGTAACACTTGAAAAGTTCCCTAGGAGAAAGGATTAGATTCCTTCCCCTTAGGCTTATTTGTTCGGGAGCAAGTTATTTTAACATAATATATTTTAAAATTTATTTTATTATTAATTTGGAATAAAATAAAATAATTATTTTATAAATAAGTTATATATTTATGATATTATTCGAATCAAATATAAAATAAATTTATAAGTTATATATTTATGATATTATTCGAATCAAATATAAAATGAATTTTATTATTCAACCTAAAACTTATTCCTTTAATATGGGTCCCTAAAGGATAAAAACTTATCGTTTTGTATTCGAACTTGCAAAAAGATATAAATATGTTTATCATAAATAGATTAGATTTGTCTTTCTTAAATTTTATTTCACTTTATAATTGTTATTTTATATTTGAATAAGGAGTTATGTCTTGTTCTGAGCGAAATAATATTTCTCTGATATATGCTCATGCTCCATGAAGTTATAAAAAGTTCAACGGTATCAATAAAAGTAGTGAAGTGATAAATATTTTTTTAATTCTTAATCAGAGGTTTCTGGTATAAATCTTTTAGAGTATGAAGTCATTATTTTTAGAAAACATTAATGTGAACTTTTCAGTGTAAATTTAAATATAAGTGGGTTCTAATATGAATCCAAACATCAGGTGAGAATTTATTTTTAAAAATGCAGAGCAATTAACCATCTAAATAATAGATAGAAGAAAGATAGAAATTTATCGAATGAATGTATCTCTTTTGACATATTTCTTTTATTGTTTCATTATATTTTTTAAAATTTGCTATTTTATCGTCGACTTGATCAAATTATTTTGATCCTAACAAATTACTTTTTTTCGTATAGGTCATCCATTGACAAGAAGTGGAAAAAAATAAATGAAATAAAAATGACATATCCTTCTGTTGCGACTCCCGTTATTATTTGAAACAGTTTTTTCTTCTCCATATATATTATTATATCAATTGGAAAAATCAAATCACCTTAAGAATTAGATTGACGGTAATAATGTTTGCTCTTTTATCAACAAAAGATAAATATGATGCTATTTTTTAAATAATATACTTAGAATATAATAGTATCAATTTGGAATTGAACGTAAAGTCCAATTAAATCAAGGAAAACTTTTAGAAATAATTATTATAATAAATTTAATTATTTTCCATAGCTATAATCTACCTGTTATAATTATAATTTAAGATATATATAATTTAGGGATAATGCCCAAGTACCCCCTCAACCTATGACCGAAATCTCAGAGACACACTTATACTATACTAAGGTCCTATTACCCTCCTGAACTTATTTTATTAATAATTTTTTACCCCTTTTCGACCTACGTGGCACTATCTTGTGGGCCCAACGAAGGTTGACTTTTTTTTTTCAAACTAGTGCCACGTAGGCTAAAAAGGGGTAAAAATTACTGATAATATAAGTTCAGGGGGTAATAGGACCTTAGTATAGTATAAGTGTGTCTCTGGGATTTCGGGCATAAATTGAGGGGGTACTTGTGCATTATCCCTGTAATTTACAAATTTACAAATTCTATGTAATTCATACGGTACAGTATGCAAAGTGTGAAATAGTCAAAGTGATGAGTAGACAGTACTATACCGCCAAGAAAAAGGAATTTGTTTGCTTGGTTAGAAAGTGGGGAAAAGAGAGAAGGCTGCCAGTGCACAAGCCAACCACAACCTTGGAATTAAAGTGGACACCTTATCAAATATGTTCGAAGTATACAGTATATATACATACAGAGCTTTATATATATATATATATATATACATATATATATATATAATATATATATATATTATATATATATATATATACATATATATATACATATATATACATATATATATACGATTCAATATGATTGGTGGTTTAAAATTAACTGTAATAAGAGATCTTATTTTTTCTATTTATATATTTTTTTAAAAAATTATTAAATAGAAATTAGATTTCATCCTTCCTTATTAGAGAGGTCTTGGGTTCAAGGCTTAGAATAAAAAAGAAATCTTGTGAGAGAACGTTCTCCTCTTTATTTGTCTTTGCATTTATCAACGTCAAATTAATAGGAAAATTCAAGGAGAAATGACCGAAATCCTATTTTTAAGTTCTCTTACCATCATTATCCCCTATCAATTTTATAAATCCCCAAAATCACTCATTTTCGCGCATCAGATTAATGTATCAGCGTATTAAATTAATATATCTGGCGCATCAGATTAATACATCTCTCTTATCAAATTAGGGTATCATGTATAAAAATGTACATCAATTTAGTATATTATGTATAAAGTGTAATGTATCTTACTTAGCGATTAATATATCTCGTTTATCAGATTAATGTATCAACGCTTATATTATTGTATCGATTTGGATTTTTTGTAAATATAAACTTATAAGGGACAAAGAATAATTTTATCTTAAAAATATGTAATTTTTGTCCTGTCCTTTGCCTAAAATTCAATGCCATATTGAACACCAAATGAAAGTAATTGGGCCTCCAAATATTTTGGGGGTTACAACACTCACTTTAACGGTTTGGCTCTATTATCTTGTTGTTATGGTCTCTTTTTCGCAACTTACCCTGTCTTTGAAAAACAACCTTTCTATCTTCTCAAAAATAAGAATAAACTAATTGATGCTCTGAAATTATACATTTTATGGAATCCTCTAATTTGCAATATTTTCATCTAACATTAGCCACAACCCACAAGAGACCATTCGTGCATAAATGTACAACAAAGTATACCGAAGTTACTAGCCCAAAAAAATGATGTATAGTGACACTAGTAGCCCAAATAATTGTGAGGGCTCTTCTTTTTTAGGTGTTTGCAACTTTCATATTTAGTATGGGCTTATTCCTCCATCTTAAGCAACAATATATGACCTATTATCACACGAGACCACATTATGGTCAAGTTGGTCTATTTTGGGTGGTGTTAATTTTGAGAAAGTTTTTAGCAAACATATAGATAAAATAAGGTTTTATAGTTATAGTTTTGATAATTGTTCTTTAAAACTATAAATTTCATTTGCTATAGAGGCTACGATTTGTATATTTTTATATATTTTTTATATTTCGCTTGCGTATAAGCAAATAGGGTATACAAATTATGCATTTATGCAATTAGAATTTTTCAAAACTCCATTTGTATATTCGCTTGCTCATATACAAATAGGGTAATTTACTATGAATTTTTCATAAATCATATACAAATAGTTAAGATTACAAAATTCTGAATTTATATGATCAGAAATTAAATTATACAATTTATACGAAGCACGCAAATTATATAAATCATGTAAATAACAAGCTTTGAATAAACTATGGCTGCAAATTACAATTTTCAAACCGTAACTATAATACCTAATATAGGCTGAAGAATTGTTATTCTAGTAATTTTCCCAATCAAATAAAATTTTATTGTCTAGTTAGACACTTTGGAAAATTGGCCTTAAATTGACATAAAATAGTTCAGATGCCAAGTCGCAAAAAGACAAGGTATCACTAATGTTTCTTTGTTTAAAATTATTCATTAGTTAATGATACTATAAGAGTATATGTATATTGTTGTAGTATTATTAAGGTTTCTTGTTCAAAAATTATTCATTACTCAATGATACTATATATATTATGGTATCATTAAGGTTTCTTATTAAAAAAATTACTCATTAGTCAATGATACTATAAGGGTATATATCATTTACTAATAATTACTTTATGAATAAAAAATCTTAATGATAACACTACAGTATATATATACTAATTTAATATCCATTAAAAGAAATTACCAGTCTTAATAATATACCAATACAGTACATATAAGACACTGATTTGGTATCAGTTAACCAAATTAATTGAAAATATATAATGCAATTATTTAGTGGGTATAAATATAAAAGAGAAAATTGTATATAATAGCAAACTAATAACCTAAAATAAATGGAGTAGCTATGGTTTGAATTAGTTGTGCTTCATAGCAAACGTTAGCTAAAATTTGACAGACGTCTCTCTCCCAAAAATCTCGCTCGCCACTCTCCATTCTCGTTCACCTCTCTCGCTTTATACACAGAAGTGTATAAATTATGTTTTGTTTTGTTAAAACGAGAGAAAATTGTATGTACACATGTAAAAATATATATTTTCGTGTTATACACTTAATTATACAATTTACAAACATTTTACTTCAAATATTGCAGAGAAAAAAGGCCAACAAATTATACAATTGCGAATTATACAATTGCAGTGAAATACAATTTTCTCTAGCTTTATACAACAGAAGTGTATATATTGTGTTTCTGTTTTGTATAAAGCGAAAGAAAAACATATATTTTTTTGCTATACACTTATAATTATGCAATATATATAAATTTTAATTCTATTCAACTGTATGCAAAACAAATTTTATAAAAATATTGCAGCCAAATAGGCAGCGAATTATACAATTGTGCATTATACAATCGCAGTGAAATAGGATAGCGAATTATACAATTGCAGCAAAATAGGCCAGCGAATTATACAATTTAGGCCAGCGAATTATATAATTGTATATGTATAGCGAATTATACAGTTTCATGTTTTCTATGTAGCGTAATTATGCAAACTTTGCTATAGTATACAAATATAAATTTTTTGTTTGCTATATGTGAAAATTGCCAATATAAAAAGGTATGTGTTCGTAATTAGTGTTTTTCTTTTTTGAAACAATGGTTAATTACATGGACTTCAAAAGAAGAAAAATAAGGTCAAAAATAAATAAGTGTCTTCTAAGAAGACCAAGACTTTTAGTGGGGCTTTTGACATGTTATATATGTACGTACGTTTTGTAGCAGCGTGGAAGGAACCACGAAGTTGCACAAAAATTGAACCCTTTTTTCCTATACATATATATTTACTAATAACCGTGACATTTCCATTAGTACCACAAAAAATATCAAATTAATATGAAAATTTTTGAGAGCAAAAAGAGGAAAGAGTACCCAGAATTTGATGACGACGAAGAAGAGAAGATGAACAAGTTCTATGAACTCATAAGAAACTTCAAAGATCATGCTTCTCAATTGCTAATTAGTAGTAGTAGTACCAACATGCCCAAAAATAATGAGACTATGCAACGCGAATTATCTGAAAAATTCGAGCTTCAGAAGAATAAGAAGAAGAAGAAGAGTGATGATAAGGGAATTAAGGAGGAGGTTAAAAGTAGTAATCACAAGGATTTCTTCTTTAAGAGTCCTTCTTCGCCAAATTTAGACGGAATAAACCTTAATATTAATGAGATGAGTGGTTATAATAAGCTTCAAAGAGTCTCACGTGATCATCAAATTCATGAGGATACTAAGGGTTTAGACCTTAATCTTTCTCTTTGATTAATTTGTACGTATAATTTATCGTTTTCATATATCATATATCATTGTATTATGTCGAATAGACGAATCTAAAATTTTAAGCTTTGGTTATATGATGCATGTACCGATAATTGGTTTGAGATTGAATTTTAATTTTGTGAGTTGAAAACAATTGGTAAACTGGTTAATGTTGCCTTCAACATTAATCAAGGGCAGATCCGGTACCAATTCGATCGTTATTTTTAAAACGGAACATAAATTTATTGTTATGTGTCAAAATTGAATAAAATTCTAAGAAATAATAGACACGAATCTATAACTAGATAATCTTAAAGACTTAACTACAGTTGTTCAAACATTAAAACTTCAAATTCAATATTTGTCTCAAAGAACTAGGGAAATTGTTGCTCTCGAATATTTAACGAGCATAGTATATATTAACGGCATTAATTGTGTGCGTAAATTCTGAAAATTGTTTAGTAGTACCGTTTAATTTTGGATGAATATGATTATGTCATGTATAATATATTCGGGTTTGGGAAGTGGATCGAGAATTACTTTGTACTTTCAATATGAAACATAAATTTTTGAGTAAAATTCACTAAAACAGAATCAAATGTAATTGATTGGAACTCGTAAAAATAAAAATTAAATTCTGAATCTGTTATACAAAGGTATGTTATTATTCTTCCGAACATTGGGCTTTTTATGATTTGGGCTTTTTATTTTTTTTCTCGCGCTTACGGCCCATTATAGACAAGGACAATTACTTCTTCCGGTAATTCTTTTTTCTTTTTTTTTTTTCTGATTTATTTCTTAAATTGGAGTAATAGTTAGTCAAGGATTCATGTAATTCAACTCATAGAATTATTTCTATTCAAACATTTTAGAAATTTGGGCTAGTAGAAAGAGAAATTATAAAAGAGGGGATCACAAGGTCAAAAAGAAATTTAAATAATCAACCAACTTATCTACTTAAATTCCTCAAACCTTTATAATTAGTTTAAATTTAGAGCAAACACAAAATTCATATTTGTATGTTATAGCAAAGTTTGTATAATTACGCTCTATATCAAACATAAATATGTATAATTCGCTATACATATACAAGAAAACCAATTGTATAATTCCCTATACATATACAGAAGAAAACAATTATATACAAATCAATTGTATAATTTGTGTATGTATAAAATGAGAAAGAGAAACACAAAAGAAAATTGGGGCAGGAGAATATTTGTATTGTATAATCATAAGTGTATGCGACGAAAATATATGTATTTGCAGGTGTATATACAATTTTCTCTCGCTTTATACAATCAGAAACAAAATATATGTATTTGCAGGTGTATATACAATTTTCTCTCGCTTTATACAATCAGAAACACAATTTATACATTTCGTTTCTCTTTGTATAAGTGAGGGTGGCGCGCGTGATCTGAGAGAGGGAGAGGGGAACGAAAATATATGTATATATACAATTTTTTCTCGCTTTATACAAACACAAACACATTTTATACATTTGTGCTTGTATAAAAGTGAGATGGAGTGAGAGAGGGAGAGTGTCGGCGAGAGTTTGAGAGAGAGAGAGAGGTGACTGACAAACTGTTTGCTAAAGAGCACAATTAAATCAAAGTGTGGTTATAATATTGAATTTGATTTATTAATTTGTCAGTATATACAATTTTCCCTAAATTTTATCTTTAAATAAGTAGGAAAGACAGATAGATGAAGCTAAACGCCATTTGAAATTCACCCATATAATTTTAGCGGATTGAATAAAGTGAGAAGAATCAATAAAATAATTAAAATGAATCTTTTTAATTTCTTAATTTTTTTATTTTTAATTTTTAATTTCAATATATTTAATTAAAGACTTATTAAAAATTAGTTAGATGACTTTTTAGTTGAAATATCAATGGTTAAATGACTTGAGTTATAAATCTTGACTAATTACATCTTGTTTGGATGATTGTTATTCATTGTATTGTTAGTTTGAACATAATATTTGTGTTGATTATTACATAAATACTATTGAATCATATCGTTTAAATCCACCACTAAGTAATGACGAAAATACTATTTCACGTACCCGATTTGGTGTAATCGCGTAGTTAATGTTTTCTTCTCATTTTGTCTTTATTTATTGTTTAATAATTATATTTTCATCTTTTATTCTACTTTTTTTTGTTTCTCACTGGTTTTCGGTACCCATATTGGAGCCCGACTACATTCACATTCACGCCGAAAAGTCCCATATTGGGGAGGAGGGTAAAATGCTTCCAAACAAAGGTGACTCTCTACCGAGAGGGGCTCGAACCCGAGACCTCTGGTTAAGGATGAAAGACCACTTACTCCTCCATCACAATCCTTGTTGGTTTTATCCTCTCTTTTCATAATAGCTCTACCTTGTATCCTGCTTTTCTGATATATTTATCAATCAAATTATGGATGTGTGACAATATGTAATGGTCAAAGAGAAATATACAATTTATCCAAACTATATATTCATTAAATCAATTACAATACGATACAATATAAAACAATACGTTATAATACGATACATTATGAAATTATACGTAACAACCAACCAAACAAAGTGTAATTAATAGAAGAGAGAAGTACAGAAAACGGCCTTAGACTTGATGCAAATTATTTGTTGTCTCCGAACTATTGATATACTTAAAATACCCTTCTACTTGACTAACTAAACTAAGATACACCCCCGATCTAGCACATGACATAACAACTTAAAACTCTTATAGGAGCAGGTAGTTCCTAACAAAAAGCCGAAAGAAGTGTCGAAAACACCCCTAAACTTGATGAGAATTTAGGATGTATTTCACGTTGCAAGATTGAATATATATTTAAGTTCAATTAGTCAAGTAATTAAAACAGTATTTTTAAGAATGACAATAATTTAAGAATAAAACTAGTTATATAAGCTGAGTTTAGATGGAATGTTTCCAATACTCCTCTCTTAATTGAACTCGATTTTGGGGGTGTCTGGTTCAAGAACTTCAACTCAATTTTAAGCTGGTATAACAATTTAACTATTTAACTTTTGGTCAATTTCTTCAGGAGTGCTCGAGAGCTAATTATTGTCCAAAGAAACATCATGATTATTACAATGTGGTTCAAAACAAGTCAATGTTGAAACTAAGGTTCACAAACCAAATACACCAAAAATATACTTAGTAGTTAAAAGAACTAGCTAGAAGAAAGATAAGGTGCTTTGGAGAGGCAATGTATTTTTGAATGACAAGTTCTCTATTTGTGAATTTTCACGGCTCATACTCATCATCATCATCACTACAAAATAGAGTCCAAAATGTATTACTAGGAATTAGCTAGAGAACCTAGTTATTGTTTTTGCAATCTTTACGTGATCCAAAAATTAATTCCATTCGTTTTAAAATTATTTTGGAGTGTCGGTTCCCTCTGACTAGAGCGGTCAAAATAAGCTTAGGCTATGAGATTTTTCAACCCTATTTAAAACTATGACTTATAAGTCCGATCAATATAATTCCTTGATCCTTGAAGCTTGATTGAGCCTAAGCTAGGGTCGGCCCATACACCACAAATAGGGGTATACATAGGTCGGTTCGGTTTGACTTCTCATTAAAAAAAATCTAAACCATTTATGTCGATTTATTAAATCTAAAAACCAAATCAAACCATATAAAGTCGATTTTTATAATTTCGACTTTAGTTGGTTCTTTCGTTTTTTCAATTTTTTACAACTATACGATATTTGAAAAAGCGATCAAATATTATATCACTTACCTATGTGATAACTAAGCTTCAAGAATGTCAAGTGAATACATATCAACAAGTCGGTTCGGTTTAACTTTTTTTCTTCCATATCAAACCAAACCAAGAGTGGTTGGGTTATTTTTTCAACCACCAAACCAAATCACAAGTCGGTTTTTCGGTTTGATTTGGTTCGTCGGTTTGATTTAACTTTACGATTTGACTTGTACATCCCTAATTACAACTATTTATTTAAGGGTGACTTACAATAATCTCACTATTATATAAGATAATTGTTTAAATGCACACTATTTTGTAATATTATGAATTTTACCAAATTTTGATACATTTATGTATCTTGGGATACATAAACTCAAAATTAGGTTAATTTGTTCCTAGATACTCTCTATCCAAGTGGATCATCATGTATGTAGGATACATAGACAAAATTTGTACCCTCGCCTCGTTATTCTCTTATCTCGCTTGCGTATCTAGGATACATCACACCAAATACATGTATATCTCGCGTATCTAGTATCCTACATACATGCTAATCACACTATATTTTTTGCTTGTGTCATTGAAACAACACCATTGTTTGTCATATTTGATTTGAAAATATTGTCATTTCTTGATGTTATAGAATTTTAAGTTTAAAAAGAAAAAAATGAAAAAAAAAAAGAAGCTAACCCGCCCAAGCCTTCAGCCCTTCTAGGGTTGGGTTGATTGAACATTTTCAGGCCCTTCAAAATAAAGGATCTCCAGCCCTAGCACATCAAATTCTTTAACCCGCGAGGCTTAGATCGGGTGAGGCTAAACCGACCCTTTTTGAAAACTCTACCTCAAACTATACCTCATCCAAGTCCGGTTATGGTGTGTAAGCACTAATACTGTTCAAAATAAATCCTCCATTAAGGCAATAACTAGCTTAATCTCCATTATCCAGGTTACGATATATTTAATTTAATTTAATTTTTTTGAATATACTACGACTACAGTTGCATGCAAATACTACTTGTTAGGATCAATTATTAATAGAGTAGACAGTAGTGCTTGAATGCTTTCATAAATTAATCAATGAGTGTCATTACCATGTATAGTAAATTTTGCAGTGGAGAAGTAGCTAGGTAGGGCCCCAAATCACGTAGTCAATATAGAGCTCATGGTTATGAATGACCATGAATACGTCAAATGAATTGTCACCTGATCACTCTCTCAGACGGAGTCAGGTAGCGTCAAGAGGTTCATTCTAATACTCTTTATTAGAAAAACTATATTGTTTAGACACGATTAAAATAATTTTTATGTATATATATGAGTTGACTCCTCTCCTTTGACTCCTCAGTCCTCTTAGTGAAAATTCCGACACTGTGATTCATATTAATGGTCTTTTTCAAATCTTCACTTTCGAACAATATTCCCTCAGATAGGCCAAAAACAGAACACATATTCTGAATTATTGAACCATGATGTTCAAAGTTTTCTCACTTATTTTAAAGTCAAATACAAATAAAACCACAAACTTCACCTTTGCTTGTCCCATATGCTTTCTATGATTCAATTTTGTCCTCTCCTTTTCTTCAAGCATTCATAATGACTACTTATCTCATTATATCACACCCTTACCTTTATTTCCTTTTCTATATGCTTGTGCTATATTCAACTCACCCCTCTTATCACAAATTGAAATAGGGTCTTGGACACACCATGATGATCAATCTAGAAATAATATTATTGACAATGTTTGTCACTAATATCCACATGTTCAAATCAAGTTTCTAACCTCATTGATGATCAGGTGCTCTGACTTTCATGAGCAATAGCTGCTCATAATATGACCTTATATTCTCCTTCTACACCAATTAATTAATCTGGATGTAGGTGAGTTAGATTGGTATGACATGAGCTTAAATGAAGAAATGTGGAGTTGTATAACAAAACTTTAACTTGTTTAGGATTGACGCGTGCATGGTTGTTATCGTAATTTGAATTTAGATTTAGATTTAGTTGAGTGATATGTTACAACGACAATAACATATCCAAAATGATTTCACATGGTGGGTTTTAGAGAGGATAGGGTGTATGCAGACTTACACTTTCTGGTGTGAGGTAGAAATGTTGTTTCTGATTGACCAGTGACTAAAGAAAAATATTTTTAAAAAATAAAAACATAAGGTTTACCCAAGTAAAAAAAGAAGTGATACAATTTGAAGAATAAGTTAGTAGTATATATAATAATCTCTCCATCTAAAATAAGTATCGCTTAGAAATTTAAGACGAAAATAGTATGTGGTTATTTCCAACTATACACTTATAGTAAAGAGCTACTTCTTAATAGTGCTCAATTTGCAGAAACATTTAAGAAATTGGGGTAACTTCGTATAGTATACCTTACATTTTTATTTTTTTTTAATATAAGTAAAATGAGCTAAAGCAACACTTATTCAGATTGGAGTAATATAATAATAATGATATTGATTGATAAGTAGAAGTGGGACTAGACAAGGTGTTCTAACATAGAACTATGCTCTACTACCGGAAGGAAAGAGAAAATCATCCAAGCACTTACTAATCATTTATCCTAATCCTCGACCTTCATATTCTCCTATCTAAAGTCATGTCCCGGTGAGTTGAATATGGGTCATGTCATGTTTAATCGTCTTACCTATATCTTCCTTGATTTTACCTTTACTTCTCCTTAAATCTATCACCACTAACCTCTAGCACCTCCTCACTAAGTCATTATGCTCCTCCTTTTTACATGCTTGAACCATTTTAACCTCAGTTTCCATATCTTGTCCGACCATTCCACCTTACCCCATATATCATTGTTTATAATTAATTTTATCTCTCCTAATGTGCCAACACATCTATCTAGCATCCTCGTCTTCGCTACACTGAACTTTTGAACAAGTGAGTTCTTGACTGAAAAATACTCTGCCCCAAAAAAATAGTTGGTTATAACAACAACTCTATTAAATTTATCTTTACGTCTTGATGAAACCTTCTTATCGCGTGTACATTGGATGTGAGCCTCGATTTTACCCACCTCACTTTCAATACAATTGATGTGTGATATCCTCGTCGATCTCCCATTTTCTTGGATTATTGACCTAAGATACTTGAAACTTTCTCTCGTAGGAATGAACTGTGTATCAATCATCATTTCCACATCCACCTCATGTGATGCGTTACTAAACTTGCACTCTATATACTGAGTCTTAATTCTGCTCAACCTAAAACCTTTAGGCTTCAGGTTCTGCCTCAAGCATTCAGTCTATCAAAACCTTCACCTCGTATCTCTTCAATCAATACTATAACAAAGTCGATTGATATGTTATGTGCAAAGATCAACTCGCTTGTTGTTATTCTTACACCAGTTCTTACCATAAATGATGTAGTGTTGTCTTTTGTTCAAGATGAGTTCTCTACTTTCAGGTCAGAGATTAAGATGAGTTAAAAGAGATTTGTGCAAATGTTGTAGAAGAAAATATGAACAAAAAACTTATCAACTATTATAACTATAAAACATCAATACACGGCTATGTTACAAATACATTCCCAATTAATGCAGTAAAAAGGAGATAATCAAATGAAAATACAAAACTTAAGGCATATTAAACTAGCTTAGTCTTAAGATGTTAATCGTCTCTTAGTCGTTAGGAGTTGATGTCCGAGGACTCGTGCCCAAATTGGATGGCTTTGGTTCTCCGGTCCTTGGACTGAACGTCCCCCTTCCGCCAGAAAGGGGACTTTGTTGGCCTCTCAGTTTGTTAATCTGTGGACTATATGCTTTTTCTGATATGCGCGGGCTCTGAAGGAGCTTGGTATCTCTTATTGGAGTTGCTGTTGAACTTGTGATCTTAGGACTGTTAATGCGCTTGACCTCACCCCTGCTTCTAGTAATCATCTCATCTAAAATCTCCCCGCTTTCTGCGTGGGAAGGTCTTGAACCAAATTCACCCTCCTGCATACTTTAACATTAGTCCTCAAGTCTTCAAATTTATCAAATTACAATCAAATATCAGAGTACTGAAAAGGGGATTTACCATAGGAAGATTGAATGGAACGGCGGGTGACTCTTCATAATCTGCTGCATCTAAATCTTGAAGGTGTGCCCCTTTGAAAAACCTAGGCAATATGTATTGTCTCACAGGCACTAAAAGCATGATCAAGAGAGGGAAAAGGAGCCCCGCGATTGGAACCCATGTAATGCCAAAGCAAGCAAGCAAGTATAGTGTTTGAAATATTGTGAATGCTACTATGCTCTTGAAAGGAACAGTTTCTACAAAAGTAGCATGATAGTCCTCTAGAACTCTGCAAGCAAGATTTCATCATTGTGTTAAGTAACTTCCTTCGAAAAGCTAAATTTTAATAAAAGACGTTTTGGAAGGGGTTAATTACTTGTATCGTCTGCTCGGTGCAGTGAATAGCAGTAATATTCTCTCCCAGAATTGATTGCCTGGTAGACTTTCAATGGCCATGTAGGCGAAATATCCCCAAAGTACTGAGGTTGGAATCATTCTGAGAACTGGCATAGCAGCAACACATCCCCCAACCATTGTGGCTTGAAGCAAGTTACTAACGCGCTGTTCTTTCACTTCAACAGGCAACAAATCATCAATTTCCTTCTCAACGTCGAAAATGGTTTCATCCACAGGAGCATTGATGTGTCCCATGCTTGATGCTAACTGAATTGTTGATTCTTTTAACTCCTTCAGACCCTGTTAAAATAGATAAATCAAGTTGTTTAATGAGCTAAAATGAAATTCTTGGTTAAAAATGCAGGATGTTAAGCTACATAAATCAGTGAAGAGGCATGTCGCGTACTCTAGCTGATGACTCCTGGTAGATCAGAGGAGTCTGCATCTGTTGATACGCTTCCTGCATATTCCCATATAGTTGTCCCAAGCTTGAATTTTCCTGCATACTTTTGCGTGCTGTGTCGACTAGTCTGTTACGAAGCAACTGCATAAAAAGGATATATTAGTTTGTGTGACAATTCAAAGAAGAACCAAATGTGAAGTAGTTTCACTTGAGCTAGAATTTTACTTGGTGCTTAAGAGTAGCCAGACTTTTTGTATGCATTGGGGATTGTGGGATCACACCATTTGATGGAGGGATACCAACAAGGCCGCACATTAGTGTCTGTCACGAAGAATACCAAAGCGGAACATCACGAAACAAGTTGGAGGAGCGAAACATATATGCAAACGAAAACTATGAAGTAGCAAAATGGATTTTCGCATACCAAGAACCCCAAAAGAAGCAAGTCATAATGGAAAGATGATGGTTTTCTGATATTGAACTCTTTCTGCTGCGCTAATTGGGATGCTACACTGTGATCAAAATAGTAAAGCACAGCAATCATCGTTGCAGGAACAAAGGCACCGAGTATGTAGATGACTGGAACATTTAGCATGTCCTGCAGATGACCAGAATATCAAAGTTAGTCGTCCACGAGTCTAAAAACTAGAAATGAAATTAATATCAGCTAGAGGAAGAAACATATGCCTTGATAACAGTCCAATTCTCATAAGCACCAGGTGACCATGGATTTGGGCTGAGAAGGCGTCTTGGAATTCTTTCAGGAACACTTTCAGATGGTATATAGGAAACTGCTGTCCAAACTACAACCATAAGTGGCACACCGTAGTCTGCAATAAGACTACGAAGCCAACCTGTTGACAGCAAGCAAAATTTTAACTCATCCAAGTCCAAAGTTTTCAACTTGAAACCAAAATATCAAAAATATAGTTCATCATATGATTGCATAATTTGTGCTTAACCTGTTCCATATCGCCATGATCTTGCTTTTCGGCTTTTCAAAGCAGTTAACAGTAGGCCAAATGAGAGAACCAACGCGAACATTCCATTAGCAAATCTCCACGAAGGCATGAACTCGGTTAGATGAGGATTGTCTCTTTTTGGAACACGAAACTCATCTACCAGGCCCTGAAATGAAAAACGTATTAAAAGACCATAAATGTATTCTGTGATTGATTAATAACCAGAAAGGATAAACAGAACTTCTATTATAGAAGTAACACCTCATAGTGTTAAATATTAATATATTTTACTTACTTTAATAGCTTGCTGCATGAAGAGCATTGCAATAAGCATGCCAAATAGTTCTCCAGCCAAACGAGTAAACCTGTTAATAATGGAGCAAGCTCCTAATACTGCCAACAAGAAAAGCAAAATCGCGGTCCAGACACATACCCTGAAAAAATCGCGACGATTAGACTAAATGATGATTCAATATTGAACAAGGGAAAACAAAAGAATCAGTACTCACCAACCAGTCCAAGCTAGAAAAAGACCAGGACCCAAATCGGGTCTCTGTTTAGCAAAGTCGAACATGAATGTATACATTATTACAGTTGGTTCAGCAACTCCTAAGATCAACAAAGGTTGACCACCAATAATGGAATGCGTAATTCCACAAATCGCAGTTGATGCTAATGTCTGAACAGCAGTTAAAATTCCATCTGCAATTGTTAACTTCATGTTTAGAATTTTCAAGTTGACAGAATGAAAAATGCAACAATTTATAACTACATACTACGCCTCAATCCCAAACAAGTTGAGGTCAACTATATGAATCTTCAGTATCCGTCTCAACCAACACTAGACCTTAAAAATATGTTAACATTACTTAAACGTAATGTCAATCTATTGATAGTGTTATTTTTTCGATAAATGAAAGTACCGGTATTTCTCTCCAGCTGCTCGCCAAATGAAATCACTGGAATTGCTGAGGCAAAGAAAATGTATGTAGTGGGTGCCAAGATCCTGAAAATTAGTTCAAAATGAATAAAAAAAAAATGTTTGTAAAAATTACTTCTTTCTATTGTACAAGAAGTGAATAATCCATACCTGAAACCAGCCTTAATCCCACTAGTCCAATCTTGCTTGTAGCACAATAGACGTCCATGAAGATCATTCTTGATACCGCGAAAAGGCACGAATGTTTCTTCCATGTAATCAGGTATGAGAATAATATTGGACACAGTGAAATGAAATTTCTTGTTTAACTTACAGAATTTGATAATAATTTGTCTTGGAAAAGAATTGGCAGAAATGACAACAACAAGTCTAAGGAAAAACCATTTTTTTAAATATTTATGGAGAAAACTTCAAAAAGAGAAGAACAAATAAGATTTACATGATGCAACAAGTGAACAGTGAATGAGATTACAAATGATCAAAGAGAATAGCTTCTCAAGATTTTAAATATTGGGAATGGAATTGATAGTTTTAGTTAAAGGAAGAAAACAAATGTGAAGGCGCTAAGAAGAAAGTGCAGAAATATGGCAATATATATAGAGACCAAAAATAGAGTAAGTTAGAGAAACAGTGAATTTTCACTAACGGTTCAAAATATGAAAAAAGTAAATATAAAAAAAAAGTCAAAGATATTCAATATTTACTATAATAAATAAAAAAAATTATTTTAATTATATATAATTTTATACCAATTAAATCCCTTAATTCTATCTGACCCGACGATAGACGAGGATAAAGAGGATATTCAGATTCTCTAGTGTCAATCTGTCACTGTTGCAGTTTTGGTAAGCAGTATCAACACATACTTGCGAATAATACGTATAGTCAGTCAAATTAAATAATCTTATTGGACAGAGAGAAGATAATTTGCTGTCTCAAAAACAAATTACTGTAATACTCTATTTTTAAAACCCCTTTGACCCAAAGATAATACTTGCAATTTAAGAATTTTTAATTTTTTTGAAGTATTTTAATTTAAAATATATATATTAATTTAATTATAAAAATAAGAATTTTATTTTTGATCAAAAGTAAAATATATTAAATGAATTTGCTAAGTCAAATGGGCTCTAAATGGCATGTTTGTAATTTGATTGTGTTCCCAATTCAAAAGGAGCTAATGCCAACTAAAATTAATTAAAAATAGGGTGACAGTATAATATGAATATTTTACGTAAAACAATTTAAATATACCAATTGTGTTTTGGTATACTATTATAACAGCAAACCATAGGTGGATCAATCATATCTCCAAATTAAACAACATTAAATTAAATTTTTTAAAAGAAATGAATGTATAATGCATGAACGTTTTGCAACTTGAGATTTTCATCTTGAAAATGACGAGGGGTGCCCGGGACGGGCTTATAACTTATGATATATACATAATTAGGGGGTGTTCAAAATAAATTCAAACATAGGTAATTCGTTTAAAATTTTAAGAGTTGAACTCAATATAATTTAAATTGGGTTCAATCTCAACATATTCAAAGTTAAGTTATTTGAATAGAACTCTCGATCGAGTCCAATTCAATCTCAATTTTCAACCCGTTTTAAAACTTTTTAATAAGATATGTTTCTATATTGAAGAACTGAATTATTATCTATTTAACATTTTTTAGGATTTATCTATCCATTTTTTTTACAAAAAATTATTGAGTAGAAATTCAAATTGTGATTATAAAGTTAAATATCAATATGTTAAATTATTAGATTAATTTGGTCAAATTGGATTGATCAAGACCTATCCATTTTTTAACCCATTTGAACCCAAAGTAAACTTGGGTGGGTTAAGATCCAACCTGATTTCTATTCAACTCATTTTAACGCCCATTTGACACTCCTATACATAATTTTATCTAAACACTATAAAGCGCTTAAAAACAAATAAAAAAAGTCAATTTAAACAAACTTTTGCTCTCTATTTTACCTGCCCATTTTAAACTTTACAAGCTCCTTTAAAATAATAATTGACATAAATATTTTATTACAATATTTATATTTATATTTAGTCCAAAGTGACAACTAAAACAAAAAAAAAGGGTCCAACAACATTTCCACCCAAAAGAGAAAAGCCACAAAAGAAAAAAGTTAAGGAATCGCGAACTCTATTTTTCTTTGTGACGAAATTATAAAATAAATGCCTCCTCTATCTATTTTAATTTTTTGGGTTTGATTTGAAGTAAGACGATCAAACTAATTAATGTTTGATTTGAATTTAGAAGTAGAGTTTTTAATTTTTTGAAATATAATTTATATATTTAAAAATTATATTAAAAAATATTACAAACTCAAGTAGTTTAAATTTCAAATTATTTAAGAAGTATTTTAAAAAATATAATCAATGTAAATTAAAAGTAATAATTAAGATAAATATACAATATTACGTGTGGGGCTATATATAAGTGCATTTTCAGTAACTTAATGAATGCAATTGAAGATACTTAATAAGAATGGGACATCACCCAACAACCAACTAATTAATTAATTAATTAAGATTCTCACTTTCATATTTAAATCATTTATTCTTTAGACCAAAAATGGAGATTTAATTTTGCTTCCTAGGGTTTTAATCATCATCCATCATTACCACTTAGCTTTGTTTAATACTATATATAAATAAAATTTGGACGAAAGCAGAAAAAAAACACAAAAAATAGCATATTTAAAAGATTATATATACACCAACAAACATGGGAAACAATTTAGTGTCATTTGTAATGAATTATTACTCATCTTTATTTTAAAAGTGTTTGCTAAGGAATCTTTTTTTTCTCTTTCTATTTATATTTTTAGCCAATCAAAGGTATCAAAACCAACACATTCGTATTATAATGCATCAAATTATTTGGACGAGTGCAATAATGGGTAAGAGCTTCCACCATTTTTGCCAAGATAAAAGCAAACTAATCAATAGACTCGTTTGCTGTGACGTATAAAGTATAATAATTTTCAGATAAAATATTGAATTATTTTATTTCATATTTAGTTGAAGCTAAGTATTAGGTAGTTTTTTGATTATTCATTTCATCATTTTTATCATACTAATAAAAATAAGTTATTTTATATATATATATATATATATATATATATATATATGTGAAATAACTTATTTTTTAACCAAACGGTCCCTTCAGGCCTTCTAAAACTCCTCCTCTCAACATAAGTTTCACTTTTGTTATACCAACAACAATAAAAAAAATGTCCAAAAATAAGTGTCACCTAAAAGAAATTAAGATGAAAATTAATATATTTTTCTAACTATACCATTATATAGTCTCTATCTTTTTAATAATGTTCAATTTTCCAAAAATATTTATTAAATAAAGAATAATTTAACAAATTACACGTTATTTTTTTATTTTTTGAATAACACGGTCTTTTATTTGTTAAAGGAATACTTATTTTAATTTGAGACCGAATAAATAGTTCGTAGTAGTAATATTTTAATACCATAAACGAATAGGGCAGGAAGTACGTACATTGTAGTTAACCAAATGACTTTGAAAATACTACAATAAGTATGAGATCATGCTTGGTGTCTTGTGAGTTGGTGCATCCGATTAATTATCATAACTTTAATTAATCAATCACGTTTACTTCCTTCTTCACAATTTATACGAAAGATTTATTTTAGATTTCGAAATTTAAATAAGTCTATCTTCAACGGTAAATTTTTATATATCTTTTAAAAATTTTGGATAGTTTTTTTTTATGTAGTTTACAAATACATAAATTTCATTTTATAAAAATTGAAGATTTCATGCGCAAATTCATTATAAATTTAAACTATTAAGAAAAACGAAATGTGTCACATAAATTAAGACAAATGAAGTATCTCCGTTCTTACAATCCTGCTTTAGATATTTCCCCTTTGAGCCAAGAGACTCTTGAAAACAACCTCTCCACTTTACGGACGTAGTGATAAAGTCTTTGTACATCCTACCGTTCACATATATATAATATATATGTACTATGTGATAACGAATAAGAATGTATATCTGATGTATAATAGATTATCACAGTATATGTACTTTTTTTATACATCACGTTATACACATATTAAAAATGATGAGGGTTATAATATTTTATGGTATGATAGTTCGGGGAAGAAGGTTAAATTAATAGATTTGGCTTTATAAAATGCAATATAAATATATCTTGATATTCTAGATGTAAATATTTACTGAGTTATGGTTATGTAAAATGTTTCTCCAAGTGGGAATATGTTTTTTTTTCTTTGTAATTTCTATCTTTGTCATGACCCAAAACGAGCCGCGAGTGGCACCCACATTTATCCTCCTATGTGAGTGAACCAACCAATCTAAACCCCAGTCATTTACCAATATTTCAACCATAATGAACAAAATACAATGCGGAAGACTTAAAACTCATTAATATAACCAATAAATAACTTCTAAAATTTAATACTTATTATTCTCAAAATCTGGAAGTCATCACCACAAGAACATCTATCCTCAAATTACTAAATCTAAGAGTATCTAAGAAGCTAAAATAAGTAAACAGATGGTCTATGTCCGAACTTCAAGGACATCAAGACATGAATGAGAGAGAATCCAGTCCGAGCTAGGAACAATAGCTCACCCTGAATTCTGATATGCTGAAGACTGGCTAGAGTTGCGGACGAGTCGAAGTTGATGACACGTTTGCTGCATTCCATAAATAACAAAGAAAAAGAATACAAGTAGGGGTCAGTACAAGGAACACGTACTGAGTAAGTATCATCAGCCAACTCAAAATAGAAAGCAATATATATCCAATAATAATATAAAATCAACTACATACTCAACAGGTGATACAACAAGTACCATAATCATTGGCCACAACACCAAGCACATCTATGAGGACTCAAGCCTCCACACCATACTCATTTGGAAAATAGGTTCTTTAAATTGAGTATATTAACATAATTCAAGATTCATTCTCTTTATTATCCTGGTGTCGGAACGTGACACTCCGATCCCCTACTATCCTGGTGTCGGAACGTGACACTCCGATCCCCTCAATATTCATTCTCTTTATTATCCTGGTGTCGGAACGTGACACTCCGATCCCCTACTATCCTGGTGTTGGAACGTGACACTCCGATCCCCTAATACTACGTGTTGGTTCGTGACACCCGATCCCCCAATCTCATTATTTTCCAGTTCATCAACCTTCCTTTATGTCAAGTCATCATCATTAATAGAGAGGTTTTAAGGTTTAAGATTCAACAGCCTCATCATGCTAATTCATCACAATTATATAATCACATCATGCAACCACACAATTAAGCATATAGAAGACTTTACAATACTACCCAATACATATCAATCGCTATTTAGAGTTTACTATGAGATAGCATAAACCATAACCTACCTCCACCGAAGAATCGTGATCAAGCAATCTACTTTCCCAAAGCTGCGTTCTTCTCTTTCTCTCGCTCGTTCTCTCTTTTTCTTTCTGATTTTTCCTTATTCAAACTCTTTTTCTTTTACCCTAATTATCATATAATTAAGTATAAAAGATGATAGAAGTAACCCACTATTTATTTCAAGGTTATCTCCTTTAACCCCCAAGTAATTAAATTATTGACATTAACCCACTAACTTTATAATTATAGCAGGAATAGTCCAAAACGCCCCTTAAAATTTTTTAACAGAAATCCGACCTAGTCAGGGTTACGCAGCCTGTGACGGTCCGTCATGACTGTGACGGTCCGTCCTGCAGTTCCGTCACGAAGTTCAGAGAGTTAATTTCTGTGGAAAGGTTTGTGACGGTCCGTCGTGCCTACGACGGTCCGTCCTGCAGTTCCGTCACGAAGTTCAGAGAGTCGATCTCAGTACCCAAATTTCAGAATCTAAGTGTTTTGGAACGAGACCCCCTCGACGGCCCATCGTGCCCATGACGGTCCGTCGTGGGATCCGTCGACCCAGACAGTTATTACCAGAAATAAACTCTACTGCTCAAAACGACTAAACAGGTCGTTACAATCTTCGACCGTATATGTTTCATATATCTTATAAATATTTCGAATTATAAGTTATTATGACTTATAGTAATTTTTACATAGTTTATGAATACATAAATTTTCTCTCAAAAAATTTGAAGACTTCATGCATAAATTATCGATCAAACATAAACTATTTAACTCTCGAAAAACGAATAGTACTATAGCACATAAATTAGAATAGATTCAGTACTATTTAAGAAATTCAAATTGCATTTCGACATAAATCTTCAACTTTATATCAGTCTGATTTTATAACATGATTTCATATCATATGTCAATATAAAACTTCAACTTCATATCCATCTAATTTTATTACATAATTTCATATCACACATCAAAACAAACTTTTTTTTCATCTTTTCCATTCAAATACTTTGAACTCTATTATAAATTGAGGATTGACACCTACTACAAAAACCTCAACACCAATCAAGAACATGCCAAACTCAAACAATAATTTGCTTTATGTGATTCAAAAGAAGAGAGAAACCTCCACTAGTTTCTCCCATCTTATGCATGAACATAATATATATGACATAATGAGAAGCATTAGCAATAGTGATAGATCACAATTAGCCAAAATAAAAGCACCACACCGCACTTACTTTGTTTCCTTCCTTATTCTTTCATGTTTTCATCAACAAACAATTCTTCTTTCCTTTTAGACTTTAATCATATTACTTCCCATCTTTTTTGATGTAGGAATTGCAAAACAAATGATTTTGTCTAGCACCCTCTTTTCTAAATTTGAGGACTACAATTCTTCTTGTAATTTGTAGGGTGATAAAGATGCCACGTGTCAAATAAAGTTGGAAGATTACATCAATGATCCTTCATATCTCAACAGTTGACTTCACTATTTGAATGCTTAGTGGGTTGGCTTACTCGATGATTGATCCAATACATAAAAATAGATTATTATGCTGTTAAAGTATAGTCAAATCAAACAATTCTACGTTTGTACGTACTAATTAATTATGCCACATTGTAAAGCAATTTGTTTCACTTGAAAATTAAAATGGACCCTCTAGACTCTAGATTTCAAAATTCAATTTGTTGGCATTCTTTTATTGACCATATTACATATCATAGCTACTAATATTATACATTTCATTAAGACAACAAAACTAACTTGGAAAAATTCGAGTACGATATGATTCAATACATCAACAAATTGATGATTGTGGGTGTCATTTTGAAAATGTCATTACAATATGAAGTTATTCAAAAAAGACTTTGACTCAATTCGAATGATGTTCCTAAGAAACCAAACACAATGTTTGTATTACAGCGTAAAAGTGTGTATAAGTATCTCTTATACACAATTATAGAAAGTTTATACATTGTGTACAGTATGTGTATAATATTGTATACCGTGTGTGGCATTGTTGCAACAAAAAGAGCTATGCAGGTTTAACATATGGGCTATGTATACGTAATATTTTAGGGCAAACAAAGTCAATCTCACTAGTTTAGGAGAGAATTTTTTTCTTCACACGATTTTTTCAATATTACAAATCTTATCAAAATTTGGACATGTATCTTGTAACTCAGAGATATGGAGTCAAAATTAGGTATAATTTATTCCAAATACTCTGTATCTTACTCTCTCGCTCGCCTCTCTTCCTCTCACTCGTTATCTCACTCCCTATGTATATATGTTACACAATGTATTTGGCATCCCAAATATATACATTTAGTATGATCTCATATATCTGGAATATATATATAGACTATCTCGCTCGTCTCTCCCCTTATTTCAGTATATCCAGTTGCAAAAATACATATATCTGGGCATATCTAACTTGAAAATCCGATGTTACATTATTAATAATTGAGACAATGTATAATTATTTCAAAACTATAGAAAAAATCAGCAAATACGATAAAATATTTATGTAATTTAGATAGTTTTTCCGAGATTCTTTTTTATATTGGACTCTATATTTTGTGAAAAAATCCAAAATACTTTTCGAACCTATTTCTATCATGAAAAAAATATTGGCACGTGGTTAAGGATTAATGGTTTGGCATGAGCCGTACCAATCTATTGAAGCACTCAAAAAATTACACCGAAGAGGATATATATCTTGTTTTATCGTCAAGTATTTCTTATTGAAAGACAAATATTGACCATACCAATCTTTGCCTAACACCTTAGGTAAATAATGAATGTGATTAACATGAGTTTGTGATATAATGGTGAAATTGTTTCATTCTTAATCAGAATTTATATCTTTATATTTTGAATATGAAAAAAAATTTATTAAAAAATGTTCTCAAAATAGATGCTTAGTTCAAATCTACCGAAAATTTCATTACGATCATCAAACACCAAATGATAAAACAAAAGAAGAGATAAAAGAATGAGTCTCAGATCACTCAATATAGATATATCGAAATATGTAATACTAATCATAAAACTATTACCAAGATTGTAATAATAATTAGACTGCAACACCTAATGTCCATGAAATTGTTAGTCGTATACAATTATTGTCCAAGATATACATATAAGAACTTAAAAAACATGTGGGATAAGTCACCCACCTTTTACTAAAATTAGACCTTGAAATGGACATTACAGAATGGTCTTTCGGCAAAACCACCCTACACTACGTCAATATGCCAATACACATCATTAAAAACATATAATGTCATGTATATCAACTAGCCCGATTTATATGCCCATCAATATACAATAGCTCACAAACTACATTATATTCTTCGGCCAAATAAGAGGAGTTAGACAAGGATCCTTCATGTCGCCTCACATGTTTATCCTTGGATTCTCAAGTAAATGTATTGTCAGCCAAAAAAAATTCTATATATACAGAAAAAGATCAAAAATATCATTAAATTATGTAAAAATTAGGCAAATGACATACTGTAAATGATAAATTACATTCTATCCCTATAATATCGATATTTACCAAAAATCCCTTATTTTTAAGAATTCTGGATACTTTATAAAATAGAAATGATACTTAAATATAAATGACTGAATATTTTTTTTTCTGTAACTGTTATAGCTAAAATTTGAGTATCTTTCATGTGTTGGACATGAAATTTAATGTATTAAAGAAATATATTTTAAATTTAATATTCGTTTATATATATAGTTTCAATTATTATTTTGTAAGTATCATGTTAACCTGTTTTTTTTATATGTTAGTATAAGATGAGTTGTATTAAGTATCTTTTAAATCTTATCATGATTTTTGGATATATTTGTTAGTATGTTCAATTAATTTTATTAAGTATCATTTTTTGGTGATCATGATAGAATGATTCTTTGTTTTATTTTTACTTATATTTCGTATATATTAAGGTATCAAATAATAGTATATGTGTATCATACTGTCATACATCTGTTATTTAAGTATCATATTTATCTGAATTATTGATAAGTATATAAAAATTAAAGTATTTAATTTAAATTGTGAATTTGAGTATCTTTTTATGTGTTGGACATGAAATTTAATATATAAAATTTAATTAGTATCATTTGGGATAAAAAGGGATTTTTGTAATTTAATACATCAGTAGGGAATTAATGAAATTAAATAAATTAAAGTAGTGTATTTTAGTAATTTTTCCTTAAATTATTCGAAAAGGTTTTAAAATATCCCTCATTCACTTATTGGGTTAAAAATACCTTCCATCCATCTTTTTGGTCCACAATTACCCTTAAACTAACAATCTTTTATTTTTTTAATTATTATTATTATTAATTATTATGTGGCATCTTTTTGTTGGATAAATTTAAATTCCAACCCACCAAATTTTTTCTACCCATTTAACCCATATCCACATTCTTTGACCCAAACCCAATTAAAAAATTTATCAAAAATAATAAATTTCATCATCTCTTCTCTTTCCCTCGAACCTAATAACCTATTTTCTTTTTTTCCTCTTTCCTTATTCAACAATTTCAAAATAAAATTAATGATTGAATCAATTAGTATTTGAATTTGAAATTGACATAATGATATTTGAATTTGGTCATATCAGATATAACTAAAAAGCTCTTCTTGATTGAGTTTGAATTTGATCTTTCTTGTTTCTTCCTTTTGGTTCACACCATGTGAAAAATTCAATTTTTTAAGGGGAAGTTGCACTAGATAGTTCTTCTTAATCGTGCTTTAATAGTGGAATTGATATAATTTGACTCGGGTCTTGTTTCTTTCTTCCCGTTTTGGTTTACACCCTTTCAAAAGATTCAATTTTCATGGTTGAGTTGCACTAAAAGAATTGTTCTTGATTGTGTTTTCGTGGTGACATTGAGAAAACCTGAATTGAGTCTTCTTATTTCTTCATTTTGGTTCACACTCTTTTCAAAGATTCAACTTTTCATAGTGGAGTTACATTAAAAGCTCTATTTGATTGTATTTTAATGGTAGCATTGACCAAATTCTAACACAATCAAGAAGAGGTTTTTAGTTCTAATTGATATTAAATTCACTAGTTAATTGTTATAAGAAAATGAGTATCTCACCAACATCTTTGGGTTTGAGTATATACTTGTAATTATGTTGGATTTTATGGCTAATTTGTGTAGTTATTCCAAAAAAAAAAATACTTCTTCCGTCCAATAGTTGTTCACAATTGACTTAGCAAACCTCAGGGGCGGAACCAACAATATGAACCCCCTTTGGCAAAAAATATTACTTATTTATACATGGTTAAAATTATTTTTATGTATATATAGTAGATGTCGAACTCTCTTCGATCAGTTTGTGTGTTTAGTTCTTTAAAATTTGAACCCTCTTATTAAAAACCCTAGCTCGCCACTGCACACTGCTTAAGAAACAATAAATAATAGGGTGACATTTATTCTTTGAGTTTATTATTATATTTAAAGTTTTGAGAAATGTGTTAGATGATAAATTAAACTTATTTAATAGCAACGGTAAAATTGACATAAAACTAAATTATATCTTGATTTTTCAAATTAAATAAAATATTATTGAACAATTATTTTTAATATAGTGAATAATTATTATTGGACGAAGAGAGTACTGAAAAAAATATATTTGGAGGAGACTAAAGCCTATATAAGTACCCTTGCCTTCTTGCTGTTGGAACGTGTATAAAAATGGTTATTAATTAGTACTATAGTTTTCTGCACCTTTTTAATTTTTTAATTTAAAAGGTCAACATTAGAAAACGAGTTTCGATTTTCCTTTGATCCTAATAAAGTCTAGTAATAATTGAATCGTCACAATATGTTAGGCTAAAACAATTCAAAATATACTCTTAATATGATTCACCCGTACAATAATAATAACAAGAGAAAGAAAGAGAAAAAAAAAAGCAAGTTATTTAATTAGTGAGTACATAAGAAAAACATAGGAGTGGTAATGAATTTCTAGGTACAAAAGTGATGCAAGTCTAGAGGTGGAGTAGAATAATTTGTAGAGAGTATTTTGGAAGCAAAAATTGAATTAGCAAACTCGGTGTAGTGAACTCCATCCCAGCTGACATATGCACCACTTTCTTCGCACAGAGTACAACCACTTTGACGACAAGTTATGTTGGGATTATAGTTATAAGGCGGACCACCATAACCACAACAAACCATCAATGGATTTTGAATACCTAATAACACATGTCGGATTTTCAAAAATATTAGTCAATATGAGTATGCCACACACGTAGAATGTTTGAAATAAACAAAGTAAACTCACCATAAGTTCTTGAATTGGCGATGAGGTCGTACTTGATGGCATACATATCGACATACACAATGGTTGTGTCCTTCATTTGGAGCCTCAATTGTTCACAAAGAGCACGTAATTGATTGTTAAATGCTTGTGCAGCTTCGTTCATAGACTTAACACATCCATGATCATCAATATCGTTCAAGTTACTTACATTTCTTGTGGCAACCTTTTGTGGCAAACAACCTAACGGTCCTGTGTTGTGAATCCAGAAATTCTTCCCTCCATGTTTGTATATGCCCTGCATTGGTTTAATAATGAAGGTCTTTAATGTGAGGGTAACTTTGAATTCGGTTAAATTAGATCAGAGAGAAGGATTGCCCAAGTGTTATAAGAAGTCCACTCATGCCCAATGCTTAGCATTTGATACAACTGCTCTGATCTCATGTTAAATTAGGTGTTAAGCCTAACTCACACCTCAAAATCTAGTTCAAAGAGAGAAAGATTGTCCAAGTCTTATAAGGAATCTACTCATCTCATTAACTTTTAACACCTCACGCCTAGTGCTTAGCATCTGGTGCAACTGCTCTGATACCATGTTAAATTAGGTCTCAAATCTAACTCACACGTCAAAAGCAAACTCAAATAGAGAATGATTGTTCAGGCCTTATAACAAGTCCATTCATTTCATTAACCATTAATGTGAGACTTTTGTTATTCTTTTAACATAATTAAATGGAAGGAGTACTATTAAATTCTTAGTTTTCTTGAAGAACTTAAAGACACGTGGACTTCATCTATTTCATGTTGTAGCTCCGTTAATAACAAGGAAAAATATGATGATTTGCTAACAAATGAACCAAGAGTGTAATATAGACAAACATTGAGCAATTTGTAATGATATAGGGACAAATTTGGACCTTTATAAGCAAAAGAATAAGAAAAAGAAAAGCTCACCAGGATTGCATCTTGAATTTCAGATATGAAAGATGGGATCTTTTCAATAACTTGATAAGCTTGTGAAAGGTAAGTGAATGCACCAGCAAGATCATTTTGTCCTATATCTATCATGTATATTGCCTTCTCCAAATCTACTTTATCAACCAACTCTTCTGAACCTTGTCAAATTACGAGTCCAAAGTTAGGACGTTAAAATATCAGTTAAAAGTAACATATATATATATACCTAAGTTTCATCTTTCAAATGATCAATCAACTAATAATTGGATTGTTAATTATTTCACGGAACAACATACTCTTTCTTTCTGTCCAACAATAATTATTCATTATTAACTTGTCATAATAAATAATATGGATAATATTACTATGGTATCCTTGACTTTATTAAATTAAATGTTTTGAGAAATATGTTAGATGATGAATAATACTATCCCTTTTCACTTTTAATTATCATAATTTTTTTTAGACTCAAATGATAATAACTTTTGACTAACATTTTACGATAATATTTTTTCAACGTACTCATATGGAAAATAGTATTTTAATTTTCTTATAGTTTTTTAATATGTAAACTTTTTGTTTGAAATATCGAATTAATGTGAATTTAAGTTAATTTTAAAAATTAGTTAATTTGACTTTTGAAAACCGCAACATAATAATTAAAAATAGGCATAAAAGGTAAATTATCTTGATTTTCTAAACTGAGTAAGTATTGTTGGACAACTATTTTTATTATAGTGAATAACTATTGTTGAACAGATAATATATATCTTTTTCATTTAACTATTAACTGATTGACAATATGAAAAATCAACTCGATACTATTATACTATAGTAGTAGTAAATATTACCTTTGGATTGTAACTGAAGAAACCTTACAAATTGAAGAACTTGGGTACTAAGACTAAATAAAACATTTTTGGGGAGTATAGTTGCACCTCCAATTGCAAAATTTACCCCATTCTTAAAATTAGGCCTTACAGATTCCAGATATGGAGTCAAATAGCTCATATTCAGATTTTCACCTGTAATGATCAGAAGTCATAAATTTTACTAAAAAGATATATAAAAAAAATATGTAAAGCTTAAATATCAACCTATTTATATTCAGTTTTTAAATGCATGCAAAAAAAAAAATGGATTGTAATTCATGATTGAGATAGCTCCCGTGACAATATTTCAGAGTCTAAATTTGAATATATTAAATGCTACATACGTAACTTATAAAATATCAAGCACACCGAATTTTTTTTAAAAAAAACTTCACGGGCTCATACTCAATATAAGCCATTTTGAAATATTAGATTTATAATATTAAAAATTGAATATTTATTGAAAAATGAAAATATCTAATTATTTAGAAATAGGAATTTGTGTAATATTTCTTGAGTGAGTTGATAAAAGAAATATTTTTTAAAAAAAACTTGTGGGTGATTGATTGTTTACCTACCGGCTACCATATATTTTCACGGGTTAAAAGAGTGTTTACAAAGTGGAAACTATACAAAATAAATGAAGATTGCAAATGGAAATCAATAATGGTTTACTAGTTGAACATGAAAGAGACATTTTGATGCATATATAGATGTTGGAAAAGAATGAAAGTTTTGGTGAAAAAAACAAAAATAAGGATATCACTTAGTGGTCTGAAAAATCTATGATTTCCTATCAAGATTATTCAAAAATATTTTTCGTTTCCATTTTCATTTATGTGACATTTTTTACTCGTTTGTAAAAATGATGAGTTTACGTTCCTAAGTCAGGAAGAAAATCTATGTTACATATACACAAAATATATTTTTTACCCTGTTAGCACATCGTATATTGAAAATTTTCAGCAAAATTGAAACCTTATAGTAGAGGTAGCTACCCTTGTTTTAAATTCATTTTACCCTTATTAAAAACCTTGTATGCAAAAATATTACTTGTGAAACAACAAATTTCAAAAGTCTAAATATCGATATAAATATTATTTGCTTCGAGCCAATAAAGACCAAGAATATTGAAAAAAGTAATCTCTGACGATGCCATAAAAAATGAAACGTAACAAAAGAGTAAGAAGAAGGGGACTTACAAAGGAAGTCAAGAATCAATCGTCCATCACACAATCTATCAGATGGCTGATGAAAAAAGGCACGACCATCTGGATATCCAAATCTAATTCCATGAGCAGCTGGATAACCACCTGTGTCTGAATTTGAATCTCCAAAATTGAAAATTACCATATTTTTATTACACTCACAAACAACAACGTTTGCCAATTGACACATCAAAAAACAAACAAGTAACGTAAACGTACAACTTGTTCTACTTCTCATTCTCATATTCATATATATAAATATTTGTTATTGTTATGTTTATAACAGAGTGTATTACACAATTTATGATAAGCCTATAGCTTATATATATATGTATATTAATATAATAAAACAAATGAAGTTAAACTACTTTGCCACACATTCTTTTTTCACGAGAAGTGGAGCAATAGGTGGATAAGTGTGCACTTCTCACCTATATGCATACAGATTGGGTTCAGTATTTTCGACGTTGAGCATATAGAAATATATTTAATCAAAAATCATTGCAATTTTAATAAAGATTAGGAAGGTGTTATACGGCTAAATGGTAAAAGCGAAAGAATCACCATGACTTGTACTGCAGTGGTAAAACTTCTTCACTCTTAATCAGAGATTTCATGTTTAAGTTTTGAATATGAGAAAAATCGTATTTAGAGTATCACCTCAGAATAAACCTTGAAGTACGGATTTCCGTGAGAAACTAACGAAAAATAAAATTTAAGAATTATACACATTAAATTTAAATTCTGAATACGCATATATTCATATAATTAGGTAAGAAAAGGATTTAGTATTTAAGTTTTTTTTTTTAAAAACAAGTGAATGTTAATTGCAATAATGATTTTAAATTGACATTGTCCACTTGCGTTCACGAGATTACATAGAGAACTGTCACCGGCCAATTCGTGGAGAAGAGGACAGTTCCACTAAATCTTTTGAGTGTGGTTGCCACTTGCCACTAGAATTATTTGTTTATCGGAAAAATAGTACAGTTAAATTTATTATAGGTTAAGAATATGCGTTAGTGTTTAGCTCGTTAAATAGATTAATTATCAATTCTAATAGTGTAAAATAAGTTAAAATATAATTATAATTACAAGATTATAATTGAAAATAAAATAAAGAAATAAAAATCTCTTCAGGATTAAGTGTCGATATCTCACGCTCTTCTTTAAGGAAATTTAAGTCAAATGCAGTAAATGTTTTTCACCGATTCAGTAATAATCCTTTTTGACTTGTCCCCTAGGATACAACAGTCTAATCACAAAAGTCTAACTTCAAAAACTTGGACAAGAGTTGATTCTAAAGTTTCATAAAAAAACACCTTTCTTCAATTAATAAGACATTTTTTTGGATAAACTTTATGCACGCTATATTTTTCTTATGTGTGTCAAACTAAATGATGAGGCACCACTATTTATAGTTGAGAAAATCTTCCTATCAATTATTAGAAATATAATGATATAGTAAATAATATAGATCAATGACTTAGAAATTACCTAAATTAAAACATGTAATGAACGAATAATGAGAGAAATAATGTGAGGAGATTCAATGCCCAATAACGGGCAGAATGAAGAGTTGCACAATTGCACAAAAATGTTCACCAAATGAAAATGTCAGAAATGGCAGAATCAATGTACTTAAGCCTCAGTACATTGATTCCAAGGATAATGGAAATCTTAACTACTAATTTTATAATATTAAAATGAAAAACTGTTCCTCTCACTCACATATAGTGAGTCAATTCTCATTTATATTCTGCAACATATCATACTTATAACAAGAATTTCACTGTTATACATCTCGATGCATAAAATTTTAGAATAAATTCTAGCATACAATGTTCTAGATCATTTATCATATTCATATTTCTCATAATCTCTTTATTTTAATTCTGAATTTACCATAATGCTTTTGTCTCAAAAGACAAGCATAAGAGACCGATCAGTAAACACAATTATGTGATAATACTTGATGAACTTTGTCATCTCATGAGTCTCTTAATTTTAACATAACAACATTTCTAGAGATGTCCCATCAGACTGAATCAATCATAATCTCTTAGCAACATATTAAGATAGCATACGTTAAATTAAATTTCAATAAATCAATTAATAACATGAGGGTACAATACAATGTGAAAAATTACTTCAGATTTTCAAGGCTTCACTCGAATAAGTAGAGACTAAACTTTTATCACCCTTATGAGTCACCATATACATACATGATATGAAACATGTACATTGACTCCTTTCCCATATAGTGTTTGGGTTTTATAAATAAAATATTGTTCAAACAACTTATGCTTAAACAAGAGACTTCCTCTTCTTGTTGTTTGTTTAGGAACTTTTTGAACCATTTAATGCAATTTATGATCCAACACAGCTATTATTGATAAATTTAATCTTCTTAAAAATAAAAGGGAAAATGCACAAGTACCCCTCAACTTATGCCTGAAATCCCAGAGACACACTTATAATATACTAAGGTCCTATTATCCCTTGAACTTATTTATAAGTAATTTTCTACCCCTTTTTAGCCTACGTGGCACTAGTTTGAAAAAAAAAACTCAACCATCGTTGAACCCACAAGATAGTGCCACGTAGGTCGAAAATGGGTAAAATATTATTAATAAAATAAATTCAGGGGGTAATAAGACCTTAGTATATAGTATAAGTGTGTCTCTGAGATTTCGGGCATAGGTTGAGGGGGTATTTGGGCATTATCCCAAAACAAAATTAAACAACAAGTGAAAACTATAGTACACCAAGTATAGTTTACATTACCTTGTTAATCAACTCATACATTTCAATTCAAATACAACGAATCATCCCCAAACTTCATTTGCCAAAAACAACCTTTGCAAAACTAATAGTAACAACTAATTCCTCCGCCTCTCAACCATTTATCCCTACATTCACCCTATTAATTAACCTTGTGTACGTGCAATGTGGTGGACTCGTTCAAAATTAAGCAGCCGAGGGAGCAGTAACGTATTTGACCGCGCCAGCCTCGGACATAGCAGCAGCAATCAGTGGTTGAAGCTGGTTCACTGCTCCTGCAGCACCTATCACATTCACCTGATTCATGCCAACTGATCTATTGTAGTCCAGAGACTCGTCGTTGTAAATGTCCCACCATTTCTTCACCAGTAATTTTATATCTTCCCTTTCCATGTTCTCTTCTTTCCCTGTGTACCTCCACGGCTTTGATCCCTACCTCCATCATCATCGTTACAAGAACAAATCAACATGACTCGAAAAAAAAAAAGACTTTTAAAATTTGTGATCTAAAATAGTTAACTCACCGCTGCACAATAGTGTACAACTTTCACTTTATCAAGCTCAACATTCTCGGGATGACGCCATAACATTGCTAGAACAAGATTGTACACTAGAGGTATAGGTCTGTAGATGTTCTTGAAATACATATTCAGGAAATCCTGTCATCAATCAAGTACAAGGGTACATGTACTGGTTCAGCAAAACTCAATAACTTTAATTTAAATTTGGGAACATTGTAAATTTCAAGGTTATAAGTACCTGCTCTGCAAAAGGAGTAGGAGGGGTGATTTGAAGTTTCTTCAAGAGGTCGTGGTAAGTGAGAAAGCTGGGCTCAAACACGAACATTCCTGCGTTAAAATATAGGGATGGTGGCTGACCTAAGTCCTCACTAGGCCACTTAACTTTGTCCGGACACTGTTGACAGTAGCCGATCTTGTATTGAGGCGTGTGACTCCATGTTTTCTCACAGAAACAGTCCATTACAGCGTACAAGTAACCATCTGGCAAATCAAACAAATGATCTATGTTGTCATACACCTGAATGTCACCATCTAGGTATATCAACTTCTTGTATTCCACAAACTGCATTCATGTAAATGAAAAATATATATATGTTAATAATAATAATCAAACTGTAACGAAATTATTAGATGATAGTAACTAGCTAGGTTACACTCCCTGACCTACATTCGCTGTATTTTGTACATATTTAGTAAATTATGTTATATTGTAGGTCCGCCCCGCCCTGCCCTACGATAATCCTCGATTGATTAACTATATCTCAATTCCAAATTTACTTTACTAATTGACGCACAAATCTATAATGTATCATACAGAACTCCAAATGTGACTACTTTTATTTTTGGAAACCCAAGGGCTACGCATATAACTTTACTCTTCGGGTGAGCACTTCGTGATAGTCTACCATAGATCATAAATAAACTGCACTAGATAAAACTAAACAGAAAATATATATAAACCGCACTAGATAAAACCTATAGAAAAAAACTCATACTTGAAAAGCATATGGAGGCTAAATTAGATCCAAAGTTTGCCATATGAAAAACCCACCTCCCAATCACTCTATACATCTTTAAATCCCAATCACTCTATACGTCTTTAAATATCGTAGCTTATAATATTTTTTTATGTAATTTATATATATGTATATATATTTTATTTTCAAAAAAATTTCACTCTATACATCTTCAAATCCCAATCACTCTATACGTCTTTAAATATCGTAGTTTATAATATTTTTTTATGTAATTTATATATATGTATATATATTTTATTTTCAAAAAAATTTCACTCTATACATCTTCAAATCCAATCACACTATACGTCTTTAAATATCGTAGCTTATAATATTTTTTTATGTAATTTATATATATATATATATATTTTATTTTCAAAAAAATTTGGTGATATTATGAGCAAATTTCTGATCAAACAGTAATAATCATCATTCACATTAATAATGTGACGTAGCAACACTGAGACATGACGTGTGGCAGTCCATCCACGTGTAATTGTAAATGTGGTGTTGCCTAAATTTTAAAAACATGACACGTGTAAATAAATAGATGGACCCCACTTACCTCCCAAATACGAAGCTTGGAGTAGTTGATGACGTAATAAGCCATAGCAAATTGAGTTTGGTTTTCAGGTGGGTAAACTGGCTCAATCTCTCTCACTATACAGCCTTGCTCCTCCAGCATACGGCGGTGCTCCGGCGGAACATCCGGCAGCACCGCCACAACCAGCGGATACACCGATTTGACCTTCCTCAAACCTTTTGCTAATCCAATCACACCTTTCACATAATCACCATTTCCCGCCAAAAACGTAACGTAGGCCCGGTCCAATGTAGCAGGACCCGGCCCGTTGGTTGCCGGTTTCGCCATTTTCTCGGTTATTCTAGCGATCGCCGGAGCCATGGGAGGATCGTAGAATTAAGATGATGCTAATGAGAATGTTGATTTTTGTGTTGGTGATTTGAATTGAATGAAATGGTTATGAGACAAGTGTAATATATAGAGGTCAATTACAAGTAAGTAATGTTTGTTGTGGGGTTTGAACTCTCGTGATTATTGGAGTGTGGACGAACACGTCTGCAAATGATCACTTGATCGGACGGTTGAGATTGAAGCTACAGGATTATTCTGGAACTAAGGGTATGTGCAAGTAATTATTCCGTATCAATTTGTTAGATCGACTACAACGACATATTCAGTGAAATAAGAATTGATACAAAGGATAAAAATGTCTGAAAAAGATTAAGTGTATGCACACTTTATTATTACGATCTCAACTCAAAGTGCATCCATCGAAGATTCCAAGTAAAAGAAAAGAAAGCATAGTCATCAGTTAAAAAAAGATAGTGTAAAGTCAATTTGTTTATCTTAATGTGATATGAATTACTTTTTTACAAAAAAAAAATAAAATTAAAGACATATAAAAAATATATTTTAATTTATGATCATAAAATAACATTAAGAATTGCAAAAATATGCATATATTTTTTAATTTATGATCATAAAGTAACATTAAAAATTGCAAAAGAATATGCATATTTTTTTAATACAGAACAAATAAATTGAAACCGAGAAATAATGATACTAAAAATTAGACTGGGGAGTTGTCGCATGGATGAATCATAAATGGAAGACGCAAGAAGAAAAAACCCAAAAAAGGAAGAGAAGACGCTGGAAGAAACTAGTTAATTGCATAAGTATTCATTTTTTATCTCATTTTGCCTATCAAATGTATATTGTTTGAAAAGTTACGTTGACCTTTCAAACAATAGTAATGTCATATAAAATAGAATATGCTCAAATATACTTAATGAATATAAATTATTAATATAGCTTGAATATATGCTGTAATAAAATATTATTTAATTAATTATATGAAGCTCAAGGATCACGAGATTTATCATTTGTTGATATACTTATTGGTTGAGTGTACAAGTGGTAATCTTTTTATATGAGTTTTGAGTAATTTTTACTTCATGATAAAATGCTTTTTTTGATTGATTTAGGTTTATAGGTTTAGGATTAGAGCCCAACCTATATTATGAATTTTGATCATTGTTGAAGGTATACAAACAGTGATCTTTGACTTATCGGTTATCGATTAATTGGTTATTAATTTAATCTTTAAAATTTTAATATATAAAATAATTATTGAAAATAACAAGAAATCAAATTAATCACGCACATGAGATTAAGGAAATAATAGACTTCTCTTCACTTTATCCAAAGATTGGAAAAAATCTTTTACATTTCTCTGTTTTATATATATACCCTTGCAAGTACCATGATAAAAACCTTTACCTAACACAAT
This sequence comes from Solanum peruvianum, assembly GCA_027705065.1. Classification (NCBI taxonomy): domain Eukaryota; kingdom Viridiplantae; phylum Streptophyta; class Magnoliopsida; order Solanales; family Solanaceae; genus Solanum; species Solanum peruvianum. The sequence continues at coordinate 74,956,398 of JAKWJD010001755.1, forward strand.
TTTAAAGAATGGCATTGGGTCAACTATGACAACTTTATTGGCTTTATTTGTTCTATAAGTCCTCTGCACCCAATTAATGGGATTTGGTTCCACAATTGAAGTTGACACCATATTCTAATTTGGTGAAATTTCCAATCAATGTGTGTTTATAACACATTCTATTTCAAAAAATGGATAAGGCCTATAGTCTTGGATGGGTCATGCAATTTTACCAAATAGAAATTCTTGGATGGGACATGCAATTTTTACTTTTATATATTAAAGGCAAAGTGAAACATCAATAGCAGAATCATATTAGACTGTTAGTTATAGCGATGTCATGTGACATCGATATTATTTGATCGGAAAATATTATTACACACACTTAAAATCTTAATGTACCTGAATAACTATAAATTAAGCAAGATTTTAACACAATTCATGGTATGATTTTAATGGTCTTGAACCTCTCTACGTTGAAGTTACTAACTCAAATCTCGTTAAAATCACAAAAAGAATGAAGTGTTGAATAATCAATGTCAGGTGACCTAGCTGCCTTAGAAGGTCTAAGGTAAGTGTTTGGACTAGTGCACCAAACCGGTACTCTACTTTAGCGACTTTGATACAATATTATTAACTCAATTATCGCTAAATATTATTCAAAAAACTTCATTTTTAAATTCAAAAAAGTAAGAAGGTAAAGTGAAATTTACTCTTTAACTTGAATGTGTTTGTTTCCTTCATTTCCAAATTGGAAGCAAGCACTTAACTATGCTCATTGATTTTTTTTATATTTCCTTTTTCTAATATTGACATACTATCTATCTTCAAATAATATATCAATCTCATGATATGTGTATAATACCACATAATTAGTTGAGCTGTCGTCCACTCAAATTCCTGCAAATAATGTTGGTAGATATAAGTTTTCACAAAGAACGTAAGAAACATGTATTTCAAAGAAGTATGACATTTTAAAATTGGAAAAAGGGTTATATTTGTCTAATCAAATAATTCATGTGAGTAAGCTTAGAAGGGGTTCAAGAAGCCTAATTATTACTGAATTTATTAGGATTTTATAAGTATTCGCTACTAATAAATAAATATAAGAAGAAGTATTTGCTAGTACATAATACAATATATATATATATATATATATATATATATATATATATATATATATATATATATATATATATATTATATATATATATATAATATGCTCAAAATTTGGGTTTGACATTTGATCGTATCAAAAGGTGACAAGTCTAATCAGGTGCAACTCAGTAGCAATAACACCAGACATAGCCTTGAGTTACACTCGATAAGGTTGTTCATATCCATTAAAGTTCTTAAACAACATTTGCAGGCATCTAGCTTCGGAATGATAAGACTAAAAATAAAGTTTTCTTAGTAACATATTCGAATAAGCTTCACCTGTAACTGTTTCTAAAAAACTCAGGATTCACTCTTATACAAAACGGATTCAATGTGCATATAATGCATGTTATGATGGGCTATAAAGATGAAGAACACTATCTAGGTTTTTATACCATAAATATACCTCTTTTTTCTTCACTTATAAAGCATTTGACTTTCATCACAATAGATAAATTACCTTTCAATGATTTAAAAGGTAGCCAAAGATATTAAATGAAACTTCAAGCGGTCAGGCTTTGGGCCTTTGAAATATAAAAACATTACAATAAGCTAAGCAAACTAAATTATTAATTAATTAGTTGTCCCTTCCAGAACATGCCTTTGATTTGACTAATCCAAACACACTAGGAACATTTGATGATTTTATGTGGTTCAAGTTATATATATATTAATGATACTTTGGACATGACAATTAACAATCCATGGCCATTCACGTGGGCTTTTCTTTTGGACTTTGATCTAGAATACTCCTAAGATCGTGCTTTAATTAAAAGGTGGAGGTAAATTTTAAAAAAGAAGATGAATGTCCAAGAGAGATAATTGGGAGTCTGGTTAAAGAAGGAAAGGTGGAGGTAAATTTGAAGTGAAAGATTTTGGAGGTTTTCATCAAATTAAGCTATAATATAAAGCAATTCATTGAAATAATATATATTTTTAAAATTTTATAAAATTACTATAAACGTATTTCACAATAACGTATTAGGACATATTTTATTTTTTTAAAAGCTGATAATGTTAGATTGATACACGTTACACGTTATTCTGAGTATCGTTTTAGGAGTAAAACGTTACTCAAAATGACGTTTTAGGAGTAAAATGTTACTTACAGTTACATATATTAACCTAACGCTATTAGTGTTTTTAAAAAGAAATACACCCTAAAACGTTACTGTGAAATACGTTTATATAGAGCAGTCAATATGGGCTAGGCCTGTTGGACCGGTCTAGCCTAATCCGGAATTTAATAGGGCTAAACTAAGATTTTTGGAGCCCATTTAAGAAAATGGCTTTCTAGCCCGGCCTGAATAAACCTGATGATTTGAGGGGCTTGAAAAATATCGGTAGGGTCGGCCTGTGGGCCACTAAAATTTAATTGAAAAATATAATATGACATTAAAATTTAAAATATTAAAGAGAGTCCAAATTCAAAACAGTTAGGTTAATATTTCTATTTAAATATTTATACTTTTACTTTAAAAAAAAACTTAATAATATTTTTTTAAAAATGGTAACTTAACTTAATAATATTTTATAAAGACAGTTTTATTTGTGAATTTGATTATGAGTAGTAACATTAACATCATGTAATATTGTTTTATTGATATTTATTATAATATTTTAAAATTATAATTTATAATTTAAATTAATAATCATATAAAAAATATAATTTTTAAAAAAGTTAGATGGCCCTTTGGTCAACGCTGAGAGTACTGCCCACATAAAAAATGGGCTAGCCCGACCTGACCCGTAAAATGTCAAAACCAGTATGGGTTAACCCGAATGAGGTTGGCTAGCCTATATTGACAGCTCTACGTATATACTAGTTTTATAAAATTTTAAAAAAATATATTATTTTGATAAATTGCTTTATATTATGGCTTAATTTGATCAAAAATTCGAGAATTTGGGTATAAAATGTGAGAGAATTGCGGGTAATGTTACTATTATATATATTAATATTATGTTTACTTTTAAATAATTATATATATACCCCTTTTAATATTTTGTCATATATTTTTTAAGATACAATAAGATTTTCACATCCCTTACAACTAGGGTTAATTGATTATCTTCTTTTCTGATTCAAGAATTTCATCCTATAATTTCATTTCAATAATGACTAATTTATTCTCTTCTTTTCAAGACAAGATATCATCACCAAGATAGACAAAATCACCAGAATTCAAACCTTATTATATATATTCCTTTCTAACAAGACCAAATCGAACTAACTGTTATAAAGAAAACTTTTCAAAGTTAATTGATAAATCTGTCAAACAACCACATTCATTGTCGAAGATTCCATAATCTCTTTATCAATGAAGTCGTGAATTCTGTGAATTTTCAAGTCTATTTTTGATAAATTCATGATGATGTATTGTACCTTTATTATCTGATTAAAACGACGAAAGAGATACAATGGAAAGAAAAATTAGACATTATTACTTCTATATGTATGTGAAATCAATGTTAAAAGTTTTGCATATTGTTTTATTAGATGTATCTGGTGTATTTAAACAAGTTAATATATCTTTTTTGTTTTAGTTGTATGTGCAATAAGTCTTCATATGTCTATTAGGTATACATGTATTTATATCTAACGAACAATTAATTAATATGGCAGACATTGTTGTTATATACGTTTTTATATACAAACGTATCTAAATGATATACTCAGATACATGATCATAGCTGATAGACACAAAATGTACTTATGGAAGTCATTCGAACAAAGACCCTCATATACACATGTATTATTATTATTGTAGATAAGATACAACTTAGATAAATAATTATATATATGAAAAGATAAACATATAGATACAAGTAATTTAAGGAATAAATAAGAACGATCTACTACCAAGAAGATGAAGTTTACAATTATTCTAATTTTATGAAAATCAAATTTTTTTAAAAATTTGATATAGTTGATATGTGGGATACTAAAATTCTGTTAGAATAGTCATTACTTCTTTAATTAAGGAAATCAATTATAACTATTTAATTCAAACTAATAAAATATGTATGTTGCTTTTTAAATTCAGTGAAGATACACGTATATAAAGAACAATATGATACATAAAACAATATTCAAAACTATCGTAATTCCTAGTAATTAGAACATAAACTAGTGACATTTATATAACTTGCTCTTGTTTTAAATTATATTTATTTTTAATAAATAGTTAAATTTTGACTAATTAACTAATTATTCTTAATTAAAATATGGAGTACTGTCTATGATGATATTTCATCAATAAAGTAGTGGCCATAGGATTTTGTAATTACATAGGACAATGGAGTGCTTAAGAAACAGTTTAGTGGGAAATGACTTGATAGACTCATAGCCTCACGCTTTAATTGATTGTCAATCATTCAATTCAATTTTATTTTTTTAAAAGTTATTTAATTGTGTTGATTGATTGATACAGAACTCACTCATTTGAGCTTAATCTATTGGATCGAATTCACACATACACTTGATGAATTAAGAACATAAAAATTTTCAAGAGAAAGAGATGAGAAATCTAGAGAGAGAAAGAGAGAAATCAATATTTTGTGGTAACACCTCGTGAGTAAACTTTCACGGCGGTGGGTATATATATATTAATAATTCAAAGTATTTTTGGTTACTTTACATCAAATATTAATTAGGCTCCACAACCTAACAATTCTCCCACTTGGAGGCTGATTCAATCATCCAAAAAATGCATTCTCAAAAAAAAATAATCTCTTCATCATCAACATCTTTACCGCACCGCAACATCTGTAGCAACAACTATATAAGACCAACCGAGGTTTTGCATAACCCCAGTTTCCCAACATCTCTTTGCACCCTCTATCTTCTCCAAGCACATATCACCATGCTCCACTGTCTTACGAGTGAAATGGTATCGCCTTCTGATGTGCTTTGTCTTTGAACGATAGACTGGATTTTTCACTAACTGTATGACACTCTGGCTATCTGAGTAAAGAATCTTCTCGCTCTGCTTCTTTCCCAATTCCTCCAGATAATCTGCCAGCCATATCATCTCTTTCCCAGCTTCAGTTATTGCCACATACTCAGCTTCATTAGATGAAAGAGAAACACACTTCTGAAGCCTGGACATCCAACTCACTGCTGTTTCACCTATGGTGTAAATGTACCCGGATGTACTCTTGCTCGAGTCCACATCCCCACCAAGATCAGTATCCACAAAACCTTGTAGAATTACCTTGCTTTTGCCAAAACAAAGTGAAGTACTGGATGTAAGTTTGTATATATTTTCAAATTTCCTTCTTTAGAATATTCTACAATCTTAGAATATTTCAAAAACCTTATATGTAATTCATATATCTCAGAAGTCACTTCACAGATTTCCAATGCTCTTTCCCCGGGTTCGTCATGTACCTGCCAAGTACTCTCACTGCATGTGCTATATCAGGTCTAGTGCAGAACATAGCATACATCAAACTTTCAACTGTTGAAGCATATGGAACAAGTGCAATATGCTCACGCTCCTCGGCTGTCGTGGGTGACTGCTCCTTTGACAATTTAAAGTGATTTGCCAATGGAGTAGTCTTGGGTTTAACATCATTAACCCTGAATCTTCTCAACACCTTCTCAACGTACAACTCCTGAGATAGATTTAAAGTGCCAGCAGATCTATCGCGAGAAATCCTCATCCCCAAAATCTATTTCGCTGGACCCAAATCTTTCATCTCAAACGCTGTAGACAACCTTGTCTTCAGATTATTAATCTCTCTCATGCTGGATCCTGCAATCAACATATCATATACATACAAGAGTAGAAAGACATATGAATCAGTGTATTTCTTGAAGTAACAACACGGATCCTTTTCAGCTTTGCAGAATCCACTCTTGGTCATGAAGGAGTCAAACTTCTTGTACCATTGCATTGGTGCTTGTTTTAGTCCATACAAGCTCCTGGTGAGCTTGCACACCATGTGTTCCTTGCCTGAAACCACAAATTCTTCCGATTGTTGCATATAGATCTCTTGTTTTTACATCCATTTGCTCTAGATGCAAATTCTCCGATGCAACAATAGTCAACAGAATTCGAATAGAGGTTTATTTCACAACAGGAGAAAATATTTCAGCATAATCAATACCTTTCCTTTGTGAATATACTTTAACCACTAAACGAGCCTTGAACCTTTTTTTATCATCTGGTTCAGTCTTGATTTTGAACACCCACTTGTTCAGCAAGGCTCTCTTCCCTGCAGGTAACTCAGTCAACACCCATGTGTCGTTCTTCTCAAGTGACCTGATCTCATCATCCATGGCTTGCTCCCACTTGATCGAATCCTCCACCTGTTGGGCCTCATCAAAAGACTCGGGTTCCCCCCTCATCAGTCAGCAATAGATAGTGTAATGAAGGTGAATACCTATCTGGTGCCCTTATGGTTCTGGATGATCTCCTTGACACCTGCTCAGGTGTAACTTTCTCTACTCCAGATTCTTCATATTTGGTTGAGTATCTGCTTCGACATCTCTGAGGTTACTCTTCTCCAACTCAACCTCAACTCCCACTTGCTTTTTAATCTCTAGAACCTTCTGCTCTCTGTCCTTGTATTGGACAGACTCATCAAATGTCACGTCACAATGTCTCAGGATATTTCTGTTCTTGTCATCCCAAAACCTATAACCAAACAAATCAGAACCATAGCCTATGAAGTAACACTTTATATTCTTGGCATCAAGCTTGTCTTTCTTTTCGGGATCAACATGAACATAAGCCGTGCAACCAAAAGTCCTCAAGTGTGAGTAATTGTGTTCTTTTCCTGTTTACACGTCCTCTGGAATCTTGAACCCTAAAGGAACTGATGGTCCCCGTTGATCAAGTATGCACTTGTGCTCACAGCATCCGCCCAAAATGTTTTGGGCAGCCCACAATGTATCCTCATACTCCTTGCACGCTCATTCAATGTTCTGTTCATCCTCTCAGCAATTCCATTCTGCCTTGCCTTGCCACGAACTGTTCTCATCAATCTGATTCCCTCAGCTGCACAGAATGCCTTGAACTCTGATTTTTCATACTCTCCTCCATTGTCAGACCTTAGGCATTTGACTTTCAAACAGTTCTGATTCTCAACTTCAGCTTTCTACTTCTTGAAAGTTGCAAACACATCTGACTTATGCTTCAAGAAGTAAACCCATACCTTCCTGCTGAAATCATCAATGAAGGTAACATAGAATCTGGATCCTCTGAGTGTTGATACTGGAGATGGTCCCTAAACATCTGTATGGACCATATCCAACCGCATTTTCTTTGGCTCTCTAGGAGTCTTTGTGAAGCTTACTCTTTTCTGTTTGCCCATAACGTAGCTCTCGCAAAGACCTATATCAACAAACTTCACACCCGCTAATGCTCCTTTTGCAACAAGCATCTTCATTCCTTTAGAATTCATGTTTCCAAGTCTGTTGTGCCACAGACATGAACCGGAAGCACCTTCAGCAACAACGGCCATGTTAATACACCCTACAATGGTGTACAAGGTTCCAGATTAGTGCCACGAGCTACTACCATATCACCTTTCACAATCTTTCACGAATCTTTCCCAAACTCTGTTGCATATCCCGTGCTATCCAACTGACCAACAGAGATAAGATTTTTCTTGAGCCCAGGAATATATCTTATATCCTCCAATGTCCACTGGTTTTCCGAGGTGGTCTTTATGCAAACATCCCCATTTCCTTCAATCTCTAAGGCTTATTATCAGCAAGATACACCTTTCCAAAATTTCTAGATTTAAAATTTTGGAACAACTCCTTGCTTGGAGATGAATGGAAAGATGCACCAGAATCCAAAATCTATGATTCAATCGGGCTGTTCACACTGAGGATTAGAGCATCCGCAATGTCCTCTGCTAAATTTACAGAATCATTGTCATCTCCAGATTTCTGATTATGTTTCTTCTTTGGCTTTGTATAGCTCGTTCGAAAGTGCCCTTTTTCTCCAATGTTTCAACAAGTCACGTTTGATCTATTCAGAGATTTTCCTCGATTCTTTGATTTTGATCAACCATATTGATTTTGGCCTTTCGTCTTACTTCTCCCCCTTTTGTCAACGCTGAGAGCACTGCCCCATGAATCTCCTACTTCTCGTTTGCGAATACTTTCTCTAAGAACAACATCACGAATTTCATTAAACTTCAGTTTCTCAGATCCACGGGAACTGCTAATCGCAGCAACAACAGTATCCCAAGACTCGGGCAGAGATGACATCAAAATCAACGCCTTAATTTCATCTTCGAAATTAATATCCACAAAATTGAGTTGACTCACAATCATATTGAACTCGTTTATATGATCAGAAACAGATCCATTCTCAGACATCTATAAATTGAACAATCTACACATCAAATATACCTTGTTCATCGCCGATGGTTTTTCATACATGTTTGACAGTGCCTTCAACAGATCGGACATAGTCTTCTTTTTCACGATGTTGAACGCCACGTTTCTTGTCAAAGTCAACCGGATCAACCCTAGAGCTTGGCGATCCTTGAGCTTCCACTTTTCCTCCGTCTTGGATTCCGACTTCACCCCGGTCAACGGTTCGTGAAGATCTTTTTGGTACAGATAATCTTCGCATCTTCCAGAAACTGAAATTGGATCCATCAAACTTCTCGATTCCAAGCTTCAACTATCCATCTTCAGTGATCGTGTTGAATCTCCTTAGCTCTGATACTAGTTGTTGGGATCGAATCCAGACACACACTTGATGAATTAAGAACACAAGAACTTTCAAGAGAAAGAGATGAGAGAGAAAGAGAGAATTCAATATTTCATGGTAAGATCCCGTGAGTAAACTTCCACGACGGTGGGTATATATATATTAATAATTCTGAGTATTTTTTGTTACAGTATATCAAATATTAATCAGGCTCCACAACCTAACAATTCTCCCACTTGGAGACTGATTCAATCATCCAAAAAATACATTTCAAAAAAAATCTCTACATCATCAACATCTTTACCGCACCACAACATCTATAGCAACAACTACATAAGACCAACCGAGGTTTTGAATAACCCCAGTTTCCCAACATCAACACATTTCGTCAACATGTCTGTCGGGTTCTTTGCACCCTCTATCTTCTCCAAGCACATATCACCATCTCCCACTGCACTACAGTGAAATGGTACCGCCTTCTGATGTGCTTTGTCTTCGAATGATAGACCAGATTTTTCACCAACTGTATGACACTCTGGCTATCTGAGTAAAGAATTTTCTCGCTCTGATTCTTGCCCAATTCCTCCAGATAATCTGCCAGTTATATCATCTCTTTCCCAGGTTCAGCTATTGCTACATACTAAGCTTCAGTAGATGAAAGAGAAACACACTTCTGAAGCCTGGACATCCAACTCACTGTTGTTTCACCTATAGTGTAATGTACCCGGATGTACTCTTGCTCGAGTCCACATCCCCACCAAAATCAGTATCCACAAAACCCTGTAGAATCACCTTGCTTTTGCCAAAACAAAGTGAAGTACTGGATGTAAGTTTGTATATATTTTCAAATTTCCTTCTTTAGAATATTCTACAATCTTAGAATATTTCAAAAACCTTCTATGTAATTCTATAATCTTTCGAGGAAAATATCTATATTTCTCTAGTATCATCCACAAGAACAAGTCTTTCTCCTATGTAAGCAATCAACATTGACAACTTTGTGTCATGTGACACTTACATGACATTTATGTGGTGTGATGATGTGACGGATCATCACATGATATTTAGTGAGTAATGCTAAATACCGAGAATCATACCATGGACGTAACTATTTAAGTCTTTTTATCACAAAGTATATAAGCATTAATTCTTTCATATTAATTTGAATCACATAGAATCTTTATAAAACTGAAATCTTCAAAGATTTATGCTAATCACTACGACAGTAACTAAGGGAGAAATCGACTTTGTATATATTTTGTTAGAAAAATATCGTTGGTTTTGATAAATTGAAAAATACTGCTATATTCTATATCAAAATATGGTCCTATATACTTATATAGAGGAAATTTCCCCTTTTAATTTCTATAAGTAAAATTTCATAACAATAGGATAAAATTTATTAAATTAAAGTACCAATATTTTTCAATTACAAGAATGTAAAAGGATATTTTGTGAATTTTTCTCTAGTATATTTTGCCTTTTGGTTTCAGCCGGAGAAGATATCGATTATATACAATACATTCAATATATGTGCTTCTCGAAATTAAATTTAAGCGTGATAATATTATTGTCTTTTGGCTTTATTTTATAATTTTTGGTATCTTTCTTCTATATTTTATATTTTGTATTCACTTAATTTTTAAAAGTTTGTCATACATTGCGCAGAAAAATATTTTGAATTTCAATGTACTTTTACTAGGTGTGATTTATACTTTTAATTTTTAAAAGATAGCAAAATCATTGAATATGACTCATATTTAAATTTAATATATACATATTTAAAAATTACTTTAAAAATAGAATAAGTTATAGTAACTGATAAATTTAAAAATACTTTAAAAATATATAAAAAATTATGATGAAAGACATATCGTAAAAAGTGTAACCAAAGAAATTGCTACTTCATAATTTCATATAAAATGAAAATATATGAAATAAAACAGGGCGTTGAATGGGAAAAGTTGGAGCTCAATTAATTATTTTGCCTATAATTCTATTATTATTGATGAACTATTACAACAGTTTTGCATATATATAGACGCATTAATTATGTATATGACTTAAATAAATTATAAATATAAAATTAATATTATCGAATTTGTACTTTTTGAACTATCTATAACTAAACGTCACTAAGAAAGGTGAATAACCAAGCTTCTCTTTGGAGGCATATTTAGATAAACTCATTGATCATGATAGTGCCAATATCTACAGTAATAAAATCCCTTTAACTGGAAAAAAGAGTGTCAATTAACCTGTGAAATTAAGATATAAATAAAAATTCAAATAAATAATGAATCGAGCTATCGAGATAGAAAGTTGACATTTTAACAATATTGTTGATCGTTGAATATGTGGTATGGGGTCAGTTATCAGTAGTCCTAATTCCACCAAGTTGCATGCAGGTCCTCCTCTTCTCCACTATCAACATTCTTTCTGATTATAACAACACATATAGTATAGTACTTCTTCTCACAAAGTCAAAAATAAATTAGTGCTATTTTACATGACACTTTTCGGATTATAAAATTAAAATAAGTCTATTTTTTACGATAAGTTTTCCACAGATTTTTTAGATATTTTACTCCATTAATTATTGTAATTTATAGTATTTTTTATATAATTTATAAACATGTAAATTTCATTTTTTTTAAAAAAATCAAGATTTTATGTGTAAATTTTCGATCAAACTTAAATTATTTGACTTTAAAAAAACGAAAAGTATCACATAAATTGAGACAGATTGAATAAAACATTCAAACCAAAAAGTAAAAACTTTTTTATAGTGCAAAAACACCACTTTAAACTTATTATCAGTCTAAAAATGAGAGATTAGGATAATTTTGATCTCTTTTTGTTGTGTTAATGAATAAGTTAACAAATTCCAGTAGAATTCGAATAGGATAAACAATTTAACACTATAGTATAGACGAACAAACAAGTTGAATTGGAATACAGCTAATTATTAATTAAATCCACTCATATCTCCAATTTTTTTGGCAACATGGGTTTGCACCACAGCTGCGACCCAACACATTTCACAGGGTAGGGACCCCTAAAATGCTTATAATGCTTTCCACACTAGCTACCTCAACCCACTTAATTTCCCTTTCTTTATTTTATTATTAGTTTAACTGTCACGAAGTTTATAAAAATAAAGAAAAAATTTTAATTGTGTAATTTTAAATTAAAGTTGTATCATATATATCAAAATATCATTTAATTTTATGATCTTAAATATATCACATGAAATGTTTAAAATTTAAATATTGCTAGAAAAAAAAAGAATTATCTTTTTTGAAACAGATAAAAAATGAATTAGGAGAGAGTATTCATTTACAAAAATATAATTCAGCCTTTAAGCTTCTTACTATAAATATTATTACGTTTTTATACTTATGAATTTAAGTATATTATTGTATTTTAATTTTCGTGGATTTCTACCTTTAAATTTATATTTTAAGGTAAAGTATTGTTCTTGATGAATCGATGTCACAATGTTGCATTCAAAAAAAAACATATATATATATATATAATATATATATATATATATATATATATATATATATATTAGTTGGTTGATGTATAAAGAAACTGTAATTATAGACAATTAAATCATATAAAGTGTATGTAATGTTTTTTCTACGATTGTGGGTCATAAAATTTAAATTTGCAGCTTAAGGGCCCGTTTGGATGGGCTTAATAAAAGCAGCTTTTAAAAAGTACTTTTGAAAGTGCTGAAACTTATTTTTAAAATAAGCAGTTATGCGTTTGGATAAAAGTGCTGAAGTTGTTATGCCAAACGTGAAAAGGGAAAAATAGAAGAAAGAGATGTTAGGGTTATATGGATAATTTGGAAATTATATAAAAATATTAAGGGAAAAAACATAAAAATGTGGTCAACTTAAAACAGCTTATAAGCTAAAAAAAAAAAGCACCCCTACCCCAGCTTTTAACTTTTGGCTTAAAATAAGTTTTTTTTAACTTAAAATAAGCTGTTTTGAGTATTGCCAAACAGTCAAATAAGTCAAAAACCAGCTTTTAAGTCAGTTTGACCAGCTTTTAAGCTGAGCCAAACAGGCTCTAATTATGTGAAATGAAATATATTTATCTTCTATTTATAATTGGGGTCAAATATATGAGCCCATAGTTAAAATAGTCATTTTTTTCTAACAAAATACATAAAGGCCACTCAATTTATAGTTAATCACTAGGACACTTCACTATATTGTTAGTGAAATGTAATTTTCCTTTTTTTTTTTCTGCAAAATTGCTGCTCTGTCGGCGATTGAGTTTTAAAAATTACAGTATTTTTTTTCTTCTGAAAATCGCTTCTATCTCAACGATTTGTTAATTTTTTATTTTATTTTTCGATTATAGCTTCAATTTTTTTTTAAATGATTGAAGCTTATCACTCAGTGATGTCATGCATACCATGAGAGATTCATTTTCTTAAAAGAAAAAGAGGCAATTATATCACTTCAGTTTTGCAATTTAGAGGTTTCGTTATATATTATTATCTAACAAATGACGTTTTTTATTAATAAATTTATATTTACTAATTTTAAAAAAATTAAAAATATCTTTTTAATTTCCAACAATTAGCATGTGACTATAAATTCACCTTTCGTTGAAAAAAAAATCCTTAATGACATCACCGATTGCTAAAATTCTGTTATTTGTATATAAGGGCACAACTTTAACCCACTTTACTCTTTAGTCATGGTGATTAATTAAGATTTCGGATATAAATTCGAATTGACCAAATGGAGCAGCAGTATGCGATAATTTTGGTGCACATTGGAATCACCAAAAGAGTATCAGAGCGGTTAGATTTCGTGTGTTAACAAGAAGAAATGGTGGGATGCTAAAGAGATAACTGTAAAATTAGTGCAATCAAGTAATCGACCAAGTAATCCACATACATGATAAAAGAGCATTCCAGCCTTAGTCTACTTATCGTTGGCATTGAAAACCACAAACTATTCCAACATTTCACATAGTTTTGACCCTTTAAATTATTTATGGTATACCCTTTAACTTTGTCATTTAGAGCTGATATATCCTCGTTATAAAAGTGACTCATATTATTCTTACTGTTAAAAGAAAACGGTATATATGAGTCATTTGTATGACAGTGAAGGTATGTATAAATGAGTCACTTTCATAACGAAGTTATACCAATTCTAAATAGCAAAGTTTTCACGTATGGCCATGGCCAGTTAAGTAAATATAGGTCAAGATAAGACCAAACCAAACGTAACCACAATACCTTTTTCTTTTATAAATATATATATATATATATATATATATATATATATATATATTATATATATATATATATATATATATATATATATATATGCATGTGAATTGTGATGATCATGCAAACACAAAGATAGTGCTAATATTGGATAATTATAGTTCTTTATTCTTCCACACCTACCCATTCTAACTCAATGGCATTAGCTTCCACACTTATTCTATTATTGTTCTTCCTTTCCATGCTACTCATGCCATTGACTTCACAAGAAAAAGACAATGAGAATTTTGATGAATGGATATCTTTGAATGTGAAACACTACAATAGTAGAAACAGAGAAACAAGTTTGAAATGGATGCAAGAATCAATCAAACACAAAAAACAACATCATGTTCCTCCACCTCCTGCTAGTAGCAGCTTTGATCCAAAACTTATATACGCGGAGATGAACAAAATGATAATCACCGTGAGTCAAGACGGAAGTAGCAATTTCAATACTATTAAGGAAGCTCTTGCTACCATTCCACTCTATAACAAGCACAGGGTCATACTGGACATCAAACCCGGAGTTTATAGGTACGTACCTCAATATTATCATATAAAAAATAAATATTTACGCAATCAGATTAACTTGATCACACCTTATGCTCCTTTACTAAAATCTAATTACACTATAATGAGGTACATATATTTGCTAAATTCAAAACTCGGATTAATAATTTAAAATAAGTTCTAACTTTTATATAGACTGATTTTACACTATATCATTTTACTTAATTAAAGTCGATTGCAAATAACTTCTTTATTATAGCAAACATGGATTTGTACCTTTAAAATTTAACAAGTGACTTTATGGCCACTATAAGTATATTGATTGCGAAAAAATCTCTTCCACGTGTATAAGATAAGTTATTTAACTACATTTAGTGGATAAAATCTTCACTATATATAAAATTAAAAACTATATTTGCTACCTTTGAGTATTTTTATTTCTTCTCATTGGGGGTGGGTATAAAGATTCACTTATATATAAAATTAAAAACTAGATATGACTTTATAACTTCGATAAATGATGACTTGGATAAAACTTTAGTTGTAGTGAAATTATTGTGACGATAATAAGTGAAATTGTAGGGAAAAAATTAACATTCCAAGAAGTTTGCCGTTTGTGACATTTCGGGGCGATAGTAGCAATCCGCCACGGATTACAGGAAATGACACAGCTTCAGCTACAGGAACCGGTGGTACGCCTTTAAAGACATTCCAAAGTGCTACTGTTTCTGTCGATGCTGATTATTTTATCGCCATAAATGTTATTTTTGAGGTAAATTTCTATATTAATCTTATAATCTCGTAAAATTATTCATTTTAAGATTAGACATTAGATCAATATGCATACGATTAAAATATAATAATTTAAGGTACATGCACTAACAAATTTCGTACGTCCTTAGTTTTACTGTACGTAGATTAATTATCAGACTTTTCAATCTTATCATCTTAAATTAAAAAATATGTATAGTTCTTTAAATCTTGTAATATTTCAATTAAAATCAAAACGTTTTTTTTATATGAATCTTAGAGAAATGGATATAATTTTAAAATTACAGTGAATTCAACGATAAGAACCTAAATCCGTCTTTTTTGGTTTTGTAGAATACAGCACCCCATGTGGTTGGAACTTCAGGAGAACAAGCAGTGGCACTAAGAATATCAGGAAACAAAGCAGCATTTTACAATTGCAGTTTCTATGGAAGCCAAGACACACTTTATGATCATAAGGGACTTCACTATTTCAACAATTGTTTCATTCAAGGCTCTGTTGATTTCATTTTTGGGTATGGTAGATCCCTATATGAGGTCAGTTACATTTTAATAATTCATTTATATATACAAAAATCATCCATTCTTACGTGAACGTGAAATGTTTTATGTCAGTACTGAACTTTCAATTGTCTTAAAATCTAATTACATTTTCATATCATGTCGATAGAACTGCCAGTTGAACTCCGTAGCAAAGAAAGTAGCGTCCCTGACAGCGCAGAAACGTACAAATTCATCGATATTAAGTGGATTTTCGTTCAAGAACAGCACCATAACAGGGACAGGATCAGTTTATTTAGGCAGGGCGTGGGGTGATTATTCTAGAGTGATATTTTCGTATACTTATATGGACAACATTGTTCTTCCACTAGGATGGAATGATTGGGGCAAAACAATTAGAGACTCGTAAGTGTTTTTGTTTTTTTTTACTGATTTTTTTTCAAAATCGTTTTGCAAATGAAGTTGAAAATTAGAAATGGATTGTAGGAGAGTGTATTATGGGGAGTACAGGTGCAGTGGACCAGGAGCCAACATTACAGGAAGGGTTCCTTGGGCGCGAATTCTCAACGATGAAGAGGCCATGCCTTTTATTGGCACCTATTATGTTGATGGCGATTCTTGGCTTATACATCCCTACTAGTTACAATTTTATTGCTTATGTACACCCTTTCGCGTCATTCTACTTGTTATGGTTGTGACAAATAACAAATTTATTACAAGCATATGTATCGCGTTACATTGTAAAAGATGCACCTGTTTATAGGATTTGTTTGTATGGGCACAAATACAACACTAAGATATAATGTTCCAGCTAGGAACATCCTCAGCTTCAACTATACAGCCACAGTAATAATAGTAAGAGTAATAGTAATTGTTTCGAGTGGTGTTACCATTATTATCGCTTGTTTCTTCAGCATCGAGAAGCAGCCCATCGTCTGGTCCTTGCAGATAGGTGTCATCGCGAGATCTAATAAGTGCTTCCAGCAGCAACACTAGTGATGCCATTTTATAATTTGCTACTGAGTTAAAAGACAGAAACAGAGAAAAAGAAGAGCAGAGTATGTACCAAAGAAAAATGAAAGTGCCACTATAAAATGTAACACATTCATGAGTTGGATCATCTGAACCTCAACTACTTATTTTGCAACACGAAAAGAATATGGACATTCATAAAATTAAGTTTCTTTACCTACTTCAATTAGATAAGACTCTTGTGAGTTGTGACCAGTGATGTAGTAAAAATTGGTCAGTTAACCACCTTGCATCGAAAAAAAAATCATATTATATAAATATATAACAAATGATACGAAATATATAGTTCAAAAATTATACAAAGCTATAATGATAAACAGTAACAGAGTAGGATTATTCAGGTTTATAACATGAGATATATGAGTCAATGGGAGTTGAACAAATTAGGCGATATGCTTTGCGATAACTTATAACACCAAACAAGTTAAAGCTAATTTCCATCACATTATTAATTACACACTAAGAGTAACACCTACCAGCAGCAGCAAATGTAACAGTACAACACACTAATATCCAAAGGATGAGGATGTATATGTATGTATCAACTGTATATGAATCTTCATAGGCCATAGCAATAGCAAATAATGTATCCTTATGTTTGGTATTACATCAATAGAATTAACAAGTTATACATGTATTAACACTACAACACATTCTAATTTACCAAATGATTTTTTATGTGGAACAAATTACAACAGCTAGGCCGGCCTCAATGTTGTATAACATGAGATGACAATTCAGATTTGATGGAGACAGAAGGGATGATTAATTTAATTCAGTTTAAGTATTCAACATGAGAGTTGGGACGCGATGAGCACTGACCTTGGAGGCACAACTCGGGCCAATGAGAAGCGTATTGGCAGCGGGCAGTGGCTGGCCTTAACTTAAAGAGACGAAGGACGACGAGCTGAGAGATGAGAGATTGAGAGATGAGAGTTAGGAACTTTGGATTGTTATCACGGAAAAAACATTTGTTGTTCTCCAAAGTGGAGGACATGATCATAGAGAGAAACAGATAATGCAATTAAGGAACAAAAGTAATATTTACATGATTAAATTTGAAAATTTTATAAGTAGCATTCTCTATATATATAGATTTGATCACAAGTTAAAAATAAATCAAATCTATCCATTTTTGTTGAATTAGGTCTTAGGCTTAACTCACACCCCAAAAGCTAGCTCAAAGGAAGGAGGATTGTCCAACCCTTATAAGGAGTCCACTCATCTCATTAACCACCGATGTGGGACTTTTGTCATTCTTTAATAATTTTAAAAACTTAGATACATGTATCTCGCATGTATCTTGTATTAGATACATGTATTGACATATATTTTGCATTAGAAACATGTATTTAGGATACTAGATATGCTAGCAAGAAAGGAGAGTGACTGAGACTTTGTCTATGTATCACATATACATGTGAATACACTTGGATAAAATGTATCTACAATAAATTATATCTAATTTTGATCTCATGTATATGAGATATAAGTATCGATATATTTGGACACTCCAAATATATGTATCCGAAGTCCAAAATCTAATAAGTTTTGCAATATAGTAAACTATCATATATCTAAATAATTAGCTTTCAAAAAGTTTTACAATATAGCAAACTATCATGTATCTAAATAATTAGCTTTCAAAACGTGAATTACCGTAAGTTACCTAAAAATTGAAAATGAACTCAAAATACACAACTTTGTCATTCTTAATGATAAAAAATTGCAGGACATTTGTGTAGATTTTGTGTCACTCTTTGTCATGTCTTGATTTTCATTCCAACAGATTGACATACAACCTCATGGGCAGCCTCAATTAAAACGTGAGTGAATAAATATATTTGTTCTCTTATTGTTTTTTCCGAGTCCGGAGCCTAAAGGGTGAAAAATGTTTAAAAAGAATTCGAAACGGTATATGAAATTTCTTTTTAATCAAAATGGCAAAATCGCTCACGAATTAGCGATTTTGTCCACTGGAAAAAGCAAAATCGCTGCTATAGCAGCGATTTATTAAATTTGATTTTTTTTAAATTAAACAAAATTGCTCCTTTTAGGAGCAATTTTCAAAATAAAATTTTTTTTTGGATAATTTTTTTTAATATATCGTTGCTGAGGCAGCGACTTAAGTTTAAAATTTTTTTGATTATTATTTTTTGCTTTTTTTAAAAAAAAGAAAGGTTTAAATCAATTTTTTTTTAAAATCAAATAGTTGCCAAGACAGCGATTTTTAATTAAAATTATTTATTTATTTTTTAAAATCAAAGGCAGCGATTTTAAATCAAAAAAAAATTAGCGATTTGATTTTAAAAAATAAATAAATAATTTCAATTAAAAAATAATAACTTTTTTTTAAACTTTTAAAAAAAAAAAAGAATTAAAAGATAATTTTTTAACTTTTTTTTTTAAAAAAAAAAAAAAGAAGTAAAAAATAATAATAATTCAAACTTAAGTCGCTGCATAAGTAGCGATACTAAAAAGTTATAAAAAAATATTTTGAAAATCGCTCCTTTGGGAGCAATTTTTTTAAATTTTCTTTTTTAAAAAAATTAAATTTAACAAATCGCTGCTATAACAACGATTTTGTTTTTCTCGGCGGACGAAATCGCCACTTCGTGAGCGATTTTGTCATTTTAATTAAAAAGAAATTTCATATACCATTTTAAAAATTTATTAGCTTTAAAAATTAAAGCTAGCTAAAGTGGAATTATGTATTATACTACAACTAAATAATTAGAATGTGCTTTCAAATTTTTTATGTTTGATCATTAAAAAAATAGAAACTTTTTTCTTGAAAAACAAATTGTAAAAAATAATTTTCCTAATGTAAAGTAGGGAAAACAAATTCCATAACTGGCGTTCACATTATTTTTGATATTCCTATCCTCCAACGCATCTCATCTTCACCTCAATCCCAATAAGTCTCCTTTCCTACCACCCACACCTACCTCACGTCATATTTTTTCTATATCATGCATAAATATTTTTAATTTATCTATCGAACACTTTTTTAAAAAAAAAATAGAGAAGTAATCAACTTATTTTTCTAAAAATATTACATTTATATCAAAAACACAATCTTGCACCATATATATTTCCTAGGTATTACTCATTTAAGGTGTGATATACAGAATGTGACTGTCAATATCACAGCGACCCCTGACAATTGACATATAGACAAGATCCCAAATTTCAGCTCAAAGTTTTTTGATACAATGTGGTTACAATTTTTAACCAAAACTGAACCACAAGAGCTACTACATATATCTGACAATAACTTTCAAAGGTACTAATTATATTTTCTCTTATTAATTAGTTGTCTTAGGATTTGAAGCAAAGACAAAATAATCTTTCCATAATGTGTTACGATTCAATAATATATCAAAGTATAAATGTGAACTCATGACACTTCGAATTTGCCACCATTTATCATAATAGAGTGGACAACCAGTGGAACAAAATTATATATATAAAAAGCTAACTTTAACTTTTATACACTTATAACGTGAACAAAAGATTTACAATATGGATAATTATAACTATGTAATGAAAAACTAAACTACACATGCATGATGCATACACCTCCTAGGCCCTCTAAAAAGATCTTTCTTTTTTTAACTCAGTACTAAGTTATACTCTACGAGAGAGCAAATAGATCGAGTTAATAAATAATAAGTCGTCATGATTGGGTATGATTCTTGAAATAGTCAAGACGACTATCAGCCAGACGTAATGAATATACAATTTGTTTAAAGTCCCCCCACTTGAAAGGCTTATAAATATTATTAATATTGTTGATTTGAGGAGGAGCACTTATCAAAGCGTCAAGAGCAGGAGCTGCAAAGTACATCATGGACATTCTACTTTTCCATGAATTTATTGACACCACTCTATGTCTTACACTGGTAAATCTACCATTCGTCAACGCCTGCATCGAAAATAATAATTTAAAAAAAAGTGTCTCGATAAATTTCAAAATGATTATTGATATTTATATTTATACGAACCTGAAAGGAGTCCCCTACAAAACGAAGAACTCATTAGGATCAGGAGGAACAGGTATCCAAAATCCGTCATGAGTATATATTTGAAGTCCACTAACGTCATTTGATCGAAGGATTGTTAGTATTTGTGGATCAGTATGTTCTCCAAATCCAACTCTTGATTTTGATGGATTTGGTGATAGGTCCCAATGATTATTGTTTAATTCATCTTGATTATCATCATTATTAGGTGTGATAAATGGTGGATAGTGATTGACTCTGAAACAAGAGTCATTGTGTGAATCACTTATGAGCTTGCTGAAAATTGAATTGTCTTCTATCCATAAACCTTCAGCCACCAATTCAAGAATATCACAAGATAGCTTCCTAACTGCACTTACGTAATCATTTGCCACCGAGCTACAATCACATCAGAAACAGATTCAGAATTTAACTTTAATTAATACAAAATGATACACTTAGATTGGAACTTGTTAAATTGTTAAGCAAACAAATAGAGATTAATTTGCACTTGATACACTTTTTAATTTCTATAATTACCATATTCTAAAAATTCTACTATTAATGAATCCGTACTAAAAGTCTAAGTGATATATATGCCGACCAAAGAAGACTAAATCTACTAATTAAATTGCATATTAATTAAAGATAGTGACAATAAAACATTTAAAATAGACTTTTGACTTTTTTTTGGTACATGGTTCTAGCTAGCTAGGCCTAAGACATAAATGAAAATTGGTTAGTTCATTATTATTATTTTATTATCGTTGACTTATCCCCTTTACCGGTAGTTAATTACTACTAATTAAATACTATAAATGTAACGCTTGTCAACGCATAAAAAAATATATTATTGTGCAACTGTTTGGTGATATATACATTAAATTCCAGAAGAAAAAAAAATAGTTTATGGTTGGTGATGCTATTAATCTGAAAAGTTTTTCTCATCCAAATTGACCTAAAAAAAGGTTAAAGGGTCCATGCACGTACGTGTAAACATATATTTGACTTGTGAAATTATTTAGAAAACTCAACTATGACCTTTCGTTGGTCAACAGTCAGCAGCTACCAAGTATTAGGTAAGTCAGATATTTTAATACTAGACAACTTATCTTTTTCTTCTGAAAACGAGGTTTCATCCTTATAATAATAATAATAAATAAATAAATTTATTATATATATAATATATTAATCTGTTTTCAAAAGATCAATAGCTAATTTGTAGCTAGTACCTAACTAAATGAATTTTATTATCATATTTTACTAATTCATAGCTAATTCGTCTAACATATGAAATTTTTATTGTTTAGCTATGAAATTTAATTGAGCGAATATTTTATTTTGATTAGATTTCTTATATCTCTTACACGTAATTGATGATGTAATGAGATCAAATTGTATAATACTAATGTATTATCATTACGTGAATATGGGAATTAGAACAATATGAATGCGACAGTAAATTCATTAATGCGTTACAGATATTATATAATTGCTAATCTTATACCCCACTTGATTTTGTTTAAGTGGGGTAATCAGAAGAACAAATTGAACTGTCTCCATGACCTGACTATATTATATATATATATCTGATGGAATTAAAATTTTATAAAATCAAATCAGAAATGTGAGTTATCTTAAGGGAAAAATAAAACGCAAGTTGTAAAATGAAATGGCTAGCTGGAATTCACAAAGTATTAGAGCTAATTATTATATATGCATTAATAATACTAGGGAAGTCTCATTTCACCCGGCCAGCATAATTTCAGGAATAAATTAATTAGTGGACCGGACCTACTAGCTAAAGAATTAATGAACAAACAAACATAGTTATAAATTATAATATGAACTTTTATTTATATGCACTTCCTCCTCAGCTGATAACTACTTTTGTAAGGCCAAATACGGACTTGCACATATCTAACTAACTAGCTAAATAAAGTGCTATAAATAGCACCAACATACTTTCAAGACTCATACTACATATTTTCTAATGTTACTATTTAACTATTATCCTCAGTGGCGGCGGATCTAGGATTTTAAGGTTGTGGGTGCTGTAAAAAATATATATTAACAATGAGATTCGAACCTTGGTACAACAACACTAAAAGAGTTTTAAGTACCCATCCTAGAACCATTGGGAACAACTATATGGTTTATTTATTGGGTGCTCTATGTTAATTTTATACAAATATCTATCGATTTTTATATAGATATATATATATATTTTGTAACGAAGTTAATAAGTGTTCGAGCACCCGGCGGACACCATGTGGATCCGCCCCTGATCATCCTTATTAAAAATATTATTATTTTAACAAATACATTTGATCAATATTTCATGTTTACCAGTCAAGTTAACTAATCAAATTTTAAAAAAAATCATGTTCATTTATCGAAAAATTTGACTTTAAGAGAACAATAAATAAAGGTAAAATTGTAAAATTACCTAATTTCTTTTAGAGGATTGAAACTTAAAAAGATAGACAACTAAATAGGACCAGATGAAAGTATATCATTTGATTCCTCTCTTCCAATCTACTTGATATGTTATATTTCTATTATTCTTGTCATCTTTATATATCAAGTTAAATAATATCACGTAAATTTAGAAGGGAAGCGACGTTACCTGAAAGTAGAAGGGTCATTAGAGAAGTTTTTGGCTCGTTGAGAAAGAGAAAGTGTATTTGCTTCCAAGAGAATATATTCAAGATCACCTTTATCTCCATTGAAGCCAATGTTCTTGCTACCATAACCAAAGGGAGCCGCGGGACCAGCGCGTCCCTTCTCAGAGACGGGACGCGAAAAGAAGTCCGCGGCTTCCCTTTCCATTCTCGCGATTACCTTCTTCGGAACCCCGTGATTTATGACTTTAAAGAAACCGTAATCTTCACATGCTTTCACAATCATTTCGGACGCAATAGACTTGTCATCCGACAAGTCAATTGTCGGAACCCCAAACGCCGCGGTTTTTTTCTTGTTACCGCGGCGTATAAGGGGAGATGGAGTTGCTACTACCATAATTAATCGAATGATAATAATATTATGAATTGGAGTAAGTGAGTTTTTATAATGATATGGAGTTTTATTGCTATATTCTTTTGAGTTTCGATGATGTCTATAAATAGATTGGAAAGATAGAAACGAGGGAATTAGAAGTTAGGAGTGGGACCCACAAAACGAAAAAAAAAGTATTAAAAAAAAAAAGGTGTGGTAGGGGTCTGGGGGACTGGGGCAGAGAAGCGTGGGGGTGTTGCCACGACCTTTGACAAACTTGTTTACTAAGTACTACTATTCAACTATTTTTATTTAGGCTTATTCACTCATGAAAAAAATTAATAAATGAAAATTTTAACTAAATTATTTTAAATATAAAAATAAATGAGATGAAGCTAAAATCATTTTAGTGGATTAAGGCTAGTGCTAATATTCTCAACACGTGAAAACCTGATATTGAGGAATGCGAATGAGGAATTTGGTTGGGGCTACAACATTATAGATTTTGAGGTAAGATATTTTCAAAGTAAAAGGAATCTCGAATCAATCATATTAATGTGCGGATAATAATGTCTTTATTTTCAATAATTTCATGACTTTGTTCAACGCACAAAGTATAATGATAATAAAATTATTACTAATTGACCTCAAATCTAAATTGATCTTCAACCACACAAGTCTATTATTTAGGATAGTCTTTTTTCTAAGTCATAGACTAGATTTTTACTATTATTGTTCAAAAAATAATAATAACCCTATAAGTTATAAGCTAGCCCTTGAATGAAAGTAGAGAGAATCTTATACCTTTCTCATTTTCATAACTCGGATCTAGTCGAAAATGAAAGGAAACTCAATATATTTTTTTTAAAAAAAAAATTAAACTACTAAAAAAATGTCATATAAATAAAAATCAAAAAATAACTTCATATTTTTTTCCTTCAATCACAAATGCTATGCATTTTTTGCAGCATACTAGCTCTACCTCACCAAAAAAAATAATTGGAATTAATTAAAATCAGTAATGCAGTCAGAAATTACGTTAAAGATATTCAATACTTAATATATGAGTATGAAAAATAATGTCTTATTTTTATAATTCGTACAAATTTTTTATATATATAATATAATTTTTCAATAAAGGATGTTCAGTAATTGGCCATCTTAGAATCAATTACTTAGTCATATGAATTATATTAGTCAGATGAGTAAATTTCGAATATGAATTATTATGCCAAATATTTTTTGTATGGTAGATCTAGATTGATGAATTGAAAGGGTAGGGGAGACATGGTGATCCATAGGTGGGGGAAGTGGGGAATGAAGAAATATGAAGGGGCGGCAGATGGGGGCATTAGGTGAAGTGACCATATTATAAATGTGTGACCATAGGCCATTTGTTCCAACCCAACCTCTTCTAATTGGATTTTTGTGTTTCAACACGTTATACAAACTTATAACTAATTAATTGACGCGTAATTCATCAAACAAATTGTCTACGCGGACTTTGACTCTATATTGTCCTCCTTTATTATATATATATATATATATATATATAATATATATATATATATATATATATATATATATATATATATATTGTCGACTAACATTGTTTCATGACCTATTTATTGCAAAAATATAGAAGAAGAAAAAATAGCTTTCGAATTCAATGAATATTAATTTTCTATTATATTTCGGGTCTAACGAATTTAAATGTATTCTTTCAGGAAAATGATATTTATCAATTTAAGGTAATGATTAATAGTTTGGTTACTACAATAAAATGAATGTCACTAGCTTTTATTAAATTATCTATGTGAAAATGAGACATGTAATTTAAAGGTTAAAAGCTTAGAAGAAATAACAGATACTATCAGAGAAGAGGCTGAAGTTCAAGACACATAATACCTACGAAACAAGTTACGCATAGGAAAGCACTTGTCGCGTAGTTCTAGAAGACAACATCGGATATTTTGGATGAGAAAAGTTAGAAATAAAGCTTCAGGTAGATTTAAATTTAACCAAAAAAAAATCTAGAATAATATTTCATTAAATTGTCTTAATTTATTTATTTTCTTTTGTAATTTTAGAGAAATATTACAGTATAATAATAACGGGATTATATATTTATATAAGGGTCGTAAAAAAATTTATTATTTTATCAAAATCGATGATTTTTTCCATTAGTCTAGGTCGAAAAGTGTTTTACTATTTTGTCCTTGATTAGATATTTTCAAGAAATAAATGACTCTATAATGACATGAAACTCCATATATTAATTTTGGAGAAAAAAGTTAATTCTTCTCTATTATGTAAAATATTATTTATTTTGAAATGAGATGAAAAAATGAAAATATCATTTATATTAAAACAGATATATTAACTCTCTATTGTAATTGACTTGACGTGTTATGTTAGTATCTTGTCACATATATAAGAAAACCAACAAGAACAGAAATAATCAAATCAAAGGGATGAAAAAACTATTTAATGGATTTGATTCGATTACTCTTAAGCTTGTCCAATCGCCCTCTTGTTTTTTTGAAAATGAAGCAAGTTTGTTGTTATATAGTACTCTTAGAAAATATGAATATAGTGAAAAACATGTCTTATCTGTTTTTGTAAACAAATATGTTTAGTTTAAGGAAAAAAATACTTAAATTATTTTATGTTTGGTAAACTAGTAGAAATAAAAGTTTTTTTAAAAAAAATTCTATTATAATATGATTTCTTCACTCATTTTCATTGAATCATTTAACTGAAAAAATGTATGACGAAAAATAAGTTATCACTCGCATAGTAAGAAATTTTTTGTTTTTTTTTTCATTAAAACATTAGTATTTTTTCTTTTCTTATCTATTCAATTAAAATATCAAAAGAAAATAGTTACTAAGTACAAAAATAGTACTATTTTTGTTTTAGTAGTTGATTGATCAATATTCTAGAAAACATTTTATTCAATGCAAATAAGGAAAATGAGTTCCTTTGACAATTTTCATTAGATATAAATATTTTTAGAATAATATTTTCTGTTTATCAATCGAACACATATATATAAGTTGAAAATTCACGTTATTTTTCTAAAAGTTAATTTTTAAGAAAACATTTTTTGATAAAATAAAATTTTCCTTTGTAATTTTGTAATCTATCTCCCTAAAATAAACTTGTGGAAGTGAGATTAGTCACGGATTATCCTCTTTATGGACTTCAATTTTTGTGGGTATTAATAAAATATCCAATTTCTTGCTGAATAGTTTTGACTTTAGGGGATGTTTGTTGTAACGTGGAAGTAATTAATTAACTACTCTTAATTCGTCTTAATGTTGTATTAGGTTAATCAAATTAAAAGAATTACTACGTACTTTACAATCTTAGTATTTCACACCACTAGAATTGTCGTAACAAGTTTGTCTCCGTTGATATTTAGACTTTGAATATAATATACATCACTTTAAAAAATATTTTTTTAAAACAAACATATGCATATTCTCAAAGACAATTGTTATTCGATTCAATATCGCTATATATATTTTTATATACTTACACTTTTTCAATCCTAAAAAGGAATAAGAATCAATTACTTATGTTATCATCTACATTATTATCTATCGTACAATAATAATATATTTAGTGTGATGAAGTCTGACAAAATAAAATATATACCGATTTTATCTCGAATATACGTGTTAGTCGGATAGATTTGCAACAAGTTCCTAAAGAATGTGTGTAGTAAGTACTCTTTGAATCATTTGTTAAAATTTGTCAAATTAAATTTCCTTACGTAACTATTTTTTCCCCATAAAAACAGCTGTAAAGCTTTAATTAGTAGTCACGGAGTTGTATTTTACATTATTTTATACAAATGTTTTCAACGTTTCATACTACCTTTTGAAAAAGATGTACTATTTGAGAAGTAGTCAAAATATAAATATGAAATTACCGAGGTCTCTATGTAATCCCAACAATTAGTCTTTGTATTTACTATAATATGGCACCTACTTCACATTTGTTCATGACTAATTTACCAAGCGTACCGATAAAAGATTCTGATAAAATGGTACTTTATTCTTAATTAAATATCTCAAATTGAAATGTCTTTTGATTCAGAAGTCCGCATTTGCCAGAAAGCTTAGATTTTCCTATGCGTATTCGAACTTAAACAGGCTTCAACGTGGTACTGGACACTGAGTGAACAAACCAAAAGCACGAAAAGAAGCTAATACTCTTTTTTTGGATGTCACATTCTGTGTTTGATGAGCGGGAGTCTAACTATTTTGGATATGCACAACATAGAGCAAATTCAAAACTTCTGATTAAGGAGTAGCCCTGTCTACGACACTAAATTCAAAGATGATTAAGCTAATAGTTTTTTGATTGGTTGTCTCCTTGTAATCAACCTAAAATAATTTAAAATTTCAAGATTTTTACTTTTATGAAAACAAAGAAAATTCCTAGTGGGTTATGAAAAGGTTGACGTTAATTAAACATCCTTGTCGAGGATGAATATATATGTTTAACTAAAGTTAATTTGTTTCTTTTGTTAATGGTCAAACATAGACAAACTCAACAAAGAATATGCCTATATTGTTTTAATTTGACTTTGTTCTACACTTTAAGAGGCAAAAAGAGTCTAATTAACTGACCATGCACTTTTTATTTGCAGGCCTATCACTACGTACCCACATGCTCTTTCCTCTTTATGTTGTCTTAATATTTTAATAGAGTATTAAAAATATATTAGCTAATGAGAGTACTTTATTTCACAACAAAAAATAAGTAACAACATATATTGGTCTTTTTATGTATTGGGTACGTTTAAAATAGTCCTTTTAACACCGCTAGAAAACGTCCAATTAGTGATAGATAAAATTTGAGTAAAAACCTATGAAATTTATACTAAACTTATATAGTAATAAATTATTTTTAAAAATTATCTAAAAGTGTTTAGGTATGTATTAGTTAGGGAGTATCAACAAATTGTATTATCTTTTTTTTTTTTTAGAAAAATTATATCATCTAATTTCATGTAAAGCAGTTCTTTAAAAAGGGCGTTTGATCAAGTTTAGAATTTATAAGTTGGTCAAACTAATTTATCAGTCTTTTTTTTTGAGTAATTAGTGTGTTTGATGAATATATTTTTTGTTTTATATTATTTGACTCTTGTTGATTTCATGCATGTCTTTAAAAAAATCAATTAGAGACGTATTTTATTAAAGAAACTTTATTAATAATATTCTGAAACCTTAAATTTGACTGCTAGCGCTATATAAACGAAAAATAATAAATTCTCTTAATTTATTGTAATGAACAAATAAAATGTACTAACATTAATATAGAGGTCAAGTAAAATGACACAAAGAATACTAAAAGTATTTATAAATCAAGTATCCTTGACCAAACCTCTCTTGTATTTTTCTTTTCCAAAATCTTTTGTAATTTTCAAAATATTATTTCTTCCCAGAAAAAATTGAATTATTTTTATTCTGTTTTTATTGTTCATCTTTATTACGCAAAAGTACTTTTTGGATTTACAGTTTTTGGTAGTAACTTTGAGGATATTTTTGATCATTTTTTTTATAGAAAAGGCTTATCAATTTTCTTCTTCAAACACATTAACATGAATACATATTAAATGTATTCCCAACATCTAATAGTGTTTTTTTAGTGCTTGATACGTACATCTACTCTTAATCGACTAATATATATGTCAATATGGACATATTACTTTTTATAATTATGCAATATTTTATATATCCACGTGAATATATATATATACCTTTAAAATACACTATTAAATAGTGCAAGGGTAAAATATCTTTTTTAAAATTTAATATCGTTATAACAATTTTGGTCAAAGTTTAAATATATCTCAGATTTCTATATTTTAATACGGACATATGACTTTTATAATTATGCAATATTTTATATGTTCACGTGAATATATATACCTTTAAAATACACTATTAAATAGTGCAAGAGTAAAATATCTTTTCTAAAATTTGATAGCGTTATAATAATTTTAGTCAAAGTTTGAATATATCTCAGATTTCTATATTTTATTAAAAGCCGTAATTTGAATCAAGTACCAAACATGAGGGGTCATTTTTAACATATCACTTGAGAAGTTAATTATGCCATGTTGAAAGTAATGTAGAAACAAGTAACATGAAAAAAAGTAAGAGTTTTGAATACAATAAGTGATAATTGAGAGACAAAACGGCCGAATGATTCAAATGATTCATCATCACAATCACTTTTAATGCTAATTAGCATTGTTTAAAAAAGAAACAATATAGAAACCAAATTAATCTATTTATAGAGAGACAGGCCAATAATAGACTCATTGTGAATTGGATACCTTACACACCTGAAAGATGATAAATGAATGGCTTAATTAGCTTCTTAAACGTTTAATAATAAAATTGGTGATGGAGTGGTAAGCACTTTTTCATTTTTAATAAGTGTTAAGTCTTTCTGAGTAAAAAATTACGTTTAAAAGAAACTGTTTATCCCCAAATGTAGATCTTTCCAGCGTATATTGAATTATTTTAGTTCAATTTAAGAGCATTTTTGGTATAATTAGTATTGTTCTAGTTAATTACTTTAATTTTTTTTGAGGATATTAGATTGAGAATTTTGAAAAGAAATAATGATAAAAGTAATCTTTAATTTATGTTCTTAAATATATATTTTTTTCTATTATACCCTCAAATAATTCGCTTAGAGTAAGGTTAACAACCAACAAGTGCGACAAGGAAGGATCACCTTATGGTATCGAGTTCATACAAGTCAATATTTTTTTTATATGGAGTATAAATTTATATTTTACTAAAATATAATAAGTAATATATTTGAACCAGTGTTTTTAAATACATTTTTTGGGGCACATTTTGGTTTAATTCGGGGTGAGACGTACCAAAAACGCTTCGAAGAGCAAATTGAAGATATAGATATATAGGGCGTAAATCTTAGAATTTGGGTATAAGCTCCAAGCATAAAAACCTTTTTTTTTTAGTGTCTTTTTATTATCATTTTTTATTTAAATCATATTTTTACAATTGATGTAATGATATTTCTCAAATAATAATTGTAATATTATTTTTCTTCATTATTGGTTATTAATATCTCCTAAAATAAAATAATAATAAAATATATATATATATAATATATATTATATATATATATATATATATATTTATCTATATATCATAGTTATCTATTAAAATTTATTTGTATTATAGTAACCTTGAAACTTTACTTTTGTTATTCTTTTAGTAATAAAAAATAAGATGTACATCAAACTACACCCCGTGGATCTATAATATTTACGCTCGGTATCTCGTTTACTCTGTATTTCGGGACTTATTTCTTTTCCTTATTGTATAAAATGTCTCACCTCACACTCCACCTCTTAAAAATCTAATTCGAACCAATTCTACTATAACAATAACATACTTCATATAATTTACATAATAAAATTTGAAGAGTGTAAAGGGTAGATAAATCTTGTTCGAAAATCTTTTTTCAAACAATTTTTTTATCTATCTCTAGAATACAAAAGTTTCTGATAAAAGGCCCCCTTCCCTTTCTAAAAAACAGAAATACTTATAAAATTTAAATTTTGAGTCCGCAAAATAGTAATGGGGGCCAAGAAATTTATATTGTTTGTACTTTATACGCATGCACGCTGGCTAAAAAAGATGTGAAGAGTTGTTGCAATATTGCGGCCAAAGGAGAGACAAACCAAAAACTGCCATGTTATGTTTTGACTTCACCTATCGTTTCACAGCCATTTTTTATTTCTTTCAAACTAAATCTGCTGGCTGATTAAATAATAATTAATTTCAATTTTTTTCATTCTACCACTCAAACTTGTCCACTTACTGTCATCAACTAAGAGTAAGAGGGGCATATGACATTGACCACTACTCCAAACAAATTATTTAGGAGTACTTTTTCTTTTCGGACCTTGTTTTATTCGATGTTTAGTATCTATATTAATATTATATAAGGTTTCATTTGAGAGTAAGGTTTTTTATTCGAGTTTAACTATGATACCTTTAATTAAAAAAAAAAAACAATTTCATTCGATGCAACATTGATGCATAAAGCCATGTCCACTTCTAATGAAACCAAAAACTTGCATTTTGAAAAACGAAACAAAAAAATTTATTCTTTTTTAATATATATATATATATTGTTAACATGTTTTTTTTTCCATCTATTCGCACTATAGTAGGCATATTCGATTGATTTGAGTTTATATAATTTCATTTGATATAAACGCTTCTTCTTGAGAATTTGTTTATCTCAGAAGTCAGAGTAAGAGAGAAACAATTTCATTTTACTGTGTCATATCTTTCGATGATGATTCAAATATTTTATATCTATAGTGATTGTGTATTTGTGCATATTCCATAAAGACATAATAATTGCAATAGTATTTTTCACTTATTGTTTCGAAAATTTATGAAGTATGTATGAGCTATCGCGAGAAACAAAGACATGTGCGAGCCGCTCTTGCTTACCGCCCAAGGGAACAAAAAAAATCACAAAAAGAGTTTGATAGGGAAAGCAAATTATATATATTTAGAAGATTAAAAAAAAGAGAGAAAAAGGAATAATTCATTCAGACAAGTACGGTACAAGCATCATATAAAAATCAACCACCATAATAATATGGTGGATTATTTTTTCGTTAATCAAAAATCTTGAGTTTGAATTTTGTGTATAAAAAAATATTTGATAGAGAGTGTTATTTCTGAGTAAGTCCTATTCAACACGACTTCAAATTAATCCTTTAAATCATAAAAAATTAAAAGAAAAGAAAAGAAAATTTTATAAAAATAAATATTTGTCATTATTGTGTTGATTCCTTAATTTAAGGAATGAACATGGAAGCATATTTGCCGGCCTTTTCTTCTTATTCTCCCCCATAGTCCGCAATTTTGTAGAATAAAAGCTGCATAAATATTATTAATTATTAATTATTAATTATTAAATAAAATAAAGGGAATTAAGAAGGGGCAAAAGGAGAAGAATTTGGTAGTTGATAAGGAAGTTGGTCCTCTAACTTCTTTGCCGGCCAATCATCATTCATACCCTTACACTAACAATTTGCAAACCTACAATTATCAATATATATATATATATATATAATAATTATAATAATAAGAAGAAGAAGAAGAAGAAATGTCGAGTGGCACTTGCTATGTGAGTGTAGGTGGTGAAAATTTGTGAGATTCCGTAATACATGTTCAATTTCAGTTGGGAGTAAAATTTGACTTGATTTGAGGAGCGATATTTACTTTTGGCTGTACTTATATTTTCAAAAATATATAGTTCAAAGATTTATTATTTTAGATGTTCCATCATAATAGTTGTGATGGAAAACTCTACGAAATGTATTTGATTCTAGTTAGAATTTTTGGAGGTTGTTCTAACCCTAAATTCTAGTTATGCCTATATAAAAGATATTATATAAGAGATTTTTGAATATTCGATAAATTTATGGAATATTCATAAAAAAAATTAAATTCAAATCATTCATGTTCGAAAATAAGCCGATAAATTTTATGAGAGAAACAAAAGAATGGATTTATACTCATAATCAATAAAATATTTTTATTTTTTACGATTTTATTGTGATTGATTTATTTTGCATTAAGTAAGATCCCCTAAGTAACTACTGACCAGTAATGATGATAATAATAGTTATTCAAATACTTAGCAAATAATTTAAAAATCACATATTCAAGGTTCAATGACTTTCAAAAATTTTAACTAGAACATGAAGTTTATATAACTCAACCATCTAATCTGAAAAAAGAACACACATGAACCAAAAATAATGTCCAAGAGAATTTCAACACCACTGCATTTCAACACAAGAAAAATATATTTTAATATATATATATATATATATATATATATATTCTATTAATTGTATTCGTGCGAATAATAAATATATCTGTGCTACAAAACCTACCAAATTATTGCTATGTCATGTAATTACCAATAATTTGGGTAATACAGTTTGGACTCTGGACCAACTCGAAATTCAAACTTTTTAAATATTTGGTTTGGATGAATTCTGAAGTATGGATTGAACTTCAAATTTTATTTATATTAATTTTAGTACAATGTACTTTTATAGGGAAAATTGTATGTAATAGTAAACTATTAATTCAAATTAAAGGTTATCAATATAGTTTGATTTAATTGTTTCTCATAGCAAATTGTTGTTATTTCGCCTCTGTCCTGGTGAATCTCGCTCGCTACTCTCGCTCGCTTCCTTACCTTTCTTGCTTTTTATATAAATGCAAATGTATAAAATGTATTTGTGTTTGTATAAAGCGAGAGAAAATTGTATATATGCATATATTTTCATTTCTCTCTCTCCCCTCTCCTAATCTCGCTTTCTCACTTGCCTCTCTCACTTTATACAAAAACGAAATTGTATAAAATGTGTTTGTGTTTGTACAAAGCGAGAGAAAATTGTATATATACATATATCTTGGTTCCCTCTCTCCTCTCCCCCCTCTCCTAGATCTCGCTCACCACTCTCCCATATCTCACTCACCTCTCTCACTTTATACAAACACAAATTTATACTCAAGCAGATTATACAACTGCTTTCTTTTGTATATACATAACGAAATTATACAATTTCTTTCTTTTGTATATGTATAGAAAAATATACATATTTATGTTTGCTATGGAGCGCGATTATACAAACTATTGCTATAACATACAAATATAATTTTTATGTTTGCTATTTGTGAAAATTAGCTTT
Organism: Solanum peruvianum; assembly: GCA_027705065.1. Lineage (NCBI taxonomy): Eukaryota > Viridiplantae > Streptophyta > Magnoliopsida > Solanales > Solanaceae > Solanum > Solanum peruvianum. Next base: position 74,991,135 of record JAKWJD010001755.1, read on the forward strand.
TTTATATCCAAACACATAAAAATAATATGCTTTATATTCATTCCTATTCATATCATATATGTCAAATACTGATGTCTAATTTTTCAAATGTCCAATAGATTAGTACTTATAATCCTACCCAATCATATCTTCTATTTGAATAACATGAAAATTTAAGATTTCTTGATCAATTACCAAATACAATAGAAGAAGATAGTCTTTTTGAATATCTTGTGTGTAATATATGAGATCTCTCGTTAAAAAGACAAAGCTAACCTTTTTTACAAGTGTCCTAAATAACATTATATTATTTTATTGATTAACATTAACTATTTCTTGTCATCTCTAATACTATGTATTTTCCGTGACGATTAATCTAGATAAAAATGAAAAATATTCCATGAGTAAGTAAAGTTTAATACATAACATGAACGATAGAATGACCTTTCTTCTTATGAATTGTAGAAAATTATACATCAAACTCAAAACTCAAAACCAAAAACTCGAAATGTTCCAACGAACCTAAATCCAACCATTCCTTATTGGGGGGGAAATGCGGCCCAGCCCACTACGGTAAATAGTTGGAACAAGTGAAGGCCCAATTAACTGGGCCTGGGGCAGTTCGCCAACCGACCCGGATATTTGCCCGATCCTCTCCAAAAAGCATATCTGTTCTTCGATTTCGCGCTCAAAAAGGGAAACGGATCGTTGTTCTTCTAGAATTCATAATCCCATTCACCTGGGAACTAGTTTTCTGCTATGTTCTTCGATTCTTCACACTCAAAAACCCTAATTTGTTGAAGTTTTTGTACTAATTTATCATACAGAAAAACCCTAATTTTGCAGAAACAATTCCATATGGATGCGAAGGACATATTAGGATTGCCTAAAAATGGACCTTTAATGTCCCAAGAGAAGAAATCGAGGCCTCAGAAAGAGTCTCAAAGGAAACCTGATGGCATTTCGCGAGAAGTGAGTTTGTTATTCCTCTTATTTTTCCTCATACTGTGCATTGTAGGGCTCGGGAGGTGCTGATTTCCTTTTTTGGGTTTTCAGGTTTATGCACTTACAGGTGGTATTGCACCTCTTATGCCTTCTATTGATATAAATCAGCTGAAAAAGCGAGCTCTTTCGGAGTCGGAAAAGGTTCATTTGCTTAATTTTGATTCTTTTTATGTTTTGGTTTTGAGCTAATACTTTTGCTGTTGGGTAGAATTGTAAGTTGTAGCTCCGGCATTGTTAAATAGTTAAATGTTATAAGGAATGCTTTGAATACTGAACCTCATTAGAGCTGGATCAGTACAAGAGTTGCTCACCTTAATTAAGTTAGGATTGAGACTTAATTGGAGGATTGTGAATACTAGGTGGAGATGAGATTGAGGTATCATACTTTGCATAAAAGTAACCAGAAATCCATGATTGTTGGATTGACAATACCTTTGCTTCTCCCTGCCCACTTCTTTTTAAGCATCTGGTTTTTGCTTTGACAATAAGCAATTCTCATAGCTGGTGTCATAAAAAAAACTCTTTGTAGCTGTGATACTCCATTTTCTTTTGTTTTGAGGTGTCGAGTCATTACATGATTGTTGTCATCCATGGAGCTTTGTCTCATTGACTTCTTCTTTTGTCTCTGTTGAAATTCCTTGCTACTGGTTATGGTATGCACTCAGAGAAGCATGAAAGTAGCTATAAACTTTAGAATATTTGGATAAAAACTACGTTGAAGGAAGAATAGAAGAGAGTTGGACCAAAATGATAATTTTTATTCATTAAAACATTACATGAATATTTTTACACCGCATATACAGCATAGAAGAAGAGCTTCCTATCTTTTCTCCAGAATGGTTTAGCGACATGAAAATAAGCAATGCAGTATAATTCTGACCTATTGTATTTGCTTTTGGGACTAAGTTGATGTGCAGTTCCAGCTAATCGCAAATCCTCACAACTTATTTTCAATAGTAGGTCATCTGGATATCTTCTTTGTATAACCCTAACTGAGTTTTGTTTCGCTAGTGGATGTTTCTTAATGGTGCTTCTTCTTGATGTTAAGAGAAGCTAATAAATTCTTCTGACTTTCCATTCAGATTACGTGGCAATGGCTTCCATTCACAAGTTCTGCTAGAAAAGATAACTTACAGCTTTATCATTGGGTATGTCTCACTACTGATCTAGAATCTGCTTAAAGTAACTGACAACCATCCACTCATGAAACTCATTTGGCTTTGATAAATCCCAGGTCAGAGTTGTTAATGGTGTTCCGCCTACAGGTGACTATTCGTTTGCAAAGTATAATAAGGTATATCATGGATTCTTCTTGTTCCTGAGGGTTCTTCTATATATGGTATTAAATCTGCTCTGTCTTATGGCTGCAGTCGGTGGATGTGATCGAGTACACAGATGAGGAGTATGAGAAGTTCTTGTCCAATCCTGTAAGTATCAAAATAGTATCTGAAGTTAGATGTGTTATCTACTTGGCAAGAGGCAATATCAAGAATCATCAGCTTTATTTTTTTTGAGTTGAACTTAAAACTCTATCAGAATCTTGTAATAGCACTCTCACTGTAGTCATTTATTGAATGACTGTTAATATAATGTCATGCAGTTACCCAATTGTAACATCTATTTTGTAGCTTTTGCAGAAATATTTTCAATTGCTTGATGTGATATGAATTATCTTGCTACTGATATTCATATTCTATCTTTGTTGATATCCTTCAGCAACTTACAAAGATATCATTTTTATCTTTGTTGAGATCTGGTATTGGGTTGTGCTTGTAATCTCTATGTGTTCTGCCTTGTCAGGACAGATGCTTATGTCATTGGAAGGGATTAGTTATTATCTCTTCAATTCCTTATATCTTTTTGAACTCACTTACTTATTCTCACATGTTAGTCATGGACGAAGGAAGAGACAGATCAATTATTTGACCTGTGCAAGAGGTTTGATCTCCGTTTTGTTATCATAGCTGATAGGTTCCCTTCAAATCGTACAATTGAGGAATTGAAGGACCGTTATTACAGTGGTATTCTACAATGCTCGTTGTTTATTAATTGCTTAAACTAATTTAGCTTTTACTGTTTATATGATTAGTAACTCCAAATATCTTTTTATTTTCATGATGGTTTTGGACCTCGTCGTGTGTAGTGTCTCGTGCTATTACAATTGCTAGGGCTCCATCTCCTGCCGATGTTGCTGGACATCCCCTTGTTAAGGTCAGTTAACAGTTGTGGTTTTCTCAACTGAGCTATTTTTTTTTTCTGATTTTCTTCTTTGGAGCAAGACCACCTCCTTACCCCACTTCCTTCTCCAAGTTATGTCCTCTAACTGGTGTTTTGATCTATAAATTTCAGTTTCTTGTGGTATTTCTAACTTTTTTCTTACAATACCATAGGAGCCTTACAATGCTTCACAAGAGGTTGAGCGAAAACGTGCACTGTCGATGGTGCTCTCACAAACAAAGCATCAGGAGCGTAGGGATGCAGAGGTTTGTTTATACTGTTACTTATCGTCCTAGTTTCTCTTTCTAAATGAATGATCTCCTCGATGAAATTTGGACATCATCATACGCATAACTGTATGTCGTAGTTCTTAAATGTAGCCTCTTGATAACCCATTGCATAATTATATGTATTTGTTTGTTTTGTTCTTTCTAAATCAGTAACCTGCCCTTCGAACCTTGGTCTTAGGTTCTTGCTGCAGCAAAAAGAATATCCGAATCACGAAAAGCTGCTAAGGTAAGAGTTGTATAGCTACTTTTACCTGGAACGTTCTTCCAGGGAAGATATAGTTATTGGATGTCCTTTACCCTGTTTATTATTTTGAAAAACCAGCACTAACCAAGTTATTGCATGTTCTCAGGCCGCTGAAGAAACAGAACTTCCCGATGTGTCAGATGCTGCTCCTGAAGGTGCTGAAAAGGCTGGTATTGATGTAATATCAACCTCTCCAAATGCTCAATTACCCTCTGGCATTGCTGCACCTCCAGTGTCAGAGACTGCTTCCACTTTGGCTTCTCTTCGCATGGTATGTTTGAGGATAAGAGTTCTTCTATCTACTTCCTATCATTCTTTCCTGCTTATAGTAAAAAACATCGAAGTTCCTTCAACTTGGACGATTCAGTCACACTTCCCTTGATCTTTATAGGTCATGTGTACATTGTGAGGATTTTATTGTAGTTTGCAGTATATGTAAGCTTTGTTACAGTCTATAGAATGTCAAAGGGAAGATGTGAGTTGACTAGGAATTGAGATTCCTGCAGGGAGCTATTTTAGTAAGTATTGGGTCCATTTGTTATAGAAACTTTTATTCCTTTTAAGGAAAAAATCTGATCTTCAGAAGGCCCGACTAGTTCCTTTATTAGCTCAAACTAATATTGTGGCAAAAGCCAAAATACTTTGAATCATATCCGTGTAATATCAAATATCGATCTACTCACTAACTGAAAACTTTCAGCTGCGCGTGTATTTGAGAACATATGGACTGGAGCAAATGGTCCAAGCTGCGAGCTCTTCAGCTGGACTCCGGACAATCAAACGGGTTGAACAAACTTTACAAGACCTTGGGGTTTGTTTCTTCTCTATAGTACATTTGTTTTGTTGTATATGTACTTTGGAACCACTTGCGTTTATCCTGGGCTAGATTTTTAACACGTCATCAGAGGTGCAATCTCAGCTGTCTAATGATCAGGACTTGTGTTGTTGGGGTGCCATTTTACATGTGGATCAAGTTCTATTACGTGAAATCTCAGCTATCTGATTATCCACACTTTCTTTTCCCATCTGTAGGTTAATTTGAAGCCAAAGGTCCCAACAAAACTTGTCTGTGCGGAGCATCTTGAACTGAGGAAAGAGATACTAACCCTGTTAAATCTTCAAAAGCAGGTATTTGGCATTTTAATTTATAAGTGTGTATGCTTTCAACAATTTTTTTGATCACGAGTTAGGTTTAGCCATAGAGTTCAGACTAATGAACATTTTATGACTGTTTGAATATCATCTTAAGAAAGTGTTCTTTGTGTTGCCTTATGTTTTGTTTCATAATGAAGCATCTCTCGTTAAATGTCATTGTCTAGTGTAGGCAAATCCTGGAGTTGTGTGCTCAAGTGAAGATCGGCTGAGTCTTAGAATTCTGGTTGCTCAGTTGCTCTCACAGAATAGTTTGCCGCATATATCAAATGATTAACAACACATCTCAATCCCAAACAAGTTGAGATTGGCTTTATGAATTCCCACTTCCAGTCAAGCTCAATTCATATTGTCATCATACTAAATAAAATTAATTTGAAAATAAGTTAAATATTATTGTAATAATAATAATAATAGAAGTTCTTTAACAAGTCTAAAACCCATCCTCAACTAGCTATCAAACAATTACTTAGCAGCAATTGGAAACCATTCAATTTCAATTGATTTGCTGGCAGAGAAGTAAACTATCTAGGAGAAAGAAACACAAGTATATGGCAACAACTAAATATACCCATTGTAGTCTCACAAATTGGAGTTTGGTGAGGGTAAAGTACACAAACCTTACCCCTACTTCAGAGGTAGAGAGGTTGTTTTTGACAAGACCCTCGGCTCAAGGAAGAACAATCCAAATCAATCTAGAAAAAAGAGTAACAAAATGACGAGAAACATCAGATAATAAGTAAAACAAAACTACAATGAAACAATATGATAATCGAGGTACAAGGGATCGACAAATAGTAACAGATATTGAAGGACAAGAAACTATAAAAGTAATACTATGACTACTAATATGAACGGACAGGAAGACAATGCATTGATACCTACTATTTTACCGTGATGCATGACCTCTATACCCTCTTATCTAAGGTCATGTCCTCGGTAAGTTGAAATTGTGTCACGTCTTGTCTAATCACCTCTTGCCTATACGTCTTTAGTCTAACTCTACCTCTCCTGAAGTGATTCATACCCTACGTCTCACGCACCTCCACACAGGGGCATTTGTGCATCTCCTCTTCACATGCCCAAACCATTTTAGTCTTTCTTCCTGCATCTTGTCCTCCAGGGAAGAGACTCCTACCCTATCTCGGATATCATTATTCTTAATCTTATATCTCTTAGTATCACCGCACATCCATCGCAACATTGTCATTTCCACAACTTTCATCTTCTGAATGTGAGAGCTCTTGATTGGCTAACACTCTGCTCCATACAACATAGTTGATCTAAATAACTTGCCTTTAAGTTTTAGTGGCAACTTCGTATCACACAAAACTTTAGATGTACCCTTCATCAATACGGTGTCAGTGAATAACATCCTCGTCAATTCCATTTCCTTGGTTGATACTCAAGATACTTAAAATTTCCTCTCTTTTGGATGATTTGTGTATCAAGTTTCAATTTCACGTTAGCTTCACGCATTACGTGACTGAACTTGCACTCAAATGCTTTGTCTTGGTTGTGCTCAACCTGGACTTTTTAGACTCTTAAGGTTTGTCTCCAAACCTCCAACTTAGCATTAACTCCGCCGCGAGTCTCGTCAATGAGGACTATGTTATCCAAAATAACCTACACCATGGCACCTCACCTTGAATTTTTCATGTTAATGGATCCATCACCAAGGCAAATAAAAAGGGGATATTTGACACAAATATGTCAGATATCCCAAAAAGAGTTTGAGGTTTATCTGACCAATTTGTCTCCTATACTTTTGCAGTATATTATTTTCCATCATTTCTGATTAGATGGACTTCCATTTTCATATCTCTCTTTCACACACACACATATTTTGGTTCAAAACCATCTTCCCCCTTCTGTGTATGTATTGTTTTCATGCTTCATTTGCAAGGATAGAGCTTCAATGACAACAGTTTTCACTTCTGTCTTATCAGAAGAAGCCAATGACCCAATTTTGTTAATGCTTGTCTTGAAAATCAGGTGCAATACAAGGAGTCAGAAGGCTCATCTTATCGGGAAGGTTCATATTCTGAAACACCTGGTACACCTCCTAAGGTCAGGATGCTGCTTATAACTCTGTAACCAACCTCTTTCCTTTTTCTAAAAAATTATATTCGTTTTAAGTTTTTGGTGCTCCGCAAGATGAATTAGATAAAGATATCTTTTTGTTTGTGAGTAATGGAGTTGATATCTGCTTGTTGACAGCGTGCGCAACGTGCTACGGACCAAGATAGAACATTCATTCCCGATTCTACAAGTTTTGGAGGTAAGCAAATGACAGAAGTTCTTGGGCTGTCTGTTTAAAGGTGTACTCCATTATGATCAAACTGTTCTCTCCGTTTCATTCAAACTCAAATATCATCTTTTGGTGCCAATAATTTTCATGTTCTTTAGGGGAAAGAGCTGGTAAAAAGGACCAGAAACGCAAGGTATGTGTCGTTAGTATTTTTAATGAATCTTCAAATTAATCCAAACAGTTCTTAGAGTCTACTATGTTGATTTGGGGATCCAGGGGCCTGGACGACTATCAGAAGTTCCATCTTCACCAGCACAGTCAAAACGGCCTCGCAAGTTAAAAACTTCAGATGGATGAATTGGAAGGTTAGTGCATTGTCCATCTCAATGCCTTCCTTTATTTGGAGTAGTGCTTGGAAATTTAGCCATAGGATGGATAGTACCAAATAGCTTAAATCTTATTCTTGCTTAATAGTAAATTTTCTTAATCTCATCTACTCCCGTCTTTCATCTGCTGTGTACTCAGGACTAAAGCTACAAGGAGCTGTATAAGAAGCTGCTTCAAATCAACTTCTTTGTCGTGTGTTCTGCGCCTTTTTGAATTTGCTCCACCATGAAAACATGATCCAGCCTTTCAAAACTTCAAATGTGGCTGTCTCATTTGAGTGGCACAAAAATGTTAGATGCCACTCTAATGCCTTTCTATGGAGATCAGGTCCTCCTTTGCATCAGAGTACAGTCCCCGCAGTCTGTATATACATCTGTATCTTATAGTTGTGATTAGCATGTTAACCTCACCTTGCTACCGTGTCTCTTTGGCATGTCACTAAATTATTGAGCCGTATTGGCTGTTTCTGTATTAACACATCAAAGTAGTTCTGCTTTAGTCGCATTTAGATTGCTTACCAGGAAGGACTGATATGAGTTAACACTGGCACTGCATAGAAGCTGAAACAGAATGTGTAGTGATTGCGAACCATAATATATCCTTTCTATATGATAAGAATTTTATGAAGTTAAATTTAGTAATTTTGTTTCTTTGTAATCTATATATAAAGTGATTTTTGGTATGAAGTTGATTCTACCAACCCATACTTCAAAAGTTTAAACATTTTTTTATAAAATTAGTGAAGGTTATAACTTTAAAATCTTACACAAAACAGAAAATTTAAAAATAGCAAACTAATCTACTTCTTCTTGCTTGGTAAGATAGCAAACTACAGGACATGAGGAAAAAAATTTAATTTGCATCAATGCTTTACATTATTAATGCGAACAACATAATTGAATTGTAAAAAATACATATAGTGGAGGTGGGAAGGAAACTTGGCCACTTCATCTATATTGTTATTTCTTTACATAGTGAACATGTACTGTAAGTTTGCTCGAAATGATTGAGAGTATACATCTCTCTTACACAACAGGTAATAATAGTATTGGCATTAAACTTCACAGTATGTTCAAAAGAAGAACTGTCGCGAAGCAAGCTAGTCAGTGAAGACAACATTGAGAATATCGGGGAACTTCTCTTTGATTGCTGCTTTGACTCCTGATCCAATAGACTCAGGCCCTACATACTTCACATTGCAATTGCCTTCCTCAACTGATAAAACTTCCACACTACCACCAAAATTTTTAATGGCAGGTCTTAATATATCTAGGTGAGCATTTACAGCCTGAAAGAACATGAGTTCTTAGTTAAGACATTTTGAAAATCATTTGAATGCAATGTCATCTATTAGCAACTGAATTTGCAAATATTCACCTCAGCAGTGGTTTCAACTACTTGCTCATTGTATACTTGGCGAATATCCTTGATGGCTTCTCCAAACTTTTCTTTGAGTACCCTTTCAATCCCCATCTTCATTGTAGTTGTTGCGCTAGGACAGCTCTCACACGCTCCTATATCCATTGCATACAAAATATTAAGCATTTCCAATTATGAATCAAAAAGTTACCATAGATTTATTTAAGGAGAAATATATGGTGGTTGACTGCCGTTTCTTCTTTTTGCGATTTTGTTGAACAGTTATGTTAGAAAGGACACATTGGCGGATCTCCAGGTTTTGTCAAACATTGGAAAATTGAATTATATGTGAAATTGTAAACCCCATCCACCATTGAAAAGTTTGAACCGTTAGAGAGGACACATTTATCTATTTAGGTCAACAACATATCCTCCACAATTGCAGGCCTAACTTTTATTTCTTTATGAGAGAGAGAGAGAGAGAGGGAATTATTTACGAATTATGTCTCAATAAAAATAGTAATTATATACACTCCACAAAGAGTATACTCTAAAAACAAGAAAGAAAACCAGAAACCTGAACTTTGAACTTTAAACACATGTTGTGATCTTACAAAGTTCTGCTTAGTCACTCCAGTGAGGTATCCTAGGAGATAGAAAGATAGCGAGAGGCATGAGGAAATAAAGATCTCTTATCCTATTCTCTTACCTTATTTAGGGGCTACTAAAGCATGTGTAGGCTCTGGAAATATTCAACAGAAATAAGAGAGAAGAATTGGTTGTCAACCAGTATATTATCTGGAAAATATTACTTGTTAAAAAAGAAATTTAACAAACATTAATCAATAAATGTCCATTATTCATGAACTCTATTGGCTTACATTATTTGCCAAACATTTTGTGCAAGCTTAGGCTGGGTTGGAATTGTAAGCTCGGAGACTCATTCAGTTCCCTATTGAGGAAAAGAAACAACATTCATTATCTAATCTATTAAGTATTTTACAGAAAATAAACTAAATCAAATTGAGTAAGTAGCGGTGGTGGTACAACATAGTTTGGTGCTTCCAACTGCAGTGCCCCGCCCCCTCTTTTTAACTTTTCACTTTGTTTGTCATAGTTTGACTTGCACAAAGTTTAGTGAAGAGAGGAAGACTTTTGAAATTTGTGGTCTTAAGTTGCCATAATATTTGTGTGGCTATTAAAACTTCTGAAATTTGTTCTCTTGCCTTAACAATTTTGTGACTACAAAAGCTTAAGGAAATATAGGGATGTCAAATGTATCATTCGGACAAATAAGGAAATATAGGGATGTCAAATGTATCATTCGTACATATAAGGAAATAGTGCCGAACAAAGTGGAAGGGAGGAGTATTATATACTAAGTTCCCTACCACCTGTTTGGGACTCCGTATAGGCACTAAATTTTGCGCGGAGTGGTGTAATTGAGAAAGCATGAAAGTTGACTCCATGGAAGCAACAATACCTATCATTTGGAGGAAGATTGACATCAGTAAATAGTGCGTTGATGGCATTCCAACCTATCAAATGTCTCTGAATCCTAAGCCAGCTAGTGTGGTGAAGAATATTAATAAGATCAGAAGACATTCCCTATGGGAAGGTAATGCAGAAAGGAGATATTTTTATTTAGTAGTGGAGCACTCTGATTTGTAACAAAACATAAGAAGGAAGGGGGTCTGGGAGTTAGAAATCTTAGTGCTCACAACCAAAGCTTGCTCTGTAAATGGCTACGGAGATTAAATGATGGGGTAAAAGTTCCCTGAAAAGAGGTAATTTATGGAATAGAGGGTTTTGGGGCACCTAAAGCAGAGAAGACGCCATATGGAGTAGCTGTTTGGAGACATTTGCAATCTCTGGAAAGAATCCAAAAAGTATGTTTCATGAGGGTAGGCAATAGGAGAAAATCAGACTTGGGAAAATAACTGGGATGGTTTTGGTTTTGCTGAAATCAATTTCCCAACCTATACAGATTGTCCTATAACCCGAAAGTTTTCTTAGCTGATATATTTACTGATTCAGGATGGAACTTCCAGTTCAGAAGGAATCTTTTTTTTTTTTTGACAAAGATAATGTTAGTTCAGAAGGAATCTCTTTGGCAGAAGTGGAAGAATTTGATTTATTTATTCAGAAGAAGCAATCAGTAGCATTAATTCCAGAAAGAGAAAATAGCCTAAGCTGGGAAGCTAGCAAAAAAGGTTCTTTTACTGTCAGCTGAACAACAACAACAAACCCTGTGTTATCCCACGAGTGAGGTCAGACTCTGGAGAAAGGGTAAGATGCACACAGCCTTAGGCCTTAGCCCTACCCTTATGGGGTAGATAGACTATATCTGATTGACCCCCCGGCAACTTCCTCATTTCTGGGGGCTTGGGACCGGCAATGTGATCGTTCTCTTAGTGTCACAGCTCATTCTGTAAAATACTCGACGCTGTTTAGCCGGTGCAAGTACTAAAATGGCCTTGGAAGATGATATGGAAGACTACAGTCCCAAAGAAAGTTGTTCTTCTTTGGTTGGCTAGTGTCTCATGAAGCATGTCTAACTCAAGAAAATTTGAAGAGAAGGGGTTGGACAATGTGCAGCACATGCTACTTATGTGAGAAAGCTTGTGAATCTGTGGATCATATGCTGGTGTGTTGTTAATTTACTTGGAAAGTATGGAACATATTCATAGCTAACTTTGGAATCCATCGGACAAGTCCTATGAAGTTCAAGAATGTGTTAAAGAGCTTGGAGAACTGCATGTCCAGAAGCATCCCTAAAGAAGATCTGGAGAGCTATTCCTCTTAGCATAGCTTGGACTAATTGGAAAGAAATAAAAGATGTTTGAAGGAAAAATGGAGCAATTGCAATCTATTGAATCTAATTATTTGCACCACTTGTCCTATTGGAAAGATTTAAAACTTATGGATTCAAAAAACATGATGGACATGCTAGACTGCTTAAGATATTGATGTAATCAAGCCAGCATTTTCTGTACTTCCGCAGTATCAGTTAGATACTGTTCTAATAAAATCTTACCTTATCAACAAACAAAAAGAATAGGTAGCAATTAGCATAACGTATAACTGCTTGCTCTAGACTAAACGCATCTTTGCCAGATTTCCGAGTCTTCTCCTGGACTAACATCACAGTCTATCATCAGCATCATCTACGCTTAAAAGTACATCGGTAACTAAGTCCTATAGTAACTCTACGAGAACCTACCATGGATAGAAACAAATAACTTCTCAGAGATTGTTCCTTTTGCCTCATTCAAACATTCAATCTTCACAACAAATTAAGTCCAGAATAAAGACACTAACGCAGACACCACCAAAAACAAAAATTCCATTGGCATGTCTCCATTATGATACAGACTTGCAAAACCAAAGAACATCTAACAATTCACATAGACTCAGAAATAGCTTCCCTAGAGTACAAGGTGGTCCTTGATGATAATATTGTTAAATTTCTTGTCTAAAGGAGCGCAAAGTACCAAATTTTCATTAGGAAAGATTGATGGGCTACTGATAGACATCCATTACTGTATAGGTCCAACTCAAACCTTGAGTAAAGAGTTAATGTTTGTGGCAATACAAGCATTTCATCAACAAGAACAAAAGTTCAAACTAACTCAGAAAGACAACAACTTGATACCTGCTACAAGTAATCCCTCAATTGAGTAATGACTAATGCTGCAGTAAATATTGAAGTTCCAGCAACAAATCAAGTGAATTGGATAAAGAAAAAACTAACCTTGAAGCTGGAGGGAAACGACACCGTCTTCCACAGAAACGACCTCAACGTTTCCGCCATCAGAAATGAGATAAGGTCGAACATCTTCAAGAACCATATCGACGTTTTCAGGGGTGAGCTCGAATTGTTTAGCAGAGTAAAGACCAGGGGATGGAGCTGGGACTGGGGACCCATCGACGGTAGCTTTAACAAGATTGAATCTTTTATGAGCTACGCCGATTCTCTTGAGGAAAATGGACGAGGGCTGTGGATTTTGAGACTTGAGTGGAAGTTCCGGCATGTATATTGAAGAGGAAATTTGGGAAACGCCCATTGCTGCTAAATGCGCCATTGCTCTGTCTTGGACTTTTTCTAATTTTTGTTTGTTGTGGTGGTTATTTGTGATATAAAAAATTGTATATAACCTCATTTATATTTTTCAAGCTATCAATTTTTTTTAATAAAAACATTTTTTTTAATGTTTATTAGTTGATGCGATAGCGGTCGGGATGAAGGGAGACTTGCATTTTGTATGACAAGAAGGTGTCACCAAAGTTTAAAGTCATATTTTTATTGAGTAGCGGTTAGATCGATTATGTCGTATGGGGTGAATATTGGCTAATCAAGAATTTTAAAGTTTACAAAAGTAAGTGGAAAAGTGAAAATGTTGAAATGGGTATATGTGCATAGTGTATACTAGAAGCGATAGGATGAGGACTTTCTACACGAAATTAGAATGGCATATATGATGGATAAAATGAGGGAGGGAGATTGAGATGGATTGGGCATGTGAATGTGAAGTGGAGATGTATAGATGCCCCAATAAGGTGGTGCAAGAGGCTGGATATGGTGGTTTTGAGGAGTCGCATGATACGCCAAAGAAGTATTAGAGAGAAGTGATAAGACAGGATATGATGCATTTGTACCTTACCGAGGACATGTATATGCATGACCTTAATACAGGAGTACGAAGGTTGTGGGTAAGGGTAGAAAGTTAGTAGGTAGTTGAGAGGTGTTTTTCTTACTAGCTTATCTCAGTCCTTGATTGGGTTGAGTTGTTATCGGTCGTAGTAAATAACATATTCATATAGTCTTTAGTTTTGTGTTTAGGTGACTGCACCTTCTTGTTAATGTTACAATTGTTTTACATACTTGATCCATATCACTTTACTATTAGTTGTCATGTTTTTCTTTTGATCATTCTTTTGATTTGTTTGTGTCACGACCCAAACCGTCGTAATTGACACCCATATTAACCCTCATGTGGAAGAACTATTACTACAGCTCAGCGATAAACTAATCATTTAAAGATAACGGTGCAGGTTTAAATGCAGAAATTATGTAGAGTTCCCATAAACTCCAAAGATTTAAACAAATAACTAACAAAACTAATTAATCCCTAAAACCTGAAAGTCATTGTACCAAAACATCTTAAGTGTAACAAGTCCTGACTTAATTCACGACTGGGCCGCTACGGCGGATCCCATCCCGCCACACCAGTCCCGCCCTGGCGGCTTGCATGGAGACAGAATGTCAGAATTACAGTTCCAAGCCCCCATTTCACAACACACCTTCAACCTTTAATGTTCAATAATGATGTTCACGTTAAGATCAATTTCGGGAGTTCTACTCACCCCAATTCTCTGTAAAGTTGTATGGGCTTCCTAATGTCTTGGCTATCCACTCATGTAACTAAATTTATTATTCCCTCCATTTAAAAAAGAATGACCATATTTTCTTTTTAGTCTGTTTAACAAAGAATGACCTGTTTTCTTTTTTGGCAACGCTTTAATTTTAACTTTCCACGTGGCATGTTTAAGACCACAAGATTAAAGGACATTTTCGTACATTTGACATAATTTTAATTTAGAACCATAAGATTAAAAATTCTTCTTTCTTTTTTTAAACTTCAATTCAAGTCATACTAGGTCATTCTTTTTTAAACGGAGAGAGTATTGAATCTCTCATTCATTACAAGATTTTCCTAGACATCGCATGACTCAGATTTCGTCCAAAATTGAACTATATTAGGAACTTTCAAGTCAATACTCAAAAGTATTTTAACCCCAATTCCTTTCCTAATGGTTTTTCCTTAACGACGGAAACAAGTCGTTACAATTTGAGTTAAGATTAATTTTTTAAAAGTACTCTCTTTATCTCGAAGAGAGTGGTAAAATATGAGTCACTTAGTGCTGACAATTAAAGCCCATTTTTCATTGACCCGCCCAAATAACTCATCAAATATGGGTTGAAATAGTGATTTTAAATATGAGTAATATTTGGGCTTATACCCATATTTACATATTAAAATATGGTTATTTTATGGACAAACTACGGGTCATATATGGATGTTGCATGTTTTCTCCAATTTTTCAAAAAAATCTTTGTTGCCAAGTTTAAGAAGCGATTTTTCGAAACTTTCATATAGCGATTTTACACCTACCCTCGATCCCCACCCACCCACACCCGTACCAGCCCCCTCACCCCTTCCCCACCGCCCACCCCCAAAAAAGAAAAAATTAAGTTTATTTTTAAAAATATTTTCAACTTCAAAATTTCATTTTTTATCCCTACCATTGTCCTACTCCCTACCAACCCTCACCCCCCTACCCCCACCAACCCCCAACTCCCCAAAATATTAAGTTTGTTTTTTTTAAATATTTTCAACTTCAATTTTTTCACTCTACCCTGGACCCCTCATCCCCTCCCCAACCCTGAATTTTTTTTTTTACTTTTATAATACTATTAAACTAAATGAAGCATTTTCAACATACTTCATCTAAAAAAAAGACTACAATATTTCTCCATATCGAATTTTAACTAAGTACTATTTATTCATAAAAATATGAGTAAATATGGGTAAACTAGTATTTTACTCAATTCATTTATTACCATATCAATTTTTACCCATATTTAAATGTGGTTTAAATGATTACCCATTTTATACTTACTCATTTTTAACCCGCTTAAATTTAAACCAATCCATCCATTTATCACCACTAAACTCACTTTTCTTCTCGAAACCCTACTTTTTGAGATTTCACTTGATTAATTGTTGCTTAATGTTGTTGATAAGATAATTGTGTATGAATGTAAATTATGTAATAGAAATTTTACTTCTTACCTGAAAGAGGCCACCAATTAAGTTTTTTTTATTATTATTTAAGAGTTAATTAATTGTGAACTTGTCTAATAACGTGATTTAGGAAATAATTATGCACAAAGATTTCTATAAAATTGTAAAAGAAAAAAACCAGCAAACTTACGCTTACGGTTAAGTTTGGTTGAAAAATTGTAACCATCTTTAAAATTAAAAGGATTAAATTTAAATTTTAAATCCTTATCTTACTGTTATTATTAAAAAATAATTAAATCATTTCAATATAAAATTTACGGTTAGACTTTTTGAAATATTTAATTTACTATTTAAATATGTGTTTTTAGATAAAATTCCAATATTAAAAAAATAACTGTAGCCACACTAATTTTTAATAACTGAGCCTATTAATCCAAAAAATACTTGTAGCCACACCAAAAAAAAAATCTCAATTAAAGTAAATTATTTAACGACCCTTATTGGAAAAAATAAAAAATAACGGATATAGTATTTTTGAAATCTCAATTCAAATGAAGAAATTAATTAATTTAACCAATTCAGTTTTCAATTCAAAGATTAATTATTTTTTAAATATAATGGTAATTAACTCTTTCTTTTTTTAAAAAAAAAAATAAATAAATAAAATATTATAATGATAGGTCGTTTGACATGCAAGGAATGGTGGATGGAAAGTGATGTGAGTGGGCTACGTGCTTAGTGCAGTAACTGAACTTTTAGTTTTATTAATTAGTTTTAAAATTTAAAAATCTACAAATTCTATATATTTATTTATTGCAAAAAAATATATGATAAAACACAATTTTAACTTTTAAATTTTCAAATAAAATGATTTTTCTTTCATGACCAAAAAGGCCTTTGAAATATTTGGTGTTTTGGAAGTAGAAGAGATGCTTGACATTATCTTTTTTACGTTTCTAAGAAACTTCGAATATGAATGTTACAATTTTAATTTTGATAACGAGTTTGGATAGAAAAATTTTATTTAAAAATAAATAAAATTCACATAAAAAGTACCATAGCTCAACATAACTAATAATTTAAAATAATTTTTTTAAAAAAATAATATATAAAAATTGTTTGACTCTCTAAATATTAATATCTTCGACGAAGCAGTAGAATATAATTGGGCAAATACATAGACAAGCCCTAGAATTATCCTTAGTTTTCATTTTGACACTCTTATCTTGTTTTATTTGAATTCTTTAATTTCATTTTTTTAATATATCGTTTAAATATAAAATTTTAAATATTTATGTTTTCTTTATTTATATTTATATTCTACAACAACAATTTTGCACTTTTTATAATTTCTTCATATTTCTGAGCAAAAAATAATTGAGGAAGTAGTCTAATTTTTTTTATAAAAAAAATCATTGATGATCCATCAAAGTCTATCAAATTTTAACCTTTAAGTTTTTAAGAAATATTATTAGTAATGAATCAGACTCTTTCTTTATTCATATTAATTAAATTTAATAAAGCCGTGTTAAAATACGTATATTAAGTTGTTTGATTAATTTTTTGCACCTTTAATTATGTTTACATCAGATAATTTTAAAAATTTAAATAGTATTATTAAATTTGGCCAACCATATTAGCAACTCAGTGTACAAAAATGAGAAGGAATATTAGTGGTTCTTGAAAATGAGCACATTGAAAATATCAAAACTCTTCGTTTCCTTTTTAGTTGTTAAGTTGCGTATTATTCTTTAGGGCTAATTTAATAAATTTTTAAAATTAAATTAAATTATATAAATTCGATATTAAAATAAAGTTTAGGTACTTAAAATTATACAGAAATAATTATAAATTACATTTTTTTCATATCAATATAATAAAAAATACTCCATTTTAATTAAAAGTTCCTTAAAATTCATATGATTTGACTTTAAAAAGGAAAATCGTGACAATTAAAAAAAACAACAGATTGAGTAATAATTAGTAAGCTACCATCAAGATTAAATAATTATTTTTCAAACACCTTTTAACACTTAATTTGGATAATTGTTATCGATTTTTCATAATGTATTGTATTGTATTGTACTCTATTATATTGTATTGTATGGTAGATACAATGTTTTGGCTAGAGCGTATTGTTTAGTAACATTTTAATTGTTTGGTTTGTATTGTAATTTATAAATTTATCAAAATATCTTTAATTATTCTAGAATATGAGGTCTGATTAGATTTAAATGATTAAGATAAATTGTAAATTAGTATTTTGAAATATTATGTAAATATATAATTGGAAAAAGAAATTAAGTAACAATGGGAACACACACCTTGTTCCATGAAATAGGTATTTTCATTGTTAGGTAACAACCAGATTTAACAATTCAATACAATACATTTTAAGGAACAAACAAAACAAACATTTGTCACGACCCAAATCGGGGACGCGACTGGCACCCACATTTACCCTCCGATGTGAGCGAACCAACCCATCTAAAGCTTAACATTTCAAGATATTTCAACAGAAAATAATGCGGAAGACTTAAACTCATTAAAAAACAACTCAAAACTATTATTAATATTCCCAAAATCTGAAAGTCATCATCACAAGAACATCTATCTCAAATTACTAAACTAAGAATGTCTAAAAGCTAAAAACAAGTAAAAGCTAGTCCATGCCGGAAGTTCAAGGCATCAAGACTTGAAGAAGGAGACCCAGTCCAAGCTAGACGCATTAGCTCACCCTGAATTTCCGATGAAGTGAAGACTGACTTGATCTACTGCTGAGTCGAAGTTGACGGAACGTTTGCTGCATAACACAAATAACAAAGGGAAACATAAAAGTAGGGGGTCAGTACAACCACACGTACTGAGTAGATATCATCGGCTAACTCAAAATAGAAGATAATATATATCAAGTAATATTATAAATCAACTATAAACTCAACATGTAGCAACAACAAGTATCATAATCGTCAATAAATACCATCAAGTTCATTCATGAGGGCTCAAGCCTCATTACCATACTCATTTGGGAATTAAGTTCATTATGTTGAGTATATATCATCTTTCGAGATTCATTATCTTTCTTCCTCTTGTGTCGGTACGTGACACTCCGATCCCCTACCACTATGTGTCGGAACGTGACACTCCGATCCCCTATATGTGTCGGAACGTGACACTCCGATCCCCTATATGTGTCGGAACGTGACACTCCGATCCCCTATATCTACGTGTCGGTTCGTGACACCCGTCCCACTAATACTATGTGTCGGAACGTGACACTCCGATCCACTATTACTATGTGTCGGTACGTGACACTCCGATCCACTAATATTCATTCCATCCGTTCATCAAGCCTTCTCTATACCAAGGCATCATCAATCCCATTACTTTAATTCGTCAAGCCTTCTTTTCTACCAAGGCATCATCATTAATATCCTAGATTAAAGTTTCTTTCAAGATTTGGGATTCAATGGTTTTCATCATGCTTGTTTTATCAACATCACATAATCATATTCATACAAGCATACAATAAGCATATAGCAGGGTTTACAACATCATCAACACATATTATTCACTATTAAGAGTTCACTACGAATATCGTAACGTAAAACCATAACCTACCTCCACCGAAGAATTGGAATCAACAAGAAATCTCCCAAGCTTTGTTATTCCTCTTCCCTCTTCGATCGATCAATGCTCTCTCTCAATTCGTTTCTCCCTTTTCTCTCTTGTTCTTTCTCTTTTGTTTTATTCAAACCCTCTTTCCTTTACCCTAATTAACCATATAATTAAGTGTGAAAAAGGACAATAAAACCCCACTAATTCACTTAAGGTTACCCCTTTTAACCCCTAAGTAATTAGGCTTATTAATGTTACCCTTCAATCCTTATAATTAAGGAAAGAATAATCAAAAACGACCCTTAAAACGAGGAAAGAAATCCTAAATTGCCTGGGACTGCACAACCTGTGACGGGCCGTCGTGGGTGCGACGGTCCGTCACACAGGCCGTCGTGCCTCCCCAGTTTTCAGGTGAGCTGTGACGGCCCGTCACCCCTGTGACGGTCCGTCCTGCACCTCCGTCCTGACGGTCAGAAACTCGTTTTCTTGCACCAAATTCTCAAAAGTTGAAGTGTTTTGCTACGGGGGCTCACGACGGTCCGTCGTGGATGTGACGACTCGTCCTGCAGGTCCGTCACAATTTACAGAGAGTCGATTTTCAGTACCCGATTTTCAAACTTCTAAGTGTCATGGAACGGACCTCTGTGACGGACCGTCGGGCCTATGACGGTCCGTCGGGGTGTCCGTAGTTTGGCCAGTTTTTCCAGAATTTCGTTCTGCTGCTCAAAACGACTAAACAGGTCGTTACAACATTGTATTATAGTAACGATACAATACAATACAATGAATAACAATAATCCAAACATAGTGTTAATAGGTGTAGATAACTTCTGGTAAGGAAAAATTCTTTTGGTCATAAAATTTAGCGAGAATAGTAAAATAATATATTTCAAATCATGTTATTTTATCTTTTTGAATATTTTTATCATTTTAACTTTAATACATTTTAATAAAAAAATAGAAAAAGAATCAATATATTTTAAAATAAAAAAACTATATATTATAAACTTTTTAATTTTCTTGTCATTTAGCATTACTCTGTATAATAAAATACATATATCAATAATTACATTCTTAATAAATATGTTAAATCAAAATACGACAAGTAAAAATGAACGGAAAAATCACATAGTATTAATTATGATGGAGGTGAATGTTGAATGGACCCTTATCGATGTTTTTATATCTTTGGGAAAAACAATTATAGGACCAATGACTCAATGAGAAGTGCAAAAAATAATCTTCTTTTCTCTCCATCTTAAATGTCTTATTATCGTCTGAAAAATATATTTTGTTCACACTCAGAAGAAACCTGAGCTTTATATGGAAGAGAATCCCATGCGTCATTGTAGACTAGAGTTTTGCAATTATTTTTTATATATTAAAAAATCACTTAATAAGTAATTTTAAATATTTTTTACGATCCAAATTATCGATCATCTAATAAAAATGATAATATGAGTAGTGATTAGTGTAAAAATTCAATGGGGTCAATATAAGTAAATTACAATATACTTTGATTCGTAAAATACCTTTTATCAAAATAAAATCCTTAACATTCTCCCCTTCCATATTTGTCATTACTTTTTTTATTTTTTTTTTATGAATCTACAAATGTTAATAATATTTTAACATAAAGTAATATATCGACATTTTATTTCCAATTGTTCATTATCGATTTTATTACTTTTATTAAAAAAAATACACAATTATTTATTATAAAAATAATTCTCTACATTTTAAATCTATCAATGGTTTACAATAAACCACCCAAACTAAGACTCAATATTTTATAAAAGAACAAAACTATTGTCAAAGACACTATTTACTTCTATATTTATTAAAGGAAAAAAATTGAAATATATTTGAACTTTGATTGAATTGAGCTAACACACAACTTCTTTTATAAGGAAAAAGACTATATGAAATATAGCCCAAGCACAAGTTACTTCATCAAAATACATAGCTATTTATTTATAAAATAAAATTATTTTTCAAACACTAGAAAGTTATTAGCAATTTATCGTCGAAAGTGACATAGTCACATAGACAAATAAAATTTGAGATCTTTTATTATGAGGAAAAATATTTTGCAAAATATTTCAAAAGCACTAGTCATTTCATCAAAGTATATACTATTGAATTGTAAAATTAATTTTCTTACATTTAAACTTTTAAACGTTTACTTTTATGTAAAGAAATTTTTGTGGAAATAGCATTAAAAACACTAGTTATTTTTATCAAAATATATATTTTTTTATTTAGTTAGATTTAAAACTTAGTATCTTATTTTCACCAAGATATAAATACTGGGTCTGATTCTTTATTTTTTTTTTGTTAAAGAAAAAGTTTTAAGGATACATCGCTAATCGCTACGTACTTCTACCTAAATACATAATTATTGATTTATACACTACAATCATCACTACTAAAAACTAATAATTATTGATTTGTAAAATTGACCGTCACGCACGAAAGTGACATAAAACTGTTTGTTAGTTACCTTTATCAAAGCAAGTAACTCTCAATCTTTAATTTTTTAATACTATTTCTATCTAACAATAGTTGTGTACTATTAACTTGACAATTCTCTTAAAAATAATACTAATAGGGTTAATATTAGTACTATTTTATCCTGTGACTTTATTAAATTTAATGTTTTAAAAATGTGTTAGGTGATAAATAATTAATAACAAAAATTAATATACATAAAAGATAATTTATTTTTTGATTTTCTAAAATTAACAAATATTAATAGATAACTGTTTTTATATAATGAACAACTATTATTAAAAAAAAAAAAAACCTCAAAGGACAGATTATAGAAAACATCGCCAAAGCATTACTTATATTTATCAAAAATACATAAATGTAATTTCAAAATTATTTATATAATCAATTTTTTAACTTATTTACCGACACACGCAAATGTAATCTCAAACTCTGTTAAAAGGAAATAAATACTCGTCAAAGTATGCAACTAATACCTATTTATAAAATATTTTTTAAAGTATGTATCTACCTATATATAAAATAGTTTTCAACATTTAAAACTAATTAGCTATTTACTATCACACACATAAATGAGCTCTCAATATATTTAAATAAGGAAAAAGATTATAGAGAATACATTAAATCACTAGTTATTTTTATCAAAATACATGACTACTTATTTATAAAACTAATTTTCAAACATTTAAAACTTACCATCTATATACCACTTTTTAAATAAGTTGAAAGATTTCTAAAAGTAATATCATCAAAGCATTGTTATCTCTACATATTTATAATCAATTTTCAATATTAAAAACTCTATCACCTATTTATAATCACATATCGAAATAACATACGAAATGAACTTTTAATCTTTTCTTTTACAAGAAAAGGAAAGAAATATATCACCAAAGCATTAGTTATTCTCGTCAAAATATATATTCCTATTTAATTATCAATATCTAAAACTTATTAATTATTTATCACCCCACACAAAAGTGAGTTCTAAAATTCTTTTACGAGGAAAACAATTTAAGAAAATATCATCAAATCACTATAATTACACTTGAACAAAATGCATAACAACATATATTATAAAATTGATTCTTTAACATTTTATACATATCAATTATTTATCATCATCACACATACGTAACCCCATCATTATTTTCATTATAAGGAATTTTTTTTAGTAATACCGTCAAATTTATCAGTTACTTATCCGTCTATGTTTAATTTGACATATTTCTAAATACATAAAAAAAATGACCATATAATATTTTAAAAATAAATGTATAGAGCATTTATCAGTTACTTTTATATTAAATCAGATTACTATCTTCTAATTAATAAAATATGATAAAATAAAATAAATGTTTTATATATGGCAAAAGAGCATAGGAAATATCGCCAGATTATTTGTTCCTTCCCGCCTTGCGCGCCAACTGTTAAAAATTTCGTGAAAAAAAACGGTGTGAAAAAATATGACGTCAAAAATGGAAAAAGAAAAGGGGAAATTGGGAATTAAACATGTTAGGGCTTGAATTCCCTTTCGGATTTTGACAAAAGCCCTAAAATACAATATGCGTGGTGGTACAAGAACTAGACAGAAGCAGCAGCAGCAGCAGGAATATCTCACGGAGGGCTCTACCGTAGAAGTTACTTCCGACGAAGAAGGGTTTGCGGGAGTTTGGTTTGACGGAACAATCCTTAATTACAGTTTAAACAAGAAGAAAGTGTTGGTTGAGTACCGGAGTATACTTGCTGATGATAATGGGTCGAAACCATTGAGGGAGTTGGTGCATGTATCTTTTGTTCGACCCGTGCCTCCGCTTGAAATTGTTGAGTGTTTTGGGTTACACGACGTCGTTGATGCGTCTTACAAGGACGGTTGGTGGACTGGTGTTATTACGAAGGTTCTTGACGATTCTAGGTATCAAGTGACTTTCAATAACCCACCGGACGTACTTGAATTTGGTGTTTCCGACTTGAGACTTCATAAACAATGGGTCAATGGGAATTGGGTCTTACCCGGCAAGCAGGTATTATCATTTCGTATCCGTCTCTTTTCTTCTTTCTTCGTTTCACTATGTTTTTTTCTTACTAGGGTTCAGCAATTTCTTGTCTTTGGGTGTTGTGGGTACAGATTATTTTTTCTTGCATGTATATTTCTGCTGAGTGATTGGGGTATTTATAGGGTAATATATTGTGTTTTGGTAACATTTTTTTGTGTTGAGTAATAAAGTGAGTTTCTTTTTATTTAGAGAGAAATAGGTTTTGCATTTCAAGGTAGTAAAATGATTTCATTAGGCATTCATATTCCAGCAGAACATCTTTGATCATGCCAAACATTCAATTTAACCAAACACTTCCTCTGTTTCATCTTTTTTTTTTTTTCCGCATTGTTTTCATTTCTACTTAAAGCTCTTAGCTTTGCTTGCGTAAGGTTTTTTTCCGCGTGAATTCTTGATTTCTATAATTGTCCTCTTATCTTGTCATGTCTAATTGTCGAAAGAGAACAGACTCATTGATGTTTAGTGTGGGAAAGAATGTGGAAGTATTGTTCGATAGAGATGACCGCCGTGATGCTTGGTTCCCATCCAAAGTCCTTGAACAGTTAGAAAATGGCTCTTTTTTGGTGGAGAGGTATCGGACAATCGACAAAAAAGCATCTATTGACAAAGTAACTGTTGATTCCTTCCATATCCGTCCTTTACCACCACATATCAAAAGGAAGAAATTCAATTTGCTGGAAAAAGTGGATGCATTTTATGATCTTGCCTGGTGGAGTGGTGTTATTACTAGAGAGCTTGCTGATAGTAGGTATATTGTCTTTTTTAAGCACACAAACATGCAGAAGGAGTTAAATGACTTTGATTTGAGACCTCATATGGATTGGAAAGATGGGCAATGGTTTACTACCTCACGGGTATGGTCCATTTGAATTCCTTTGTTTTTCAGGTCTTGTTACTTTTATGGTATTAGATTTGTTCTTTCTTTCCTGGTGGTCGTAGTGGTTTAGTTGTATCAAAATAATAATAATAATGGTGGAAGTGATTTTATTAATGACCTTATATAATCCTTCTGCTGCTGAAAGGTGTAAATAGCAAAGCACCAGTCTTAGTTTGCAGCCGCCTCCCCTCTTCCCCAAGTAACAAACCACGCCAATCCAGGTGAAATGGGTCCATTTAAGTTGAAATATGAAAGCAGTCCTTGCATCTGTATTTGACGTTTGACACTCCGAAGAGATGTTCTTTATTTCTAAGTTGTGAAAGGTTTAATCCTTTCTTTGTTGTTACATTGGGAGTTGGCATTGTGCCTATCAAGCTATTCCCTGTATCAGGATGTGGCGATTAGATTTACCTTCAGTATATATGTATAATAAAAGACAAATAATGACCTTCTTCTACTGCAATTGGATATTCCTCAAAATTTACTTAGGTGTTAGCATTTGCTTTATACGTTACGTCTTTTCCTTGTCTAATTCATTGTTGAGTTATTTCACTTTCTTAATTGTGTATCTGATTGTGAATATAACTTGAGCTAAGAATTGCTTATGTGATAATGCTCTCAATTGATGAGACTTTATACCGTGTAAGCAAAGAACATGGGATCAATTAGCTAAATAGTTAGAGTGAGGTTTGTGTTGACTTTCTGATTTCAAGATCTTTGACCTACATTATTGTGTTGACTTCAGTATTATCTACTTCACTATTGCTAAAGCTTATCGAAATATACTTTCAGGACATTCCAATTCCTCCAGATTGTCAAACTAACGGAAGCAATAACTGCATTGACACTAGTATTTCAAAAAAGGATACTCCACTTGGCAGATCAAGCATTATGAATGAGATCTCTGAGGAAAAAATACCACAATCTATTAAGCTTATGGAGGATCTTAATGAGCCACATTCAACTGATGAGATTTCACCAGAGGAGACATCGCAAAATGCGCTTCCCAACTGTGATGCTGCATCTCCACAAACCCCAGAGCCGCCCAAAGACATGTCACTTGAAGCATGTACACTTAGTTCAAAGCCTTCTAAAAAACCCCGCACAAAGAGTCCCTTTAGTCAGTCCAGCCCAAAATCTGAATATGCTGAAATGAAAATATCAGCACCTTTAGCTGGAGATGAGCAAACCCATAACCGCTCTTGGCAGAACAGAACTGTAAGTCATTTCTCACTGCCAAATCTTTTCTTGCATATTGTGTGTGTGGAGATCAGTGCTCTTTAAAACCATCACCTTGTGTCTTAAAGAACTTGAGCAATGTGAAGCGTGTTGGTGTGTTTCATAGGTGAAGCCATGATCTTCAAATAATGATTGTTTTTTTTGAATGTCAACTTTGACGAGTTTGATTGATAATCAGCATTCTTGTATATTGGATGCTAAATTTAGTTATTTTATTTGAAATTTTCTTAATATGGTGCTCTCTATCTCAATTAACGTCGCACCGTTTCCTCTTCAGTTCTTCACAAAATGAATTTCACCTTTTCCTTATGTGATAACTATTTAATGACATCATCCCCATTTTATCCTTATTGGATCCCACTTAACACTATATCAATTAACTAAATCTTCTCTTATTTCTTAATAAAAACTGTGCTTAATTAAATGGCGCCACATCAATCAGGACGGAGGGAGTACTAAACAAATTTCTATGTTTAGGATATCTTTTCATTATCCATAAATGGTGCACTTAGTTCATTTCTGCATTGTGCTTCACTCTCCAGGAAACTTGAAACTTTCTTGCGCTTTTGATCAATAAAAATACCTTCCAACTATGAAGAGGAATCTGTTTCTCCATTAGCCACCTCTCTGGTTTGAGGTCTTCTGATAAAGAAAGGAACATGAGGTGTAGAAGTACAAAGTAAAATTATTTGTGTCCTGTGCAACATAACCTTTTATAATAGTGTTAAATGATCTGTTTATTGTTTGCGAAAATGTTTCTCGTAGTATTCACTTCAGCATTGAAGCATAAACTAATATGCTGTTTTAGTAGTAGCATGACAGATGATGAATCGTGTCTCAATTGACCAGTTTGTACCAATACTCAATTTGAAGCAAGGTGCAAGTTAGTCTGACCACTTGTGAGCTAATTGGGTCTGGTTTTGCACATAACCCTTCAAGCTGGAGATACCCACAAGCCAATCTCGGGAACATGAATGTTCAATGTGCTCAGCTTATCTATTTTTTTTTTGCGTTTCCTTTCTTACCTGACTATATTAGCATACTGGTTTGACTACTTTAATAGTAGTACATTAGTTTACTATTTTGCCTCTTAACTATCTAAAAGAATAAGTGATCTGACCAGTCTAAGGCCAATAGCTCTCAATGATGAAAGTTGAGCTGCTTCTTAAGATTTGTTTGTTCCATTTTATTATTTTAAATTTTATCTTCATCTCTTCCATCTATCTTCCATCCATTTTAAGGATACTTAACTACCTGCAGTCTCCATCTTCTAATCTAGACTAGATCAAAGGTTCCTACACTCCAAACATAATTATATACCTAGCAGAAGGTTTCTTCTGCGGGTTCTTTGCTATGACTTTGCTCTCTCTTGCTGGAGGTTCTATAAATCTTATGAATTTGGTGTGTGTTGAAGGTATTGCTTCTACCTTTCCCTATTTTCCCTTTGTTCATCCTTTTCAATAGTTACAGGCAAATGAGGGATTGCAAATGAGTATTTGCTTCTGGGTGATTTTTTGGATTGCTCTGTCTTCGGACTTTACCTCGTGGGTTCTTGTTTTAGTTGTGACTTGTACTCTCTTTGAAAATTTCGCTTGAGCCTGACCAATTTGTGCATTTTGGGAAGCCAAAAAGCTTTGCCTTCAGGCGGAGCTGCTCCTATTGAGGTTTTGCTTGGGTTCACCACTAATTGGGTTGTGAAAGGTCAAAGAAAGTTCTTTATTTACAATATATTTCTTCCAGTTCCAATTGTGTCAATCAGATTTCCTACTCAGTACATTCATCTAACTTCTCCAAAAAATGAACCAGAAAAAATTCTTAGTGCACGCATCCAAATTTTTGCAGAGAAAGAGATGTCAGGAACTTGGTGTAAAAAAGAGTGGGGCACTTGAGAAGTTGCGAGGCCTAAAATCTCCTTCAAGAGGTATTATTTGGATCCTTGGTACCTTTTTGTACTTTTGAAATCTAAATACAATTCTAGAGCTGCTCAACAGGTAACAAGGGTATTGCGATAGAAAATGCTGCTGAAGTTACTCAAAAACGCTCTACACGTAAAGAATCTGATGTTCCTGTCGTCATAGGGTTGGAGTGTACTAAGATTAGGAGTTCGAAGGCTAAACGATCTCGTCTGATTAATAAAGAATCTTTGGAGTCTATTGGAGATCAGAAGCAGATTGATGCTGCTATAGATGATGTGCAGGTAAGCAGAGATTCAAAGGCTATAATATCCCTCAAGCTATTCTCTTTGTTGTTGTGTGCTTTGGTAGTTCTAACTTTATCACTTATGTTGAATGCATCATCTTTAATTGGTTTTTTCAAATCGCTTTGTCGTTCTGATTTTGTCTTTTCTCTAGGATACCAAACACTCCGGTGATGGAGGGGGCAGCACTCAGAAAAGGAAAAGGGGACGACCAGCTAGGAAAGTACCTTCAATAATCCCAGCAGGTATTGGTGTACATTCCTTGGGTTTTCAATTGGATGTGGGATTTGATTTTAGTTTTCTCCTGAAGTTCTTCTGTTCTATTTTTGCAGTTATGGAACCAATTGGAGATCATCGAAACGATGAGAGTTCAGGTCACGTCGAGCTTGCAATTATGGAAAATGAAGTCGGTAAGGAGCAACTTGAGGTTCAAATGGGGCACAGCAGAAAAAGAGGCAGGACGAAGAAGATAACTCAAACAAAAATGTCAAATGAGAAAGCAGTTCGGTCTTTGTCCCAGCAGCATGAGAAGCATTATGTGAAGAGGGAAAAGCGACAGCAAAAAAGTGTAAATATCGAATCTCAAGTTCAAAGTGAGTAATGGCTTCTGCAGTAGTTGTCACAATTTGGGGGTGGGGGTGGGGTGGTGATGATGGCAATTTGATACATGATTTTGAATGTCGTATGAAGATTGCTTAGAGCACAGCTCATTTTGATGCAACAAAGAGTAACAACTTATATGCTGCACTTCTCTTTGTTAAGTTTGTCAGCCCTTTTCTTATTTTTTAAAACCTCCCATTGGCCTTCTGTAGACTCTTCTGGAGTGAAACCTGCTGAATCAAACAGGGCAACCGATGGTGAGGAAGTTCTTGCTGAAATACCCTTCAATGGATTTGATGATCAACCCCTTGCAAAGTGGTTTGAAGAAATACAGGCTCCAACTTCTATTGATGGATTGAGTAAGCTACTGACCTTTCATTAGTTGCTCCCTGTTCTGGCTGTTTTTTGATGATATTTTCCCTCCAGGAGTTTCACCTGCATGTAGCCCGAAGCGATGTGCTGAGATGAGGGAGAAACAAGACATGCCCATGCAAACTCCTGTCAACAGGAATCCAGCAACCCAAATTGAAACACAGAGCTTGCCGTTTGTGAAAAATACACTACTTTGGTCAACAATTGAAGCCATGGATATATTCAGGAGGATTCCTCAGAAGCCACATTTCACTCCATTGGAACAGTCTAAAGAGAGCTCCCGTGAAGGACAAGCTATAGGTTATATGGTAACTTTTTTAAGCATAGTAGAGAGGACTTCTAGACTGCAGTTTGACGATCCTAGAAGCACCTTTGAGGAAATCATGGAGACTCTCACCGACTTGGAAACCCATGGATTTAATGTTCAAGCTGTACGAGATCGTCTAAGTGAGTTACTGTTGATGAAAGATAAGCAGGAAAAGCTTGAAAGTCAGGTTGCAGGTATTGATAACCAGATCATCACGCATAATATGGACAAAGAACGTATTGATGGAGAGATTAAAGAGATCAATAAACAAATTGCAGAATTACAGGATAAACTTTCCCTGGCTACTTCGAGGAAGGAGGCTAAGGATCGTGAAATTGATGGTTTAAGGTCTAAGTTAATGGTTATTCAAGCAGGAACAATGAAGGCACATACTGAATTTGACAGTCTTGCTAGTAAACCTCTGTAAATGCTGCCAGCCAGTTTGTCACTATTGATGGTTTGTCTTGAAGCATGGGTTGCTGCTATTTAATCAAAATCTAGTTTCGTAGTTGGGTAGGTGTTTTGTCAAACCATTTGGCTATCATGCCAAATGTGTATATGTCCTGTCTAGATAACTTTGTTGGAATAGTACATGTTTTCGGATGGTCTAATAGTTAAAGCTTCAGACTGCTTTTTGTGGACGTCAAGGTTCAAAATGACTTTGGACACTGATTTAACCATGGGTTTCCTCCTGTGAGAGGAAACAGTTATGTGATGAATCTAATGCCGTAGTTGTTTGTGTTTCTGTTGATCTTTTATCCTCTTGATAGTTTACAAAAGTAGTTTCTGTTTCTTTTTTGTTGAAATTTATCTCTTGGACCTTTAAAGTACAATTTTCTGGGCATTTGGGTTGATTTTTTCACTCATTTTGCTTGGTTATCGAACTAAACTCTGCTTTGCTGTTTATCTTTTTAGGAGAAAGACAATACTTCATTATTATATATTTTTTTCGTTCATTTTTATTTGTCATTTTGTGTGTTTTGAAATTCAATTTAACTAATTTTCAAACATAAATTAGATTACGTTAATTTGATATTTTAAATAAAAAGATTTAGATATTAAAAAATTATAAGAAAAAGTATAAATTACTTGCATATCAGTATGATGTAAAAATATATCGTAAAATGTTAGTCAAAGTTACTAAGAGAGGAAATTATTACTTCCTCGTTTCAAAAAGAATATCTCCATTTCTTTTTTAGTTTGTTCCAAAAAGAATAACTCTTTTCCGTTTTTGGCAACACTTTAACTTTTCACTTTGACATAAGTTTAATTTAGAACCGCAAGATTAAAAAATCTTCTTTCTTTTCTTAAATTCTGTTTTAAGTCAAACTAGGTCATCCCTTTTTAAACGGAGGAAGTATTATTGTTTGGAAGTTAAAGATGCGTCGGAGTTGATTTGCTTTCTCATAATAGTTTTTATATCATTGCATTATTTATATTTGTAAAATCACGACTTCCATGGTTCTTTCTAATCTTGTTTTTTTTAAAAAAAAAAAAAATGTTAATGTATTTTTGTGTCATTATACTATTTTACTATATTATATTATTATTTTTAAAATAAAGTTTTATAGGACTTATATTTCGTGCGTCGAGACTTATCACTTATGCCTTGTCTCCCGCCAAGTAAACCTTTTTGCCTCATGCCTTTGCATTTTAGAACACTCGGTATTTTGTTGCTTAAAGAGTGTACGGAATAAGTCTTTTTTATTTTTATTTTTCGATTCTCATTAAACAAATGACATATCTCGATATTTCGATCTACCTCTGCCATCACAAACATCACAGGCCTCCACACAATGCATGTGTGAGGGTTGGAACAAATTCAATTGAGTCATACATTGATGCCTACACTATTTCTCTCATAGTTTGACGTAAATATAGACTTGTATAATTTTATTTACGATTTCAAAATTTCACTACCATTTTTATTCAAATCATGTATAGTATTTAAAGTTTAATATATATTTGGTCGTGAACCAATTTCTTGGTGGCTCTCAATTAATGAAAACGTGTTTTCTCTTTCTTTACCATTATATATTTATTATCATCACAATAAATTAGTTAGTTAAAGATTTCAACTGCATACTCATTTATACTGCTAAAGCCAGTGGCGGAGCCACATGGTAAGTAGGGCTTTCATCCGAATCTCTTTCGACGGAAAATTATATTAATTTTATATGATTGAAATAAATGTTTAGGTATATATAATAGATGTCGAATCCCCTTCGACTATTTTGTGTGTCTATTTCTTCAATTTTTGAACCCTTTATTGATAAATCTGGCTCAGCTATTGCCTATAATTACTTTTTCCTACTTTTCTTAAACATTATTTATATAACATATCTTTTTTTTATCCGGTTAAAATAAAATAATATATTTTTTATTTGATAAATATTTAATATAATATTATAGACATCCAAAAAAAAGATTATAATATGTTTTCCGTATATATTATAGCTATTTGCAAGTTGAAATACTAATCAATTGTGTCCAGATTTTTAAGCTGAATGCCGTGCAATAATGGATACGTTATTGGATTGAAAATGATTGTTGCTTTGTTAAAAGTAAAACCAATATTAATGTGAAAATAAATAAATACCCAAACTTTTCAATTTCTAAATACTTTTTTCTTTATTTGTTATAAATTTCTTTCTTAGTTACTTGTAAAACGCGAATTGATATAATTGTCAAAACATAGTAATATCAAGAAGTGATATGACAAGAAAAAAAGGATGAAGTTTTAGGGTGTGTTTCATATTTTTCAATCTTTTCATACTTTATTGGTCAATTTTTATTTAGAAAATAATTCTTGAAATAAGAGAACTCATTAAAAGCACATGACACTCTACACCATCCTAATCTCCGATGGCGGAGTTAGGATTTTAATTAAAATATCTATATATAAAAAAAAAGTAAAATTACTTGAAGTTAAAGAGCGTCAACATGTGATAAAAGAATATCAATCGATATATGATTCTGCCACTGCACATCCCATAGTATTTATCTAAATTACATATAAATATTTTCGAAACGATAACATTTTGCAAAATGGATCATTCAAGAAGAAGTAAATGTAAAGAAAAGAGGGGACCAAATGGTACAAACCTATCAAGCATCTAGTACACCTACAGCCTACAACTATTCAATTCTAGTTAATGTACATTAAGAACATGTAATTTAATATGTGTAATGATATTTCTATAATTATAAAAAAAAAGTATCCTTACACGTAAAATTAAATTGAATTTAAAAAAATATTCTTTTTAAAAATAAAAACAAACAAAATAATATCATATAAAATTAATTACCAAGATAGCACTGTAGCAGCAATAATATCCCTAAATATTTATATACAGATCAACCACCTCTCTGTTTTTCAACATACCCTTCATTAATACATATATATTTATCCTTCTATAAATCATCTATATCGCGGCGGATTCAAAATTTTTATCATAAAATTTTAAAAGTAAAAATATATTCCTTGAAATTCAAACCCCCTCAACCACCATGCGGTTATATTTAAGAGGTTTAATATCTTTCTAATAATTTTATCGTTGCTATTCTCTAAATCCGACTTGTATAAAGTGTACCTTCAATATATACTATTCAAAGACCAAATAATTAAAGGCGTCTCAAAAATGTTGGCTGTTCCCATCTTCCTTTACACCTACCTACGCTAAAGTCAATAAATTGACATAAACGGTGCAAGACCGTTTTCGTGTTAGGCGAATTCAGAAGCGGGTCAAATATATTAATGATCTAAAATTAATTTATATAGAGGCATTATTGTTATAATTAATGCTAATTACCATTAATAGTTTAGCCAAAGCATGTAGATATGACAATTTTGGAGTTAATACCTCAGATGATCACTCAACTTTGCACTATTCTCTCAGAAAGTCACTCAACTTTCAATTTTCCCTCAAAAGTCACTCAACTATGCACTCTTCTCTCAGAAAGTCACTCAACTTTCAATTTTCCCTCAAAAGTCACTCAACTATCCACTCTTTCCTCAGAAAGTCACTCAACTATCCACTCTTTCCTCAGAAAGTCACTCAATCTATTAAATTATTTTTAATTAAATTTATTGATATTAATTATTTATATAACAAACCAAAAATTTTAAAAATAAATTAAATCATTTAGTGATCCACCCACCTAACCCGACCCATTAAAAAATATGATATGACCCATTTTATTTTATCTTTAATTTTAAATTAATCCCTCTCTTTAACCTTGAATTAGGATTAGATTAATTTAGGATTAAAGATAAAATAAAATGGATCATATCATATTTTTTAATGGTCGGGTTAGGTGGTGGATCACTAAATGATTAATTTTTTTTTTAAAATTTTTTGGTTTGTTATATAAATAATTTATATCAATAAATTAATCCCTCTCTTTAACCTTGAATTAGGATTAGATTAATTTAGGATTAGAAATAAAATAAAATGGGTCATATCATATTTTTTAATGGGTCGGGTTAGGTGGTGGATCACTAAATGATTTAATTTATTTTTAAAATTTTTTGTTTTGTTATATAAATAATATATCAATAAATTTTAATTAAAAATAATTTAATTGATTGAGTGACTTTCTGAGGAAAGAGTGGATAGTTGAGTGACTTTTGAGGGAAAATTGAAAGTTGAGTGACTTTCTGAGAGAAGAGTGCATAGTTGAGTGACTTTTGAGGGAAAATTGAAAGTTAAGTGACTTTTGAGGGAAAATTGAAAGTTAAGTGACTTTCTGAGAGAATAATGCAAAGTGAGTGACCATCTGAGGTATTAACTCGACAATTTTGCTACAAGTTCAATATTTTTATATACAAGAGTATATATTGTTACATAAAAAAATTACTAAAATTTCAACAAATAGTAATATTTTAAGTATGATATTCTATCATATATAGATATAAATTTTGAATTCGACTCTGTTCGGATACGTTGATCTTTCTATTGTTCAAACACAAGCTTAGACTAGGGAAATAAAAAGAGAGTTGCAACCTTTTTGGTGCGTTTATTATGACTCTCTTGTTATTCATGTGATCTTTAAATTCTCATTTTTCACATCCTTCTTGCTGCATTCTTTTAATTAGCTGCCTACCCTGCACCCAAACAACCTACAACCCCACAGATTTTAATTTTTTTCGCTTCTCATCCGATATACTTTTTAATAAAGGCGACTCTATATTCTGAATTTGAAAAAAAAATCATTATTTTACGTCCATTTAGTATGATTTTTTTGGCTCCTATAACATAATATTCTCTCTGTCTCAATTTAGGTCCGTCAAAAAAAAACATTAAATTGAGATGGAATCAGAATTCAACTTCACTTTTTATCCTCTTGTTTAACTAAACCATGTAGCTTAGCTTGTGGTTTAGGGCATGTTTGGATTGATTTTTGGTTTATGACTTATAAGTCAATAGCTACAAGTTAGGATTTTTAACTTATGACTTTTGATTCGTTTTTGTTATTTTAACTTTAAAATAAGTGATTATAAGTACTTTTTACTTTATCCAAACGCTTCAAAACTGTTTAAAAAATTATTTTGGCTCTAAAACACTTAAAATAAGTCAATTTAGAGACTGTTTGGATGGGCTTAAAAGCTGATTAAACTGACTTAAAAGTCAATTTTTGACTTATTGGAGTATTTGACAATTATCAAAGTGACTTA
The DNA here is from genome assembly GCA_027705065.1 of Solanum peruvianum. Classification (NCBI taxonomy): domain Eukaryota; kingdom Viridiplantae; phylum Streptophyta; class Magnoliopsida; order Solanales; family Solanaceae; genus Solanum; species Solanum peruvianum. The sequence goes on from JAKWJD010001755.1 coordinate 75,026,283, forward strand.
TTTTAAGCTAAAAGTTAAGTGATTGGTGTTTTTTTCCCACTTAAAAGATATTTTATGTTGACCAAGTATATTACTTTTTGTCCTTAATTCTGTTATTATTGTTATTATTATTATTGTTGTTGTTGTTATTATAATTATTATTATATTTATATTATTAAATAATAATAATTTGAGATGATAAAGAAATATGTGAATGATAAGAAATATAATTACTTATGGATGTAAAATATAAATTAATTTTTTTAATTTTTTAAAGTATAAAAACCTCAAAATTAATCAAGTTAACAATTTTAAGGGTATTTCAGACATTTTAATTAAAAATAGTGTTTATCAGCACTTATTTGTCAAACACATCAACTATTTTTTTTCCAATTACAACACTTTTATCTAAACACGTAACTATTTATTTAAAAATAAATTTAGCACTATCAAAAATACTTTTTTTTAAGTCAATCCAAATGGGCTCTTGTAGTCCTTGAGTTTTAATATTGACGTGACTAATTACTCTGTTTCTTGTACCAAACTTGGTAGTTGAAACATTAACTAGATTCGTTACTTCTCTCTCTCATGCAAGGTCTATTTTGTGCCATTTCTTCATTGCTGGAAGTGAAAGTGGCTACACTATAAGCCCTGTTTGGACCATCTCAGGTGCTGTTTGCTATAAAATTTTAAGTTTTGAGTAAGAGAAAGAATTGGAGAAAATGAGCATGAACAAATTTGGTTTGAAGGTTGAGGAAGGAAAAGAAGGAAAAAATGGAGAGCCATCTATTGGTCCTGTTTATAGAAATCCAATAGCTAAAAATGGTTTTCCATCACCTGATCCTGATTTGTCTACAGCTTGGCAACTCTTTAGGTAACTTTTCTTCAACCTTCACTAAAAAACTGTTGAATTGTCTCAAACATTTCGTCTAAATGAGCCAAGGACATGAAAATTCTTTTTCTTTTTTGAGTTAATGGTAAAAAAAACACATGTTTCATCATCTTTTCACGAGTTTTTACTTTTTTAACTATCAGTTGTTTCCTTTTTCTACTTGAACTATCATCGATTATATTTTAACTAAGAATTATTCCTTTTCCTGCTTTTTCTACGGAGATAGGAAGAAGGAACAGTTCATGGTTTGAGTGTTTTAGATATATAAACGGTACTGGTTCAGGTAGGAAAAGGAATAACTGATAGTTTGGATGTGAAATTCACGAAAAAGGTGATAAGCTAACAATTATCTCTTTTTTTTCCCATTTCATAATGAGTGGTGGTGAAACTTGAATTCAAACACCTCTAAAGATTAAGCCATTAGTCGAGTTAGTCATACATGGCTTTTATTTACTTAATTATGTCTTCGATTAACGAAAACAATAGAAATGGACAAAAAAACAAGTCCATTAAGATTCTCTTGTTTGCTTTCTTCATTTTTTCTGTATCAAATGTCAGTAAAGCATAGATCTTTATTCTTTTACTTTTAGATTAGTTACATGAATCAGCTCGCAAGGAAAATCTTGATTGAAAGTTCATATCTTTCTAGTTTCATCTATATCCAGATAGAAAAAGAATGTACGCGTCAAACTTTGATGTAATTTGATCTTTTTGATCAACAGATCAGCTGTTGAAAAATATCCAGGAAACAGAATGCTGGGATGGCGTGATTTTAAGGATGGAAAGGTAAAGTGTGAAGTTATCTACTTATCTGGTTATCTGTCATCCTTAGTGTTATTGGAGTAAAAAATATTTCAATGTCTTTACTCACCATCTTCCTGTTTGTTTGTTTTTAAAATAGTGGGGTCCTTATAATTGGAAAACCTACAAAGAAGCTTATGAAGAGACTTTGCAGACTGGTTCTGCATTACGGGCTCACGGAATTGAACCTGTAAGCAATAGGCTAACTTAATATTTGTATCAGTTTTAGCTTCTTAAGAGTGTCATATATGATATCCGAATGTGCTATAGGGTGCTCGAATTGGAATTTATGGAGCCAATTGTCCTCAGTGGATAGTAGCAATGGAGGTTAGTCTATGGTTTTGACCGCGTGTGATCATAATGTGTTTACTTTTATCTACAATGAGTTATACATTCGTATCATTTGATAGACGGTTTATTTTTTTTTCAGGCTTGCAGTGCCCACAGTTTGATATGTGTTCCTCTCTATGACACACTCGGTAAATAATGGTTCTGTAGTCTGCCACTTATATTATGTTATTTGAATGAAAGCAGCAATAATGCTGGTTTTGTTTTCATAATTTAAGGTTATTACAATTCACTGTATAAAGCAACTAAATTACAGTTAATGTTAAATACGTGAGATTTTTTTTTGCTTTCTGTTGATGTAGGATCCGGCGCTGTAGATTTTATTATTGAACATGCTGAGATTGATATCGTTTTTGTTCAAGATAAGAAAGTGAAAGAAGTGAGGATCATCTAAAGCCATCCTTAACTGTTTCTTGTGTTTCATTGCTATTGACCTTTACTTAATTTGGATATCTGAGTTATATATGATCATCTTTGGTCGATGTTTACTTTGCAGCTTCTAAATGCAGAGTGCACACACGCTAAACGCCTGAAATGTAAGTCTGCCTCTCTATTGGTTGCAGCTACCAGATTGAGAATGTTTTTTACCGAGTTTCTTTGTGAATGCAGTGATCGTGTGTTTCACTTCGCTACAGCTGGAAGAAAAGGATAAGGCAGTTTCAATGAATATTAAGCCATACTCTTGGAATGAATTTCTCAACATGGTATATACTCTTTGTTTGATTAGTACCATTGAAATGCTCCACTAGCACTATCGCACCGATGGCCTGAGGTGATCTTTTGCTTTTAGGGGCTGTTTATTTTGAAGAATATTTAACAACTTTGTCTTTCCAGGGTAAAGAGAATCCATCAGAGCCTTCACCACCACAGCCATTAGACATATGTACAATCATGTATACTAGTGGAACTAGCGGAGAACCTAAAGGTGTAATATTGACTCATGAAAATATGACAGCATCTGTAACAGGAGTTGATCATTTTATGGAAGAATTCGAAGACAAGGTAAGTGGAAATCCTTTTCCTAGAATTTTAGGTCATCTCATCATTAGTATATAAATCAGTAACGACTTGAGTTTCCTCGCTATTTTACAGATGTTTTGGCAACCTTTTAGGCCTTATGATTCTTGTATATTTTCATTTCGACAATTCCTCACATCAGAAGTGCAAAATTTTTATTGATTCGACTAATGTTTGATCTCTTGATAGATGACAGTGAATGATGTGTATATATCATTCCTACCACTTGCTCATATACTTGATCGGATGATTGAAGAATTCTTCTTTCATAGGGGTGCTTCTGTTGGCTACTTCCATGGGGTAAGGTGTCGGAACTAAACTTGTTAAAAAAACTATATGCTCTTGCACTGCATTCACTTGTCACAGCAAAATTCCTGTCCAATTTCAAGACACATAATGTCGGCATGTAGCTTAGAGCTTGCAATTCTGATTTCGGGTACAAATTTAGTTTTTTTTAACTTAATGAATACTAAGACTTCGATGTTTCTTGTTGTTTTTGTGTTCAAGAATATCAATGAGATACAAGAAGACATGATGGAGTTGAAGCCAACCTTTTTAGCTGGAGTACCTCGAGTTTATGAAAAAGTGCATGAAGGTATGATAATCTTAGTTTTTTCTTGAGTTATATAGATGTTACAGATAAACAATTCGCATGATTGTAATCAAGCCTTAACTTATGCTTATCAGGTGTACTAAAAGCACTTGCAGAACTCAATCCCTTCAGGAGGCACATGTTCCATGTGCTGTATAACTTGTAATATTCTATTTATTTGTTCTATTCAAATTTTCTTATTCTTGTTAAGGTCCAGCCCATTTGATATTTTTTTTTAAGTGAAAGCCCATATATTTTGGGCTTTGTTGACTTCTTCTAGAGGTCTTTTGGGGGAGCTGCTGGCTGGCTAGGCAGTCTGTTTTTTTGAGGTGAAAAACGAGCAGAAAAACGGAGAGAGAGAGGTGAGATAGAGAGAGAACAAAATTTTGAGAGAAAATTTTGAGAGAAAAGGTTGCTGGTTTCTCTGGACAGCGTGACATAATTTCAGTTTGCCGGAGATCCGGCCATTGGATCATTCTGAAATTTTCACAGCTGGTTCACAACACATAGCACTACATTTTGACCGTTCAGATCGTCAATCGGAGTTCTTGATCGTCTGTTATTGCAGCTGGCGTAACCTGCGTTTTTTGGGTGATATTTTCCGATTTCTCTTCTCTTTTGTGTTGACTCTTATGTATGTTGTTGTTGGTGGGCTGTAACATCCTTGTATACTGATTTGGGTGTTTTTACCCTCAATTTTCATAATAAGAGAAGAAGTAGGGTGGACTCCTACAAGTCCCGTGGTTTTTATCCTTCACACAGAAGGGGTTTTCCACGTATAAATCTCGTGTGTCACTTGCATATTTATAATTGATATTTGCTTGTGATTAGTTGATGTGTTTGCTGATTTGAGCTTGGTTAAAATAGTGGTGAATTTCTTTTGGTAAATTGGTGAAGTATATTTGGTTGATTGTCTTGAAGTCGATCCTAGTAGGTGTTGTATCCTACTTGTGTTGTTTTGTGCCTCCCCCTACATTTGGTATCAAGAGCGGAGTGTTAAACCATAGACATGGAGCATGGAAATAACTCTATGGTTAACTGACATCAACCAATTATTCCATTTGGCGTCCGATGATGGAAGATTTGCTATATTGCAAGGATTTGTTTGATCCATTGATGTGGATAAAACAAAGAAAGATGACCAGCCCACTAAGCCAGAGAAGATGATAGAAAAAGAATGGGAAAAGCTGAAGAGAAAGACCTTGGGACAATCAGACAGTGGATTGATATTAGCATATTCAATCATGTATCCCAGGAGACTGAGCCGCTTGAACTATGGAGAAAATTGGAGGGTCTTTATGAGAGGAAGACCGCTCATAACAAGGCCTCGTTGATAAGAGGCTTGTTAATCTCAAGTTGAAGCCAGGGAAGTCTGTTTCTGAGCATCTTAGCGACTTTCAAGATATTATTAACAAGTTGACTGTTATAAAAATTGTTCTTGATGATGAGTTGCAGGCTTTATTCCTCTTGAGTTCTTGCCAGACAGTTGGGAAACTTTGGTTGTGTCCATCAGCAACTCAGCTCCAGATGGTACGCTTTCATTGGATATCATCAAAGAGAGCATGTTCAATGAAGAGCTTAGAAGAAAGGAGATGGGTGTTGATATTTCGCAGGCACTTGTGGTAGAGAATAGAGGAAGAAGCAAGAGTAGAGGTCCCAAAGGGCGTGGCAAGTCAAAGTATAGGTCAAAGTCCAAGGATGGGAGAGAACCTACGATATGCCACTATTGTAGCAAGCCTGGCCACATTCAAAAGTATTGCTACAAGTTGAAAAGAGACCAGCAAAATAAGAAAAATGACCATCATAAAGAGGGTGATGACAAGAATACAGCTGCTACAACTTCTAGTTCTGATGATCGTGTTTCTTTGATATGTGCTATTGGAGAATGTTGTCATGTTGATAGTTCTGACACTGATGGCTTATTGATACAGGAGCTTCCTATCATTGTGTTCCTAATAAGGAGTACTTTATTGACTACCGAGCTGGAGATTTTGGTAGTGTGAAGATGGGGAACCAGAGCTCAGCAAGTATTGTTGGCATTGGAGATATTCGAGTCAAACCAATGTTGGGTGCTATTTGACGTTGAGAGATGTTCGCCACATTCCAGATTTACGCCTCAATTTATTGTCTGCTAACGTACTTGATGAAGAGGGTTACAAGCACACTTTTGGTGAGGGTAAATGGAAATTGACTAAGGGTTCCTTGACTGTTGCTCGTGGCAGCTTTGTTGCACCTTGTATAAGACACATTTGAAAGTGTGTAGTGGTGAGTTGAATGCTATTGAGGAGAAAACTTCTCCTAACTTATGGCACCGAAGATTGGGGCATGTTAGTGAGAGGGGTATAAAGCTGTTGGCCGGTAAGTCTCTTATTCCTGCTGATGTTACTATTTCACTTGACCCTTGTGATCATTGTTTAGCAGGAAAGCAACACAGAGTTCTTTTCCGAGGACATCTACAAGAAAGAAAGTGAAGTTAGAGTTGGTTTACTCTGATGTGTGTGGTCCCATAGAGGTGGAATCACTTGGTGGTAACAAATACTTTGTTACTTTTATTGATGATGCTACTCGGAGAACTTGGGTTTATATGATGAAGTACAAAAGTGAGGTGTTCAGTATCTTCCAGAAGTTTCATGCAATGGTTGAAAGGGAGACGGATTGCAAACTGAAGCGTCTTCGAACTGATAATGGAGGTGAATACATTTCAAATGAGTTTAAAGCATATTGCTCAAGATATGGCATTCGACATGAGAGAACAGAACCGGGTACCCCACAACACAATGGCGTTGCTGAGAGGATGAACAGAACCATTATTGAGAAAGTGAGATGCATGCTTAGAATGTCCAATCTTCCTAAGTCATTTGGGGTGAAACAGTTGGAACTGCTGTGTATTGATAAATAGAGCACCATCAGTTCCTTGGAGTTTGATATTCCCGAGAGAGTTTGGTTTGGGAAAGACCCCTCTTATTCTCACTTGAGGGTGTTTGGATGCAAGGCTTTTATGCATGTGCCGAAGGAACATAGATTGAAGCTTGATTTCAAGACTTCTCCTTGTGTGTTTGTGGATATGGTGATGAAGAGTTTGGTTACAGACTTTATGATCCAGCAAAGCAAAAAGTGAGAAGTAGAGATGTTGTCTTTTATGAGCACGAGATGGGTTTTCATCTTTTGGGTGCTGATAAGACTTATTATTCTAATTTCTCTCATGATGTTATTGATATGCCCATGCCTCATGTTTTGCTGCAGATGATCAATTAACAGGTGATGCTCCAGGGATGGTCATGAAATTGCTCATGAACATGACCATATTGAAGAGGTACAACCTGATGTTGTTGTACCACAACCTGATGATGAAGCTGTAGATGTTCAACATGGAGAGTTTCTAATCAGGGGGAGAAATCCAGCCCACAGGTAGAAGAGCCAACACTTAGAAAATCGACTAGAGTTCGTCAACCTTCAAGACTTTATCCAAGTACAGAATACATCCTAATCACTGATGAGGGGGAGCCTGAAAGCCTTCAAGAGGTCTTGTCACATTCAGACAAAGACCATTGGCTCAAGGCTATGCAAGAGGAGATGGATTCTTTGAAGAAGAATAAAACCTATGACTTGGTGAAGCCTCCAAAAGGAAGAAAGTCTTGAAGAACAGGTGGTTGTTTAAGAACAAGAAAGTTGACAACAAGCTAGTGAAGCGGAAGGCAAGATTAGTGGTGAAGGGATGCCATCAGAAAAAGGGCATCGACTTCGATGAGATTTTTGCACCAGTGGTGAAGATGACTTCCATTCGTATGATTTTGGGATTAGCTGCCTGTTTGAATCTGAACTTGACAACTGATGTTAAAACTGTGACTGAAATGTTGATTTGCATGAGTGATTTGCATGAGGAGATTTACATGGAGCAGCCGGAAGGATTTGAAGTTAGGGAAAAGAGAATTTTGTTTGCAAGTTGAAAAAGAGTCTCTATGGACTCAAGCAAGCACCAAGGCAATGGTATCACAAGTTTGATTCCTTCATGAGTAGTAATGAGTACAAGCGGACTACTGCAGATCCTTGTGTGTATTTTAGAAAATTCTTGAAGGTAACTTCATTATCCTTGCTTGTATGTTGATGATATGTTGATTGTGGGAAAAGATGTTGAGATGATTTGCAGGTTGAAAGAGGATTTGTCAAAGTCCTTGATATGAAAGATTTGGGTCCTGCGAAGCAAAATTCTTGGTATGGAAATTGCTCGTGATAGAAAAGCTGGTAAACTGTTTGTCACAAGAAAAGTATATTGAACGGGTGCTTGAAAGGTTCAATTGAAGAATGCCAAGCCAGTTAATACACCTCTTGCAGCCCATTTCAAGTTGAGCAAGCGTTGTTGTCATACAACCGATAAAGAAAAGGAATGTATGTCTCATATTCTTACTCCTCTGCTGTGGTTCATTGATGTATGCCATGGTGTGTACAAGACCGGATATAGCACATGCTGTTGGATTGGTTAGCAGATACTTGGAAAATCCGAGCAAGGTTCATTGGGAAGCTGTAAAGTGGATCTTAAGATATTTGCGAGGCACATCAATATGAGTTTGTGTTTTGGAGGTGGTGAGCCTATTCTTGAGGGATTTACGGATGCTGACATGGCTGGAGATCTTGATAACCGGAAGTCTACCTCGGGTTACTTGTTCAAATTTGCAGGGGGAGCCATTTCATGGCAATCCAAGCTACAGAAGTGTGTAGCGTTGTCTACAACCGAGGCAGAATAATAGCAGCAGTGGAAGCAAGCAAAGAAATGCTTTGGTTAAAGCGTTTCCTTCAAGAGTTAGGATTGAAGCAAAGCGAGTATGTTGTGTTTGTGATAGTCAAAGTGCTATGGACTTGAGCAAAAACAGCATGTACCATGCTCGCACAAAGCATATTGATGTGAGATATCATTGGTTGCGTGTTGTCATTGAAGAACAACTAATGAAGTTGAAGAAGATTCACACCAACAAGAATGGTGCTGATATGTTGACAAAGGTGGTCCCTCGAAGCAAGCTTGAATTTGTTCCAAGCTTGCAGGTATGTCTTCTTGATGACCTTTATGTTTGGTCTCCCGAACTGGGCTGAGGGGGAGATTGTTAAGGTCCAGCCCATTTGATATTTTTTTAAGTGAAAGCCCATATATTTTGGGCTTTGTTGACTTCTTCTAGAGGTCTTTTGGGGGAGCTGCTGGCTGGTAGGCAGTCTGTTTTTTTGAGGTGAAAAACGAGCAGAAAAACGGAGAGAGAGAGGTGAGATAGAGAGGAGACAACAAATTTGAGAGAAAATTTTGAGAGAAAGGTTGCTGGTTTCTCTGGACAGCGTGACACATAATTTCAGTTTGCCGGAGATCCGGCCATTGGATCATTCTGAAATTTTCACAGCTGGTTCACAACACATAGCACTACATTTTGACCGTTCAGATCGTCAATCGGAGTTCTTGATCGTCTGTTATTGCAGCTGGCGTAACCTGCGTTTTTTGGGTGATATTTTCCGATTTCTCTTCTCTTTTGTGTTGACTCTTATGTATGTTGTTGTTGGTGGGCTGTAACATCCTTGTATACTGATTTGGGTGTTTTTACCCTCAATTTTCATAATAAGAGAAGAAGTAGGGTGGACTCCTACAAGTCCCGTGGTTTTTATCCTTCACACAGAAGGGGTTTTCCACGTATAAATCTCGTGTGTCACTTGCATATTTATAATTGATATTTGCTTGTGATTTAGTTGATGTGTTGCTGATTTGAGCTTGGTTAAAATAGTGGTGAATTTCTTTTGGTAAATTGGTGAAGTATATTTGGTTGATTGTCTTGAAGTCGATCCTAGTAGGTGTTGTATCCTACTTGTGTTGTTTTGTGCCTCCCCCTACAATTCTATGGTTCGGAATTTTCTGATTTTATCTCGAAAATCAGCAAGCTTAAATGGATGAATCTTGGGTACAAACAGAAGTATGCTTCGCGACTGGCTGATCTACTAGCTTTTAGAAAGGTTGTACTTTTTCCTAATTATGTTCTCGCTTTCTTGTAACTTTTCCTGACCTTGAAGAAATTTCGCTTTTATGTTGCTGCTAGCCTTCTACCATCTTTGAGGAATTATATTCAGTTATGGACAAGGAAAAGATTTAGTTTATATGTCTTCTGACTCATTTATTCGTCTCATTGTTTAGGTTAAGAATAGGCTAGGTGGCAGGATTCGCCTCATAGTTTCCGGTGGTGCTCCTTTAAGCACTGAGGTGGAAGAGTTCTTGCGGGTTACCTCTTGTGGATTTGTCCTACAAGGCTATGGTAAATCTATATTTTTTCCAGTATGACTCGTAAATATTACTTCATAGTGAATACACCTATAGTCTAGCTATGACTGACTGTCTAGTTATAGTCGATATGAGCAATTTGATGCAGAGGAATGAGCCAGTTCTATGTGACAAACCAACTGATACACTACATGTGGATTTGATTCATTAACTTATCGGAGTTTCCATTTCCACTTTGATTTTTACACTCTTTGTATAATCCGAAACATCTTCTGTAGGTTTGACAGAGACTTGTGGTTTGGCCACCATTGGGCATCCAGATGAAATGTGCATGCTTGGAACTGTTGGTCCACCATTTGTCTTCACAGAAGTTCGTCTCGAGGAAGTTCCTGAAATGGGATATGATCCGCTAGCAGACCCTTCCCGGGGAGAGATATGCGTGAGAGGGAGGACCACTTTCACTGGATACTACAAAAATCCAGAGTTGACAAGAGAAGCTATCAAAGATGGATGGTTTCATACAGGTTGAGTTTATACTTGCTCTATGCTAAGAATGTCGTTTCACTATATATGAAATACGTCTCTTGCATTATTTACCTTTGAGCATATCCAGGTGACATCGGAGAAATGATGCCTAATGGAGTTGTAAAAGTCATTGATCGAAAGAAAAATGTTATAAAGCTGTCACAAGGAGAATATGTTGCATTGGAATATCTGGAAAAGGTTTATGGTATTGCGCCCATCGTTGAAGATGTAAGCTGATTCATTCGAAATATTATATGTTTTCGAGTGAATTGCATGTCCATCTAACTCATGTTACTTACAGATATGGGTATATGGAGATAGCTTCAAGTCCATGTTGATAGCAGTCGTGGCGCCACATGAAGGGAACACGAAGAAATGGGCTGATAAAAATGGTCACAAAGGTTCAATTACTGAACTTTGTTCCCTACAAGACCTAAACCAATATGTTCTCCTTGAGCTGAAATCTGCTGCAGAAAGGAACAAGGTCAGCAAAATACAAAATTTTCTCTGTTTTTAGGTACTTGTATGGAATATTATTGGAATAATAATGTGATTGTTTCTACGAAAAAACAGCTAAGAGGTTTCGAGAACATCAAAGGAGTGATTCTGGAACCTCGACCTTTTGAGTTTGACAAGGAGTTGGTAACTGCAACAATGAAAAAGAGAAGGGAGAGATTGCTTAAGCGTTACAAGGTAATCGATGAGTTCCTAGCTCACTCTTTTTAATGAGTTGGACCGTAACCTAATTTGATGATACTCATTGTTGTTTTTTGCAGGTGGAGATTGATGACCTTTACAAAAGGCTTAATGCAGCAGCTAAACGCTGATAAGTTTTTGAATACTGCGCAATGCAACTCTTCATCAATCTACTGCATGATCGTCTGGCGTTGTAACGTTTGAACTATACAAAATAATATTGTTTTAATGTCTGATATGGTAGTGATTTGTACGAATAATCATCAGATTTATTGTCTTACATTCTAAATTAAGCACCCTTCTACAGAGATTAGTAGTATTGGTTTTATGAATGGGCTATTAATTCTAAGCACTCAATATTATGTAGACTTAAATGGTATATTATACTATTAAGTATTGTTCACAATGCGATCCACAACTACTAATAGGACCAATACTCTATAACTAATGCAGTTTTGATTTTTATTAAAAATAGTTTTTCTACTTTGCTAAATCAAGAAAATATATATTAAACGTTTTTTATATTGTCCTTTTAATTAATTATTTTCGAAAGTGTTTATATTTGATTGGAAAATTTTGAAAAAACAATTAATAGGTGAATTAGTAAATTATCTTCTTATTTAACTAAATCACCAACTTAGGAATGATGAAATTGATTCAAACTTGATGTTGATAAGGTATTGTAAAATAAAACTCAGTATAGAAGACGAAAATAACAGACTATAGTAGAACTTTCTTCTTTCCCTTCTTTCAAAGTGCACAGTATCCCTCAATTCAAAAAGTTGCATAGCATTTAGCCAAGAAGGTTAGAGGAGTAAATGTTAATCAACAAAATAATTGTGGAAATATCTAGGGATGGACGTTTTGTTTCTCGATTCGACTTTATCAAACTTCGATTATTTTTGTTTTTAGAAAAGTATGCACCGTATTTCAAATCAAACTAATTCAGTTCGGTTCAATTTTTCTACTTCAGTTCAATACTTTGATGTTTTTTAATTAATTTTTCGGTGCAAATGAAAAATAAAATGAGGACAAAATCATAGTATAAGATACTTAGAAATTTTGTTAAAGATTGATTTGTCTCTCCCCAGAACACTTATTGTACTAACTAAAAGACTATATTTGTCTTTGTAAAGAACATTGCTACTTTGTTTTGTTCATGAATGATTTAATTGTTCGTTGACTTTTTATTTTGGTAAAAAGGACAAATAACCACAAATTATCATAAATTGTATGCAGATAGCCTCCGTCATACTTTTGAGACATTTGTGCCCCTACCGTCCAAAAAAACTAAAGCATATATGTTCTTTACACTAAGAAACATACATGTGTCATAATTTTATCCACCAACGCGACATTTATTAAATATTGAATTGACCAAATAATATTGCGTCATTTGTCCTTGTTTAGTCCGCCCTTAAGAGTGAAGGGCATATATACTCTAGTTTTTAGATAGCATGGGCACCAATGTTTCAAAAGTATGACGGAGGATATCTGCATACCATTTGCGATAGTTCAGAGATATATTTATCCATTTTACCTTTTATTTTTAGTTGAGAGAATACCCATATATGAATAATTTTTATTTTTATTAATAAAAAATCGATTCTTTAGTACACCAAAGTTCTGAGACCCTTACACAAAATACCGAACGAAAGAACCGAACTTTTGAAATATAACACCAAATCACAAAATCGAAGAACCGATTAGCTCGGTATGATTTTTTGATTTTCCGATATTTATGAGAATTATGAGTCACTTGTATGGTTCTAAATTATGAGAACTCCACAATAGTAACCTAATTTACAACAGAATCCAGTTTTACTTCCATGAAAACAAAAATTACATATCTTTTCAGACTACCCCCTGAATCGATGTATCCAGAATCTGTTCTTAAAATACAGGACCACTCTAGAATTTTTCTTTGTACCCACAATGTGTTTCCTCCCTAATAATTAGCCTATCAAATATGTAATACCTCAGTGAACAAGTAACATGTAAATAACAAAGCAGAAAAAAGAAAACAGATACAAATGCAAGGTAGGGCTGAAAATTAAAAAAATTATTTTAAAGTAGAACAAACTGTACATGAAATACTTAAAGATGTTGTGCAGCCGCATCCCATATTGCTCATTAATCTAAATTAAGTTTCTATATAGCAGAAAGGCTGCATATATTTTCTTCAGCAGATGAAAAAACTTACAATGTTGGTTCGATAATTCAGAACATTGAATGCGAGGAACAGATAAAAGATGGATTACTCCAGCAACAAGAAACAGGGTATTAAATAGTTCAGATGGGATTCATAATAGAAACTATTACAGTACATAATAGATGGTACATCAATCTTTAACCTATCTGACAAATTCTGACCCCAGAGTTCCCATGGAGTGTTCGTGCTTGGAGGAACTAAAACTATGACGAATGGATTCATTTTTTGCTCTTGCTTTCATCTTTTTCTCGCTCCCGCTTCTTGTATAACCGCTCAAGTACTCGTTTTGCCTCGCATTGTGGAAAGTTTGCAAGGTCATAGTAGTGTGGTGCAATATCAACCAACCTGAGAAAAATTACAAAAAAGAAGAAAGAAGATAATAGCAAGGAAACATTAGTCATTTGTACGCACGCTATTATCGAATTTAGTTTTTAGAAAGATACATTTGTCCCCTTGAACAGGAGGTCTATTTGAAAGAAGTTAAAGATAAAGAGTCCTGGTTTCAGCCAATTAACATTACTCCTTACTGATTATACCAGGACTATTTAGAGAACAGATCCGATGAATGAACTTTTGCAGGAATCTTGAAAATTGGGACTCAATAAAGGGTTAAGGGTATAAATGCTGATTTTGCTTAGGTAGTAAGTAGCAGCACAATTTGGAACGGAAAAAAGTGCCCTTTTCCTTTACAGGTGAGAAGATAGATCCTCTCAGTCGTACTAAAGAAAAAAGAGTAATAATTAACAAGGCATATAGAAAGGTAAAAATAACAAAATTTACCATTCACCACGGATATCAGTCACAGTGCGGATGAAATTCCTGCTTGTTAAGACATATTCATTATATATAACCCATTCTGGCTTGTGATCCAGGCAATTCGAAGGATGCAAGTGTACCACCTAAAACAACAAAGATGGACAAAAACATAATAAGTGAGAAATAAACGGCATTGTTGGACCCACAAAGGCTCTTAGTATGAGTTTATTTCCCTAATTAGTAGGGATGCTTACTTGATTGTCTTTAACGGTTAGATAATGCCCAGTACGCTCTAGGTGTGCAACCTGCATGAAATATCCGGCTAACATAGCCTTCCTTATGTTCACATAGTACTCGCGACTGTTGAAGTCTGTGCTGCATAACTTGAGGTTGAACCTGGCCATTATGCGAGAAAGCTGTTGCCTCACATTGTCAGCTGATTTGAGAGCCCTCTGATTGATGAAATTCTCATAACACCATTGAGGATCCTCCTCTGAGATAATATTACCATAAAAAGACATTATCAGGGTTAGAAGGGTATATGAAATCTGAACTTGTTTGTTAAGGAGGGACTGAACACAGATACTTACGGTTTTGCTTGTAGGCATGATACACATTCAGCAACGTCAAATGATCCCCATCTATGTGACCGAACCGATTCTTTGCTTCATCCGCAGCTTTTTGAGCCTCCCTAGGCCGGACAAAGCAATTGGGTACTAGAGAAAAAATTGGTTATCACAGCGGAGGCCCACTGTAGGTCAGCAGATGCATACAGGCGAGACGACACCATTTGCTTCATGAGAGAATACTGAGAAACTGCAACTATCTCCATCAGCACTTACTTAGAAATCTATGGCACATGCCAACCGGGGGCATAGAACCCAGACAAGACAGTTGCTGATGACATCCTAAGAAGACACGTGCAACTAACCCCACACATATGCACTTGCATGCACATGTTGTGCAGCTTAGCACGTGATATCATATGCATAGACAAATGTCTATGCACGTGAACAAGAAGGCATGGTGAAGCGGACTAGCATTCCCAAGCCCGACAAACTCTCGACATAGAACAAAGACAAGACAAGACACGACAACCAACAAAATGGAAGTAAATTGGCAGGAAACCGTACCTGATAACATGGCAGATATTGAGAGGATTTCGTTGGAGCAGTTGAATTCGGGGCTGACAACAAGCATTTTCCCCATCTGAGGGTCGAGAGGAAATTCACTCATTATCTCACCCAGCCGGGTCATGTTTCCATCATCATCCAATGCTCCCAAGTAATTTAAAACCTCTAGTGCTCTCATCAACGTCTCGGGGGCAGGAGGATCCATAAAATCAAAATGAACTAGGTCATCAATACCTAGCTTCTTCAAAGTTAGAACTGTATTAGCCAAATTCGACCGAAGTATTTCTGGATACGTCTGAGGTTGAAGGTCATTATGGAAACTTTTCTCCGTGTAAAGTCTAAAGCATTTTCCTGGCTGAGTTCTTCCAGCACGTCCTGATCTCTGGTGTGCACTGGCCTTTGAAATAGGAGACACCAACAAAGATTCCACACGCACCCTTGGGTTATAAACCTTTTGCTTAGCAAATCCTGGATCTATGACATAAACAATGCCATCTATTGTCAAAGATGTTTCTGCAATGTTGGTTGACACAACAATCTTCCTGCCAGGAGGACCACCCTCCACAACTGGTGGTGGGGCCGGTTCAAAAATCTTTTGCTGCATAGCGGGGGGAAGTGTAGAATAAAGAGGCACCGCTTTAACAGGGCCTACTTGATCACCCATATTACCAATTTCCTTTGTGATTTTGCGACATGCATCTTCAATCTCCTCTTCTCCGGTGAGGAAAACAAGGATGTCACCAGGAGGTTCACATGTGTGAATCTGCACCACAGTCCGAATGGCAGCCTCAAGATAGTCTCTCTCAGGATCCTGCGTGTAGAAAATTTCCACTGGATGGAGCCTTCCAGGAACTTTCATGAGAGGTGCACCAAAGAAGTATCCCTGAAACTTCTCTGCTTCAAGTGTGGCACTCATAACAACTAGCTTTAGGTCTGGTCTATTTTTCAACACCTCTTTCAAAAGCCCAAACAGGACATCTGTTGCCAAAGTTCTTTCATGAGCTTCATCAAGAATAATTACTTTGTAGCGTTCCAATAGAGGATCCGCCATTGCTTCTCTTAAAAGCATACCATCTGTTAAGTATCTGTCATGCACAGAGACAGACCAAATACTAATCCATCAGCAACTAGAGCAGTAGAGAATTTTTCTAATAATGTAAGCAAAATATGCAAAGGAAGAAACATTTCCAAGCTACATTGTAAGAGAATATAAGTGGGAGTTTGGACATAAAAAATGTAAAAATTGGAGAGAGAAAAGTAGCGTCATGAAAAAAGTAGGAAAAAGGTACTCCCTCCATTTGTCATGGGAGTTCAAGAAAGTAAAGATTTTTGCATCTTGTGGCCTTAAATTAAAGATATGTAGAATGTACCATACTAACCCTTTCATTGTGGTCTTCAACATGCCACGTGGAAAGTTAGAATCGAGTTGCAAAAATAAAAAGAAGCATTCATTTTTAAATGGACCAAAAAGGAAAGAAAGACAAACAAAATGAAACAGAGGAAGTATTTGGAAATTGGGGTTGTGCTTGAAAATGAATACAACTTTGAAATATGTAGGATCTTTGTGAACGATTGGACTCTTTCGTATTTGGGAATTCAACTTCTGGGAAATTGTAACAATTATATGTCCAAACATGATGATTCCGGAATGCAATACCGGAAAAATGTGAAAATTATCCATGGCAAACCAGCCCTAAAATATTTTATCATGTAAGAATCTACTTACTTTAAAACAGTTCTAGCACTAGTGCAGTCCTCAAAACGAATGCTATATCCAACTTCTTCCCCAATTACAACATCCATCTCTTCAGCAACACGACGAGAGACAGACATTGCAGCCACCCTCCGAGGTTGAGTGCAACCAATCATATATTTCCTGCGCTTATCAGCTGTCTCTACTTCAACAGCATCCAAAACAAACTGTGGAATCTGTATAACACAAACATATCCCTTAAGCAGTAGCTCAATAAAAACCTCCACTCCAGTCAGAGAGAGAGTGTATCATCATGAGTGATAAAGTATCAGGCAGCATAAACATGAACAAGTAATTGACGCAGCGGAGAAGAATATAGAAGCATCTTGCTTCAATTGATCAAACCAAGGGACAAATTTTTAACAAATACACAGTATAATGAGCATCTTGCTTCAAGGAGAAAAAAAGTAATAGGAAAGGAACTTCAAAACAGATCAATTTAAATTCCCAGTAATCAATAATTTAAAGAATTATCAAAAAGATGATTTTTGTATTTTAACAGTTAGGGAATAAAATCTTGAGTTTTGAAGTTTGAAGATAATGGATTTCTCATTATATAAGAAAACCCTACTAATACTCATAGAAAATATTATTCTACATCTCTAACAAAAGAACCTCAAATGGTATCCACCTTCTTTTCTTCTTTTATGTCAAAGTGAACCTTGTTATTTGAGGAACTGGGGATGGAAAGGAATAGCCAGGTTTATGTCTGGGTAAAAGAAGTTTCAAGCATCATAAATCCTATAAAGGTTCAATTCACTATACAAATGGATAATGGCAGAACCAACAATATAACATTATATCTGTTAGCAGATCCAACCATCATAGGGATGTAGAATCATAAATTCTTTTCATATCGCATAGTTAGATCAACTCCTGTTTCCACTCTATTTTAATTAAGAGGATGTATCAATCCGTTACTCAAACAATATCACTCCAAAGTTATGGAAATTCTCAAAAAGCGCTAGTAACTAATTTTGAAGGGGATTTGGTTTATTAATAGGAATTATAGGTTTTTTACTGGATAAGGGGAGTTCCGAATTTAGGGATTTATTTGAATATTCAATATCTTGGTTTACAATAATAAGATCATCTTTTTGTTACTTTATTTGGAAGTTCATTATTAGTGGTAGTTCTTACAAAGGATTGGACTGATGACATATATTGACTTGAGTTCTCAATGTAGATGCTACGTAGTTGGTTCTCATCGAGACCTAATACCACCTTTTGCCCAAACCTATAGCATAGTAAGCTTCTTCTTGCATCAGGAATGTCCAGCAATCACTCAATAGATCAATCCACCACACAATCCTGAGCTAGTTCAGGGTTAGCCATGTAAATGTTCTATACATAATACTAGAACTAATCTCAATCCTATAAAAAACTTAAGAGGAGCCAGCCAGCCAGGGAACAAAATACTCATTAATATCCCTATAATATTATACAAATAGTATCAAACTACCAGTAACATAGTACTAGAAAATGAATTGTCACATCTAATTTTAGTTGACGCTGCCAAACTCTCGTTTCTTGTCAAAAGTTTGTGTTTTAAATCAAATTAATTGATCTAAGAAGCTGTAGACATCTGAAACACCCAACAATAACAAAGCTTCAATTCTAATTAGTTGCCAATATAAATGCGAAGTGCTACTACTAAATAAAAAATAAGGTTAAGACTCAAGAAACTAGAATTTCTGACCTGAGTTGTTTTACCACTACCGGTTTCACCGACCAAGATAAGAGTTTGATTGGATTTTAAAGCCTGTAAGAACTCCTCCTTCTGATGCCAAACCGGAAGAGTCTTCCTCTTCTCCAAAATGTCATAAAATCTCTGTGAGTAAGGCTTTGCATTCCACTTGTTGATCGAAGCCGTCATGCTGTTTCCACCATTTAAGCCTCCATTGAGTTTCTTCGCTGCCGAGTCATCCACCACATCGAACAAGCTCACCTTCCTCTTCCGCTCGGTTCCCATCGAGTATAATCGGAGAACAGGCGAGTAGGTTTCCGGGGGAAAGCCTAAACCTAGGGAGACAATGAAAAGAGAAAATTAGGGTTTGAGTTTGTGGATTGCATATATAGGACGAACTTTCTCGGTTCTGTTTCTGAACTTTAAAACCGAATTATTTCGGACTAATGAAATGGTTTGGCGGGCTAAGGCCCATTTGTAAGCCCATTAGTAAAGCCCAAATGCTGATTCAAAAATCACATGGTGTGGTCACAACAAATTTTAATAGTCCAACTAAAGACATGGTGTGGTTGAACCCACGAATGTAGAATTATTGGATGGACAAATTAGAGAAATCATATACTTTTAAGGTAAATTACAATTTATCCTTTCAAAGTTTAAATTATAAAAATCTCTTAAACTGATACATTAATGGTCAAAATATCAAAGCGCTGATACATTAAAAAGTGGGTAGGATATATTAATGAAGGGTCCGGATGCATTAATGGCCGAAAAATCAAAGCATTGATACATTAAAAAGAGGGTCGAACACATTAACGACATTTTTTACTTAAGAGAAAAATGAGAAATTTTGAAAATTTGTGAAACTTTCAGAAGATAATGATAATAAGAAAACTAAATGAAATTTATGTAATTATTCCTTATTGAATCCCGACTCAATTCTTGAAGTTATTGAGGAAGTGTATTGTCAGTCAACTCAAATAGGTCAGATTTGATAGAAGTGTTTATGAGATGAAAACTATTGTGAAAGACTAATTATTTTTTAAAATTTCACCTATGAAAGATGTGAGCATTTTGATAGGGAGAACCAAGATAGGTCCTCGATTCATTGGTCCATGTGAAGAGGAATTGTGCGAATCTTAGTTCGTCAAGCTAAAAGGTTGATGACTAAGGATATAACTTTTGTTTAAGTTTTGTGGCGTAATTGTAACACCGATAGAGTAACTTGAAAAGTGGAGGAGGATTTATTTTCTATTTTAGGTATGTGTTAAACCTCTTAATTATTGCTACATTTTTGCCAATGTTGGTGGAAGGTATGAAAATCCTTTTGTGTTAGTATTTTGTGACTTTGACTGTGGAATCTTTGTGAGGGTCATATTATTAATTATTGTGTTATTAGTCAGAGATGGAGCTATATGGGATTCATGAATTCAAATAAATTTATTATTTTTTTTTATATATCTTGTATTTGCATAAAAAATCTAATTAAATATGTATGTATATTACTTTGTGAACTTCAAATAAAATTATTTGACCATACATTCTAAAAAAAAATTAGAACCTCTAAATTTTTTATCCTACCTCTGTTATTGTTAGTTGAGTTTGTCCATTTTAGGCAATGATCCATTTATAAGGATGAATATTTCTAAAGTGGAGATAATATTATACATCATATTTTTGTGTTAGGTTGAAACTCATTAAGTGAGATTATGATTATCCCCAAATTGTGCAATGAATGTGTTACATTAGCCATAAATGGATCTTTGATAGTATAATCTAAAGATTGCCCAAGTCCATGTCAAGTTAAGCAACTATAATGATTAATTGATGATAAATCTGACATGTACAATTCTCAAAATTATTACATCAAATTAATCAGGAAAATCATTATCTAAACCTTATATTTCAATATATATATTCTCCAGGATTATTATATTTTCAATCCTATTCGATTCAAATCTCCTGATTCAGATTATAAATATGAACTTCTTTTAGTTTTTCATGTCGTTTATTATATTATTCAATTAAAAAGATTCATATTCGTAACACGTAGAATCATAAAATCAAGCTTTTTCCTAAATTGTTTTGAACTTTTTTATATACTTTAGTCGAAATCATTCGCGTTAACAGCACATCAAAATTTAAAATTGAGTTTCGACGACACGTTAATTACTAAATATGCAATATTCGATAAATACATTATCAAATTATTGATTTATTAATAATGAAGCATTGTTAATTATTTTAGTTACGTAATTTGATATTTTTTTCAAATTATTTAAAACTATTGATAGATTGTTTTAAAGACTATTTTAATAATCAAAATACGAATTTAGTGGTCATATTATGTAACATAATATTAAAAGTATGTTTACGCAATATTTCTTTAAAGTATTTTTAGGAACAAAATTTTAACTATTCAAATCCATTTTATTTCAATTAATTCAAAAAAAAATCTAAAATATGTCAAAAACATTTATTATTGTTTGTAAGAAGTTAATTAAGTAATTGAAACTCTTCATTTAAATAAAATTACAATAATATCCTTATTAGCCCATTACAAAAGTTGAGACATGTATAAATTTTTTTAAAATTTTCATTTTAATTATTATTATGCAATTATTATTTTATTATTAAATAATATTAAAATTATTAAATATTATTGCTTGTCCTTCTTGTGACTCTTCTATATAATATATAAAATTAATATGAGGATAAGAATGGAGTGATACACTATATATTATAGGATATTCTTTGTCCCATAATTATTAAAATTAAAAATCGAAGCAATATTGGTCAACTAAGGAGGATAGAAGTTTCAAAACTTTGATAGGTTACTAAAATAATATATACTCCCAATAAATTAAGAAGACGATTATATGATAAGGTTCACGGGTAGAATTATGTATTAACGCTACAACAATTACAACCATGTTAATCGCCTTGATTGTAGGCTTTTGTTCCCTAATATCACACACATACGAGTAGTAAATGAGTAACGGTGTGGATTTTAGGCTATGCTAACTAGGCGATAAAGATTTAAAGCTATATAATTTAATGTGATACGATAAAAAAGGGAGATTATATTTTTTGAAAAACAAAAATATACCGATACATTTATTATTGTATTATAACTTTTTGATGATTCGATAAGATTATTTATTAGTATTAGTTAATGTAAGGAATCATGTAATGTAACGTGTATAGCATAAATGTGAGATAAGTGTCATGTTACTATAGAGTTGAATATTTTTAGTAGATTTAACGGCCAATAATTTGCACTATATCCATTTTGGCTCCCAAACGTATAGTTGAAGCAACTTTAGTCAAACGTTGCTCTATAAAATATTGGCTACTATAATAGCACTGCCTCTTCATGCTTTTGTATACATTTTTTTTCACTATAAGTGCTGGTTGGGCCATAAATGTATTTGAAAAAAATTGAAAATTAGTGTGTGGTCATATAAAAATTATTTGACAAATATAATTAGCAAACATCATTAACTTTTGAGTTCTAGAAAAAAGAAATCGAATTTGTGCAAAATTTTTGTATATGAAATTCTTCAAATTTTTTAATCATCTCAAGATTTTATATTTTATAACTTATTATTTATATGTTTTGAAGCTGAATTTTATTTCAAATTTATATCGTTATATACATATTTATATATTTTTCCTAAGCTTACTCTCTGAAGCATACTTCACATTAATAATTATAAGTAGTTTTCAAAATTATTTTTAGCTATACTGAGCTAGCGTTTGATTGTAGATTTTGAGTTATACTTTTGCTAGATATTATTTGCGTAAAATTTCACCATGTATTTGATTATAGTGTTTGGGAAACATATTTCGTTTTTTTTAAGAAATATGATTTATACTGGTAAGTTCTAAAACTACCAAAATTAATCAAAGATTTGTATTACATAGCAATATAAAAACGTCGACTTAACAAATTCATGACTTTCACAACAAGTCAATTGAATTTTCGTTACAACACATAACAAGTCATATTTATATATAAAAAAAAAAGAAATATAATAATTCGGAGCGATTACAACAAATATTATATTTAATATATAGTGAAGTAGACGAAACTAATAACTTTGTTACCGGGAGGCGAAACAAAAATACGGAGTGAATTCTGTTTGCACAATAAAATGACACTTCTTGTTAGAGCCTTGTAGGAAATAGGTGGAAACGTGCATTACAAGCAACCCCCACCCCACACCCCCTTCCAGTTGTAATTATTCAAAAAACGCGTGAAATAATGCCACGTGGAATATTTTTGAATTCTTGTATACACGTTTAAGGTCCTAAACAGGTTGGGCCCACATTGCTCTGTGGGCTGTCATAGGTGACGAGGATCCCTGTATCGTGCCCAAATTCGCTTCACCCAAATTTAATACTTGTACTATACTATATTACCTTATAGATTAAGGGCCCGTTTGGATGGGCTTAATAAAAGTAGCTTTAAAAAAGTACTTTTGAAAGTGCTGAAACTTATTTTTAAAATAAGCAGTTATGCGTTTGGATAAGAGTGCTGAAGTTGTTATGCCAAACGTGAAAAGGGAAAAATAGAAGAAAGAGATGTTAGAGTTATATGGATAATTTGGAGATTGTATAAAAATATTAATGGAAAAAACATAAAAATGTGGTCAACTTAAAACAGCTTATAAGCTAAAAAAAAAAAAGCACCCCTACCCCAGCTTTTAACTTTTGACTTAAAAAAAAGTTTTTTTTAACTTAAAAAAGCTGTTTTGAGTATTGCCAAACAGTCAAATAAGTCAAAAACCAGCTTTTAAGTCAGTTTGACCAGCTTTTAAGCTGAGCCAAACAGGCTCTAATATAAAAAATATAAATATTTTAAGTCGATTCGAATATATCGATGTAAATTATATATTGCCCAAATATAATTATTAATGCATGTATACATTACTATACTAGCTATATAATTATCTAATTGAGAGATAAGAATATAATTTACCTCCTTCATTCTCTATTCTTTCTCCTTTTCTAATACGAATCGTAATTAATAAATTAAAATTATTGAGTCTAATTAAATTATTTGGACTAATGCAAAAAATATCCTCTTAAGTTTATGGTCTTAATTGTATGAATTTGTCAACTGTGAGTTGGGAATTTGTTCGACGGTAGATCAATTAAGCAAATTCTAACATTTTGTTGTTATATATGTAGTAAAATTGAGGATAAATTAGAAAGTTAAGATTTAGGTATTCTGTTATTTTAATTATGTGATTGTTAAAATTTAGGTTCATTTTATCGTAATTTATATAAATAATTATTTAAATCACAAATGTCAAAAATTCTTCTTGAACTTTATAAAACACAATTTAAAAATCATTTTTAAATAAAAAAGCATCGCTGTTTTTAAACATATTAAAAAGGAAAAAATACCACTAATATAAAATTCAACAATTGGATACAGATGTTACTAAAAATCCAAAGCTAGTGGGCTCCATTATAATTTGTTTGAATTTGAAAATAAAAATCGAGTCAAAACGTACAAGTGAATAGTATTTAGGAATCAAAGTGATTTCACCTACTCCCAACGTCTTCTAAAGCCTTTCTATATTTTTAATTTGGTGTATGCGTGAAAGTTTGTTTGATTTATATAAATTATCATATAAAATTTTATTTGAAGAAATTGTGTAAAGAATATTTTTTATATTAGAGATTGAGGTTTTTTCATCATACTTTTTAACATAAAATTTTCAAATAATATTTTTGTTCCAAAAATAAGCACATTTAAGATAAAATTGATACTATTCTAAAAACATATGTAACAATACTTTACTATAATATTTCATATTTATTTTAATGATAGCGTGAAAAGAATTAAAATAATTGTTAAAATGAGGAGAAGGTTGTATTGGTTGACATCACTTACATATAATTGGTATTTTGCAACCAAACAGAAACAAAATATTAAAAATGAAAGTATTTTATTAATATAAGGAAAATGCACAAGTGCCCCTTTAATATATGTCTGAAATTCAAAGTCACATTTATAATATAATAAGGTTTTATTATTCTCCTAAACTTATTTTATAAATAAATTTCTATCCCTTTTTCGCCTATGTGGCATTAACTTGAAAAGAAAAAGTCAATCAGTGTTGGACCCACAAGATAGTGTCATGTAAGCCTAAAAGGGGTAGAAAATTATTAATAAAATAAGTTAACGGGGTAATACGACCTTAGTATGATATAAGTGTATCTCTGAAATTTCGAGCATAAGTTGAGGGGGTACTTATACATTATCCCTTAATATAACGTGTACAAGTCTATTGCGTTTTAAATTCTTCTCTCTAAATTTGTTTTGTGATTTCAGAATTATTAGTAACATATTTCTCAATCATAGGATGATTTGAATCTCCTTGAGATTTAATTAATCTTTATGTAAAGAAGATTTCATGGTTCCACTGCTAGAAGAGTACGATCACATCTTCATCTCATAATAAATATCGCAAGAGTTTATGAAATGCTCGATATATTTCTTCAAATATATATATATATAAAAACTTAATTAGAATTTAAAATTAAAAATTGAATAATCTTATTGAGAATTTTAACTGAAAATAGACTCGTCTCATGAATGAAATTTCAAACACCTACATGATGTTAAATCTAGTAGTATGTTTTAGCATGTCATGAAGAGACATACACCCTCCGTCTCAATTTATGTGCGATATTTTTCGAATGTTCAAATTTAAATAAGTCTATATTTTATCGTAAATTTATCATATGTCTTTTAATTATTTTATATTGTTAATTATTATAACTTATAAGATTTTTACGTAGTTTACAAATAGATGAACTTCATTTCAAAAAATTGAAGATTTCACACAGAAATTTCTTAACAAACTTAAATTGTTCGACTCTATAGAAGAAGCATGACATTATTCTCTCTGTCTCATTTTATGTGACACTTTTTATTTTTGGAGAGTCAAACAGTTTAACTTTGATCGGATATTTGCGTATGGAATCTTCAAATTTTTTAAATGAAATTTATATATATTTATAAACTACGTAAAGACTATCATAAGTCACATAATCGATAATTCAAAATGTTAAAAATGTCTATGAAAAAACTTATGATCGAATATAAACTTGTTTAAATCTCGATTAATAAAAAGTATTACATAAAACGAGACGAGGAGTATTACATTATCGATATAAATTAATTTGAAGATGAAATGAAGTAAAACTTTTTACTGTTGTTGTAGGGTTTCCACCGATCAACAAAAGAAAAAGGTGTAATCCAACAAAAAGAAGAGGACCTCGATCCATCAAAGATCTTGCTTTCTTATCAAAAAGTAGAAATAAACCATACAATGTATCATTCTAGTAAAGCAACCAAACCACACGTGCTTCTAATTATATTTTTTCTTTTTTGATTGCTTCATTTTCCCACGCACACACAAATAACATACAAAAACAGTAACAATTTTTGTCTACCCACTCAAATTTAATGAAAATATGAATTTTCAAGTTGATAATCATTTTGATTTGTGTTGGAAATTTAAAATTTATCGGGGTTCCACTCATATTTGAATGATTTTCTTTTTTAATAGTATAGAAGAAAACACACGCTTATGAACAAGACAATTTCATCAATTGACATGGAGTGAAATGACATTAGTAAATATAAGCAATTAAGCGTCCTTTTGAATTGATTTATTTTAGGTGCATTTAAGTTAAAGTGATCTTTTAAGCAGTTTTGAAGTGTTTGAGTAAAGCTAAAAAGAAATACGGAACCTAAATAAGTGTAAAAAAAAAGTTTCACTTTACAAAGTGTAATAAATACTTTCTTTATATATTAAAATATACACATTATGGGATTAATGAAAAACGTTTAAAATATTGAATAAAGTGAAATCTTTTCTTCCAATAAATCTATTTTTGTTATTTTCTAAGATAATGATTAATTTTGTCAATTTTTTTTTTGGCTCATTTAAGTTCCAAACTCTTTAAAATGCTTAATTATAAACACTTATTTTAAAATCAAAAATAACAAAAAAAGCCAAAAATCATAACTTATGACTTTTAACTTATGTGTCATAAGCCAAATACCAATATAAACGAATCTTAATATATATTCAAATTAAAGTATCCAAATGTTTATAAACAAGACAATTTCTTTGTTGGTATTTGGTAATGTCTAGGTAGCGATAGTGTGAAATGACATTCATCCACACACACATAATTCAGTACATATGGCCAAAAATAAATTGTAGTGCGATAGTTAAATTGTTTTATTTTTAATTAGATATTTTAAAATTTAAATTTTAATTATAAAGAATAATATATTGAAAACATTATTTCAAATAAGCTCTACTATTCACGATTTATATTTACTAAAAACATTCATCTGCGTGAAAAACTAATAAATAAGAATACAAGTATCTAATAATAAGACAAATGTTATTTTATTTTTTTCTTCTCTCTTCCTCTCTTTGCACTTTTTTCTTTTTATAAAGTGTTACTAAAATACTAGTAATATATTCTGCACAAGATCCAACGTAACTATTCATATTGTTGGAATCGTTGTGGTCATTTACAAAATAAGCATATTCAAACTTTGAAAATTTAATTTATTCAACGGTTGATGATGTAAGGAAAAATAATTATATATAAAATCCTACTTAAAGTAAATTAAAGTTTCAAATTGGTAGGAACAATTTTTTCTATGATCGATCATAAAAGTGTCCACTATATTCTCTGCTCACTTATACTTACTCTTGTCGTTGTTCTTTATCAAATTATGTGATCTTTTATATTAGTTAATTATTTTATTAAATTAAAAAATTATTAATATTTTTGTAACTAATTCTTTTTTAATATATTTATTTGTTTGATTCTTAATAATTCTTTTAAATGTTTTTTTTTTTAAATTTTTATGTTAAAAAGAAGAATTGATCCACTAGTATAAGACAAAAAGAGTAATACTAAAAATATATTTTCTTCGTTTTAAAAATGATAGCCTAATTTGATTTTGAATGAAGTTTAAAAAAGAAAATAATTTTTTTAATCTTGTGGTTCCAAATTAAAGTTATGTCAAATATATCAAAATGTCCTTGATCGTGTGGTCTTAAATATACTACATGAAAAATTAAAGTTAAATTATTGTTAAAGGAAAGAAATCATTATTTTTTAAACAAAATAAAAAGGAAATAAGAATATTTTTTTTAAAATCGAAAAAATATATAGGATGATTAAATAAAATAAAGAATTTGTGTAAAATTGAATGGAGAAAAAAATAATTGGGATCTGAAATCAAGCCGCAATCAACGAGATTACGTTCACACAGTAACCGGTTTACCGGTCAAAAACTACTGTCTGAATGCTTCGACCACTGTTCCTGCTCCTGTCCTTCTAGTTTGGACCACCATGCATTTAGCACCCCTTTTGTACTATTTTCATATTTTAATTATCGTTTTAATTTATTTTTTTAAAATTATTTTGATGAAAACATAAAATATATAATTTATGATTTATTTTTTATCTTTCGACGGATATATAGAAGGTCAAAGTTATTTCTCAAATATACTAGATATTTATGTATTTTAAACTTCTAAATAAAATTCAAACAAGGTTATAATTTTTGTGAAAAGAATTTAATTATATAAAATTATCCGTCTCCTTTCATTATATAAATAATTAATTTATAATATTTGTTATTTTTTTAAAATTAGACAAGAATAGAATAAAATTACATAATTTCTTAATATAAATACATAGTAAAAATGTGACATATAGAACGGAGTAATAACACCTAAAGTCGGTGTTATATGACCGGCGGAACCCGGTCAATGTTAGTGTCCACTTTCACACAGCACCGCTGAGTTTTGTGTGTTGTTCATTATTTATAACTTGTCTAACTAAGATATACATCTCTCTTCTCACTTCCTTCATTAATGAAAAAAATGGAAAGCTACAAAGACATTAAAATGGAAGATCATCATCCAATGTATTTCATTGACAACAACAGTTTTGGAGTTACTAATAACCACTCATTAATCTCAGATTACAGCATTAACCCATCATCTCTGGGTTTCATGGAGTTATTGGGTTTTCATCAAGACTTTTGTTCAGTTTTTGAGTTACCTAAAGAAGAAAATCACTATCCTGCTGCTTGTGTATCTGAAGAAGAAATAAAGCCGCCATCATCATCATCTGTAGCAGCAGCTGAGAAACAAAAAAGTAGTACTACTACTGTAGTTGCTACAGGTAACGTATTGAATACGCCATCTACCCCTAATTGCTCCTCCATTTCCTCTGAAGGACATGGAGATGCTGATGGAGAAGTAGAAAATCATGACCAAAAAAACACAAACGCTAAACAACAGTATGTTCACATCACTTTTTTTCTACTTTAGTACTTTTTTTTTTGCGCGCGCTGATAAAATTAAGATTCACTACAATAAAAGTGTGAATTATATGAGATTAGTATGAAAATCGATGATTTCCTGTTAATTTTCATACTAATCTCCAGTAAAATTCTCATGTAATTCACGCTTTTCAACTTTTCATTTTCTTTGTGAGCTTCAATTATCTCAATTTTATTACTCAATTTGCTAATTACTGTTGTTTACCCCTTTTTTTGGGGGGGATTTGTGTTGGGGGAGCACAGGTTGAAAGCGAAGAAAACAGTGAGTCAGAAGAAACAGAAAGAGCCGAGATTTGCGTTTATGACAAAGAGTGAGGTTGATTTTCTTGAAGATGGTTATAGATGGAGAAAATACGGTCAAAAAGCTGTCAAAAACAGTCCTTTCCCAAGGTACTACTTTTGTTATTGCAACATATTTTGATTTTTTTTCATAAATATATTTTGATAAATAAAATGATATACGCGCAATTTTATTATTATTTTGGGAATAAATTATACTAAATAATGAAGAAATAGATTGAACATTGTTTTCCAAAGGCTATCCAATTAGTTTGTAGCATTTTTGCATGGCCGATCGATGGCCGGCCTCTGTAAAGTAAAAGAAAAAGAGAGAGCCTTTTAATTTAACGTCAATAGTTTATCATTAGTTGAATTGTGTCATATATTTATGATATTTAGTGGAGTTGTACCTAATTTGAAAATGTTTTTAAGTTTTATTTTGTTCATACATCTTTTCTCTTTTTTTTTCTTCTGCTTTTCCATTTTCATATTTGAAAATACTTCAAAATTTGAACATGTTACTTGCAAGTGAGACTAGCTTGAGCTTCTAGTCTAGAGGTAGAATTGTACAATAACACTTCACATGATGCTATATTGTTTCTTAAATTTGTAGTTATTTAGATTCTAGGCTATTGCTATAATTAAAAAAAAAACAATTAAACAGAGTTTTCTCTTTTTGGTTTTCATTTGTATTTACCCACTTCTCTAATGTGAATATTTTTTTTAATCGTTTGTAATTCAACCTTCTATAGCTCTGACAAAATTAAAAATATTATTTCATTGTAGTAATAAATATTTCCAATTGTGGGCAACTTGTAACTTGTTTGCTGCTGTTTGTCTACTATTGATTATAAAAAAAAAGAAGAAACAAAGAAATGCATGTTCATATTGGGGAAACTAAAAGGTACTTCATTTTGAAATATTCCAATAGGCAAATTGTATATATTTGCCAGGAATTTATGTTGGTACTTCCAAAAGGTTATATGATAAAAATACATAACATGTATTTCATGTTTATGTAAGTCTTAAAAGGCCTCTTATTATAATTTAGCTTTATCTGACACTAGTGCTGCTATTGTTGCAGGAACTATTATCGCTGCACAAATGCAACATGTAACGTAAAGAAGAGAGTTGAGCGATGTTTCAGTGACCCAAGCATTGTGGTGACTACCTACGAAGGAAAACATACTCATCCAAGTCCCATGAATACGATGATCTCCCGTTCTCACTGCTATCCAATAAATCCAGTACTCCCTTCACTTGGAACCTACACTCTGCCAATGCAGTTCAACACGAATCAGTCCTTCAACGACAACTTAACGAGTTCTAATTTAGCCATCAATAATCAGCTTGACCATGCTGCTTTTGTTGCTCAAGGAAGGCGTTTTTGCAGTACTAACGAAATTCTGGAAGACCAGGAGAATGATCTACAGAATCTTATGCCTCCCGCGGTGCTAAAACATGACTACAACAGATGATTGATGATGTATATAGAGGGTTTATATAGTCGATCAGTTAAATAATTATATGCGTTATATTACTTTGTTATAATTTAGCTAGTGGTACTCTTTACTCGTATTTCTAATCTATTCATATCGGATATCTCATGGGTCTAACATTGACATTTTCGGATTTTCTATGCATGTGTATACTTTTCTAGTATAGTAGTCCTTTCGTTTCACTTTGTTTACTAGTACTTTTTAATTTCTCGTCACTTTGATTAAAATGAATGATATATTTCTATATTTTTAAGCGCGTTAAATGCAACTTTACCTAGGGAATTCATGTTGTGCTTAAATGATCATGAGCTTAAGGAATATCTATCATCATAAATAGTGGACATTTATTAAAAATTTTTATAACATTGCGTTTGTTTAGTGGGTGTGTTGTGGGGGAGAAACCACCTATGGTGTATATAAATGGGACATTTTTGCGATGCATCCAAAATAACTCACAGTTAAACTCATTAACATAATGTAAAGAATTTTTTGTCACTTTTGATGAAGGGCAAGTGTAGATATATTATATTTTTGTATAAGTTAAAACTCTTTCAATTTTTATTGCATGGCCAACATTTTTTAATTAAAACAAGGGCAAACGACAGAATCACAAATTACTATTTGTCCCTTGTAAGTTTATAATTACAAAAATTCCTTAAATTGATACAATAATATAAGCGCTGATACATTAATTTGATGCGCGAGAAACATTAATTGTTAAGTAAGATATATTATAGTTTATGTATGATACACTAATATGATGTACATTTTATACATGAAACACTAAACTGATGCGCATAGTACACTAATTTGATGCGCAAAATATATTAATTTAATGTGTGAAAATGAAAAATTTTAAAGATTTATAAAACGAATAGAAGATAATGATAATAAGAGAACTTAAAGGTGAATTTGTTTTTTCATTTTTCCTTAAAACATATATATAATTTTTGTGGTTTCCTCTTGCACTTTGGAAGTTGTAGTATCAGCAGCCAAATCTAATAGGCCCAAGCTCATTTCTACACGAGTTTTTCATTCAAAAAAATAATATATAAAAGAATTCATTGGATTAGACTTTAGAGTTGAATTACGATTAAGATTGGGCTAAAGTAGAAGAAACAGACACCTCATGACCTAAAGTACCTAACATGTTCGTGTCCATTAAGAGCCCAAACACTTTTAAGTCAGAGGTTAAGCTCCATTGGGATTCGTTCCATTAATTTTTTCGTAAATTTTATGTTTATATTAGAAAATTAAATAAATATATATGTATATTATAAACTTGTGATTTCTTGATAATATTGATTGATAACTTAGTAGTAAAAAAAGATGATAAAAATACTTTTCACATTAATTTCGTGATTCAAACCTCCACTATTAATACAAAAATTTCTTTTTTCTCAATTCAGAACTTGATCTCAAACGGACAATATCACAATATTAAAAGTATGCTTGAACTAAAGAAAATAAGGTCAAATTGTATGAGTGAAATGAAAATACTACACCTTAATTAATTATAATGCAGTCAAATTTTCACACATCAAAAGAGAATTGTAATATAATGAGTATGACCAAGCTCCGACAAACACCGAGCTGGCTTGACATTACTAATTTTTCACACGTAAAGATATGATACTTGAACTTAATTTAACCCCAACAGTCCTAGCTTATGAGAGAAGGATTGCTTCGAACAGACCGTCAATTCATCCTCCAAGACTCTTACCACACACCTCTATGTGCACTTGCTATATCTAATCTTTCCCAAAGAAACATTAATCAAGAATATGATCAATATTCTATGAGTAATCATAAGATAAAAATAGAATGTCTTTTTTTTTTTAAAGGAATTTAATGATTCATACCCTAGTTAATTAATTAATGTCAGGAGTTGATAACACATTAACAATCATCTTCATAACCTTAACTTTCATTTCTAAAGCCCAAATATAATCAGCTGTCTCTCTAAATAGCCTCTCCAACCCCATTGATGATGATAATGGTTCACAATTTGGAATCAACTTCTCCAACATCTTAACTTTCTTTTCAACCTCATTACTCGATCTTCTAGAACGTTCTACACGTACCCTTCTCTTCATGATACGCGCTCCATTATGTTTCTTGCATAGCCATGAACATGATCTCCTTCTAATGTATACACCTTTTTCTAAAACTTTTGTCCACAAAGGATCACTTAAGTCACATTTGTTAAGAAACTCAGGAGAAGAAAGCAATGGTTGTTGAGAAATAATGCCCATGATAAGCAAGAATAAAGATGGTTTGTGTTGTGATAAAATGTTATAAAAAAAAAAATAATGTCCTTTGCCAACTTGAATGGTTAAAGAGGAAAAAAAGAAAGTACAAGTTGTAGCTAAGATATCATGTTGTCAAGGGATGGTGTGTGTGATTTATAGCAAGGAATTGTAGGTCATTAGCCAATGGAGGATAATATGAAATATTAATTTAGAGCCGCAAAGTTGCCATCATCCAACTAATTTATGAGTAATATATATGTCTTCCTACTTATTACTTATTAGTATAGTTAAATTCAGAATTTAAAATTTTTTTATTTGATAAGTTTGAGATTGTTAAGATGACAGAGTTGAATTCATGATTTAAAGCTTATTAATTCGAAAAGCGAGGAATTGTGAAGATGATAAGTACATTTTATCGCGAGGCGAAAAAATGTGTTAGTTCAACGTAACATTAATTTTTTTTAAACGTACTTATATGTACTGAATGCATTATACTTGTGAAATTATGTGTATAAAGTACTGAATTCAGTTAAACTTAAAATTAATTGTGACGACATGATTTGCAAGAAAAAAAAGCGGTTGAACGTCCCTCTCTTTACCTTTTGTAGCTCAATTTTTTTATTTATGCGATGAGGAGCTTACTTAGTATTGAAGTCGAGTTGACAAAAAGAAATGAGATAACATGATCAATGGACGAAGGTGTGACAAGTGTAAATTACTTATGTTTATTTCAATTGTTTGACCTATTTTGATTTAATACGAAATTTAAAAAGGTAAAAAAAAGATTAATGACATATCAAATGTATTAAAATTTCATTTAATCTTATAATTTTAAACATGTCATATGGAAAATTAAAATTAAAGAATTGCTAAAAGAAAAAGAAAGATAATCTTTCTAAATAGATTAAAAAGAAAAATAAGTCAAATAAATAGAAATAAAGTATAATTATATATATATATAGATATAGTAGTGGAATTGAGTGGTTATTTATGTATTTAAGGTTTAGGAGTGCATGTTCTCCAACTCAATGCACATGCATTCACATGATTTTTTTTCACTATCCATTCCTTCAAAACCAACCACATTTCCTTCATAGGAACTACTTTTAATACCCCCCCCCACAAACCCCCAACCCCACCTCTATATATAGCTACTATAGGTCCCTACCACAACAAACAATGAACACATAATTTGATGAGAACACCCTGGATTATTCCTTAATAAGAGTCACTTTCCAAATTCATTGCACACTCTATACTTCTAATTATATCATAATTATCCAGCTCAATGATAGTGGCACTGTGGCACATTACATGCCACTCAATTTTTTTTGTGTGTGTGAGGATGAAAATGGATGTTTCCTTGCAGGGGGCTAATACTATTTGTTTAAACATATTTTTGACATTATACATAACCCCTAAATTTATACATTAATTTTAAGGAGACACTTTAGGAACTATAATTAAAATCCCTTTTTTCAATCAATCTAAGTTATCGGAAACTTATTGAAATCTTTTTAGTTAAGAGCTAATTATTTAGTTACACTTCTATTTATAATATTACGAATTTTATAAGATATTTGTACATCTAAATACATGTATCTCGAAATATATAGATCAAAATTAGGTGTAATTTTATTTTTAGATACATTGTATTTAAGTGGAATCACATGTATTTAGGCAGAATTCACCCACTTCTTTTGCCTCTCTTCCATATTGCTCGTCACTCTCTTAGTCTCCTATGTATTTGGCACCCAGATACAAGTGAATCAACTAGACATATATGCATATCATCTCGCTCATCTCTCTCAATTTTAATGTATCTATTAGCAAAAATATAAATATCTAATTGTATCTTCCTTACTATATGGTAATTCAAAAGTCTGCATTAGTAGTAAAATGAGTAATTGTTTAAAAGACCAGTAGAATTGGTATATAAGATATGGATAAGATAATTTTTTCAATTTTAATTGCTTCGTGCGAGTCATTAATATAATGTTATTGGAAATTATATGTGTAAAGTTATTTTATGATTGAATGAAATATGTTATTTTGAAAATTATTGAAAACTTTTGATTGGTCCTTATTTTTATAGAGAGTTGTCACATCATTTGTTGGTCTTGAATTTGATTGGACATCAAATCACTCGACACTTAACATGAGTTTGAACGTCAAGATAAAATGGACCTCGAGCTTCAATGCAATTGTATTCAATTGTACCGTCCAAATTAATTGATCAATCCAAATATACATGAATTTAATAAAAAAAAATTAAAATTTAACCCAATAAAATTTATGTCTTTATAACATAAATAATATAATTTTTTTTATTTGCGTATGTAATTTAAACCGTTTCTACAAACATGTTTCTCTAAAAAAAAAGGATCAATTAAATCATTCACTAACATAATTTTCACACATATAATACATTAATAATAATATAATAATAATAATAATAATAATAATAATAATATAATAATAATAATAGAACAAATCTTTTTTTTTAAAAAAAATCTAAAATTAATCGCACACCTTTTAGCTATAATCACACAACTCAAGCAGACATGTTATTCATAAATAATTGTGTGCTTATAACTTTTTATATTAAAATTAAAAAAAATTCAGATGGAAAAAGAGATGATAGACTCACACCTACTAAAATCATAAAAACGAAAATGCATTTTTAATTATACGGGGAGGTCTTATTAGAAATATCAATCGATAATTTTTCAGTTTCGTTTTTAAAAATAATTCATATAAAAAACTCAGAATTATACTTATGAAATTCCATAATAATATTCTAAAAGTTCAGTTTGAAAAACTAAGTAGCTATTCGTGAATTTACCTACGTTTTTACTAAATGGAAAACTTAATAAAAAGCATATTAAGAGTAAATATTTGAAAAGACAAATTATGTGTTGATGAGATATATGTGTTTACTATGCACCCAGATGTTTCAAGACTCAATAGACAAAACTTGGGCTTTCATGCTGTTTCTGATTGATGGTGGGTACAAAAGCTTACGATTTGAATAAAAATCGATTATAAATAATTTTTAGGATTAATTATCTGAATTACAACTTAAGTTTACATATTCTCCATACTTCTCATATATTTTAAAAAAATATTAAAATCCCTATTTTTTCGTAAATATAATCTTGCGGATACATTATTAAATTAGAATCCTAACTAATTAAATATAACACATAAATTTACTTTTTATTTTCCCCAAATAAGTTAGAATCCTAACCAACTAAGTCTTACCCCTAATTTTACTATTTATTTTCCCCAAATAACAAAACTCATTTACTCCACTCCCAAAATTAAGGCATCACTTTTTCAACCTTTCATCTTCTCAATTTTGAAACTCAAAATTGGTGCTCTGTGTCCGTCATTTTCGTCCAAAATTCTTGAAAGGTATTGTGTTCTTCTTCGATTCTGTCTTTTCATTCTTCTATTTTTCTAATAATTCATGGATCATCCGTCATTTAGTATTGGGATTACTCAAATAGTCACTTCAAACTCTAAACAAATCTATATTTCTGAAGATTCGGAATTGGTTGAAAATGAGTCTAAGAGCTTGCATAATCTTCTAACAATGGATAAGCAAACTTCGAAAAAGCATAAAACACAAAAAGGGGCACACGCAAAGACACCCAAGAAGAGGGATAGAAAGCTTGCAATCGCCATATCCAGACCTCCACTGCCACCGGTACGTATTTTGATTTTATTTATTTATTGTAATTTTTTTTGGTCACTTGCAATGACTTTTCTGTATTATTAGAAAAAATATTTTTATATTTTTCAAATTATTCATTTGATACAGAAAATCCTAATTTTTTTGTACATTTTGTTTATTAAATATGACTAATGTATAAATAAGTTAAAGTTCAAAAAAAAAAAAAAGTCAAAACCCAGTTGCCCCTCTTCTTGGTTGTCTTTGCATGTGCCTCTTTTGGGTTTTATGCTTATTAGATCTTTAATAAGCATATAATGTTGATTTCCTGTGTCAATTATCACCTATAACATATAATGTTGTTTTCCAATTTATCAGATATAGTATATTTGATCATGTTGTTGTCAAAAGTGTATGCAAATTTAAATTTCAAATTATAAAATTATATGTATGTTTAAATCAACACAAGTATCATTTTGACTGATTTGCATTGTGTAGTTACAATTATGTATCAAGGACAATTTATGTTTCATGTATCATGTTAAAGTTTGTCGTTGATATAAAATATCAAGTAGATAGACTTATAACGTGTATTTGCACTTATGTAACAAGTCTATTTTGCATTTTTGTATCATGTTAGGCTATAAATTTTCTATTAAGTATCATTTCCATTGACTTATGATATGTAGTTAGAATTATGTATCTTTGTTTTTGCATTTTATGTATCATGTTAAGCTTGTTGGTTCTATTAAATATCAATATCGATCAATTTTTTCAATTGTAGAATATGAATTATGTGGTTAAACAGATTCCAAAACACTCTCTTAAGTATTTTCTCTATCAATTCTCACCTATAGCATATAATGTTGGTTTCCAATTTATCAGATATAGTATATTTGATCATGTTGTTGTCAAAAGTGTATGAAAATTTAAAGTATAAATTATACACTTATATGTATGTTTAAGACAATTTTTGACTAGTTTGCATTTTGTAGTTACAATTATTTATCAAATAGAATTTATGTTTCATGTATCATGTTAAAGTTTGTTGTTGCTATAAAGTATCAAGTAGACAGACTTATAACTGTAGTTACACTTATGTATCAAGTACAACTTTGCATTTTTGTATCATGTTAGGCTATAAATTTTCTGTTAAGTATCATTTTAACTGACTTATGATATGTTGTTAGAATTATGTATCAAGTTTATTTTTATTCATTGCTTTAAATTAAATCCTACTTTTAATACACTGCAGTTATTAGTCCCATAAAAAACGCATAAACTTATGTGTTTCAAACATCAATTTTATTAAATATAAAACACTAAATTAAATTATAACTTTTTATCAGTGATTGTCCCAATTTTTTTTTGTAGAAACGAGATTCTTAATTTCCTTGAAGGTAATTTTGTGAATTTCGTAATGAATATTACGATATTGCTAAGTCATTCAGGAATATGGAGAGTGATGTTACATACAATCGATACAAAAGTGATGGGATAGTGGTTGGGAAAATATTTCATATATGAATCTAATCATTGTTACTGAATTAAATATTGATGAATTGAAAAAAATATATTATTATCCGATATACTGTAGAAGGCAATTCTTCTCTGATGATAATTAGGAATGATATGGGTGTGAAGCTGTTTATATAAATAAAGAAGCATGAGGTTGGATTCAGTATTTATCTGCTTTGCATCGATACAAATGATAAAAGTACAGAGGAGTTACAAATTTTTGATTCAAGCAGTGGTGCAATTATGTGTATTGAAGGTGGCCAAAGAGACGCTAATGCTCTAAACATTGTTGAATCGAACATTGGTGATTCTTGTTACATACCCGAGATGGAGAAAGAAAATTATATATCAGATACAAATATATCAAAGGTGGAGATGAAACAATTGTACAAGGATAAAGCAACGCTTGTGGCTGTAATGATGAAATACAAAATAAAAAATAGCTTCAACTTTAGAGTTAAACGGGCAGATACAAAAAGGTATATAAGTATTTCATAGTTGATTTTTGTTTAAACAGAAATTGATGTTCACAATACATAGTTTGTTACACACTTTAGAGAATGTTATTTTTGGATAAATTTGAAGAATTGTTATTTACATGGTTAGTATATCACTTTGTGTTGAATAATTAAAAATTATTTTGTATCAGTCAAAAATGGAATTATAATTGTGACAATTTAATTTATTTTTGTATCATTATGTTGACGTGTTTGTGAAAGCTTTAAAACACAATGGACATTTATATGAATGTATATAAGGTGTTATTGTAAATGTTACATACCTTACATACATTGACTGTAATTATAAAAAATATTGTATCAAATCTTAAAATTTCAAGTATGCAGTTTTACTAACAACTAACAAATTTATATGGCATAATTGCAGCTATGTTTTAGAGTGTTATTCGGAGAATTGTTGTTGAAAATTAAAGGCGTCTGTTAGGAAAAACACTGATGTATTCAAAGTAAGATACTTCAATAGTGAGCATACATATCTATTAAGGGATAGGGTATTAAGTAAAGTACAAGCTACTGTTGGGTTTATTGGTGCTTTTACGACTCCAAAACTGGTAAATCATAAAAGAAAACATACTCCAAATGATATAATTGATGATGTTAGGGAAATGTATGGTGTTGAGATTTCTTATCAGCAAGCATGGCGTGCTAAAAACGTGCACTAGTGTTGATAAGGGGCAATCCTGCAGATGCATATAAAAATATGCCAAGAAACATATATATGTTGAAAACGGTGTATCCAAATTCTTATATACGAATTTATGTATCTATTCATTGCTTTAAGGCCTTTGATGAGAGGGTTTGAATTTATGTATCTATTCAACTTAAAGGTGGGATTTCTGTCATTTTTTATGATATGTAGTTAGAATTATGTATCAAGTTAGCGTCTCTTTGTCCACCTTCAATACACATAATTGCACCACTGCTTGGATCAAAAACTTGTAACTCCTCTGTATTTTTATAATTTGTATCGATGCAAAGCGGATACATACTGAATCCGACATCTTGCTTCTTTATTTCTATAAACAGCTTCACATCCATATCATTCCTAATTATCATCGGAGAAGAATTGCCTTCTACAATATATCAGATAATAATATTTTTTTTTCAATTCATCAATATTTAATTCAGTAGCAATGGCTGAGATTAGATTCATATATGAAATATTTTTCCCAACCACTATTCCATCACTTTTGTATCGATTGTATGTAACCTCACTCTCCCATATTCCTGAATGCCTTTGCAATATCGTAATATTCATTACGAAAATTCACAAAATTACCTTCAAGGAAATTAAGAATCTCGTTTCTGCAAAAAAAATTAGGACGATCTCTGATGAAAAATTATAATTTAATTTAGTGTTTTATATTGGATAAAAATGATGTTTGAAACACATAAGTTAATGCGTTTTTTATGGGACTAATAACTGTAGCGTATTAAAAGTAGGATTTAATTTAAATTTCAGTTTTTAATCCCCCAAATCACGCAACAAACAATAAAATGGCATACTATATAATTTATCAGACGGTTTTATTATGTATCCGAAACTTATTAAAAATAAGAATTTTTTTGTAAATTGAACAATAGTAGGGATAGGAGGTAACTTATGTTTTACGCTATATGATTTACGTAATTTATACAAATTTTTAAAATGAATCAAACTGGTTAAATATGACACATTTTTATGATTTTGAAGGCTTCTAATTTTGCTTTAAAGTTGGGCCTAATCAGATCCTAAAACCAAATGGGCCTTTACTTTTAAAAAAGAAAAAAATATTTGGATCGGTATCTTTTAATAAAGTATAAAGGGATAATGTCCAAGCACCCCCTCAACCTATGCCCGAAATCTCAGAGACACACTTATACTATACTATGGTCCTATTACCCCCTTGAACTTATTTTATTAATAATTTTTTACCCCTTTTTAGCTTACGTGGCACTATCTTGTGGGCCCAACGATGGTTGACTTTTTTTCCGAACTAGTGCCACGTAGGCTAAAAAGGGGTAGAAAATTACATATCAAATAAGTTCAGGGGGGTAATAGGACCTTAGTATAGCATAAGTGTGTCTCTGGGATTTCGGGCATAGGTTGAGGGGGTACTTGGATATTTTTCCAAGTATAAATAATTACTAATTTTAGCGATACTTTTATTTATTATAATTTATAGCAATATATGTTATATCTGCAATATATATTAAAAGTAAATTATTGATGCAACACTGTAGTGGAAATAATAAAAGGCTCAACGGAGGGCAGTCACGATATGAATGAGGAGTGGGTACACCTTCGTTACATTTTTACTATTTTATATCATTTTATTTTCAGTATCCTTGTATATATATAAATTATAACTGTTTTAAAAATCTATCATGTTCGTTTGATAAGAAATTAACACATTGAGTTATAAGTGTATTTAACTGTGTGATAAATATATTATTTATCAATAAAACTAGTATTATATGTGAATAATTAATTGTTTTTTGTCATATATGTTATAAATATATTAAAAGTGGTCAACTAACAAAAAATATTATTGTTATAAATGGTAGTTAAATATTTTCTTAATATACTATATTTATGTAAGTTTCCCTTTAAAATTGGGCCTAAAGCCCTGAAATTAAATTTTAGACCAAAAACATAATAGGAAAATTTCAAAAATAGCAAACATAATAAAATAATAAGGTTCTAAAGTTATAGTTTCGATAATTGCGCTTCATAGCTATT
This sequence comes from Solanum peruvianum, assembly GCA_027705065.1. Taxonomy (NCBI): domain Eukaryota; kingdom Viridiplantae; phylum Streptophyta; class Magnoliopsida; order Solanales; family Solanaceae; genus Solanum; species Solanum peruvianum. The sequence continues at coordinate 75,067,790 of JAKWJD010001755.1, forward strand.
GCACTTGCGAATATACAAATAAGATAAGTATATAAGAAATTTTGTATTTATACATTTAGAAATTTTCCAAAACCTCATTTTAATTTGTTTTCCAATATACAAAGAGGGTAATTTATTAGAGTAACATTCACATAGAGCAAACATAGAAATCAGATTTGTATGTTTTAGTTATAGTTTGCATAATCGCGCTCTATCTCGAATTTTATGTTTACTATGGAGCTTTTGATTTGTATAACTCGCTAGATACATTCAATTTTATACAAACTATTAAGTTTTGTATAAATTCATTTATATATAGTAATTTGTATAATGAGATCTGTATTTTTATAATTATAAGTGTATAAGACGAAAATATATGTATTTATATTTGTATATACACCTTTCTATCGCTTTATACAAACACAAATACATTTTATACATTTGTATACCGAATGAGTAATTGTATACCGAATCAGATGGCAAAAAAATAAAATGTTTACTGCGAATTACAAATAAAATAAACTATAACCATACAAATGCTGAATTTATACAATAATCACGAAGTATAATTTTCTTAAACTGTAACTATACTACATAATATAGGTTAAATGTTTGCTATTCCAGTCATTTTTCCAAAAAATAAATCCAACCTTCAAATCATGTTACAATTATTTTCAAATGAATAACCGTGAGATGAAAAGATTGCAAATACAGTTTGATTTGTAGTACTATATGTATTACTTTGGAAAAAATAATATATAATATCAAATTAAATACTATAAATATAATTTGATTTAATTGTATCATATAATAAACTATTGTTATTTTTGCCTCTCCCAAGTGGAATCTCGCTCGCCGCTCTCATTTTGGTGGCACTCTCGCTTGTCTCTTTTGCTTTTATACAAATACAAATGTATAAAATGCGTTTGTGTTTGTATAAAACGAGAAGAAATTATATATATATATATTCGTTCCTCTCTCTCCCTCTCCTAAATCTCGCTCGCCACCCTCGTCTCTCTCGCTTATACAGATAGAAACGGAATGTACAAATTGCATTGTATAGACACATGCAATTTAATGTGTCTGATAGATTGACGCACAAACTCATAATGTGTCTTTCAAATTGTTATATTTGATTAGGGGTGGGCATTCGGTATTTCGGTTCGGTTTCAGTTTTTTTTTTATTTTTGTAAATTGTGTACCGAATACTGAACCGAAATATTTCGGTTCGGTTCGGTTTTTATTATTTCAGTTTGGTTTTTATTATTTCGGTTCGGTTTTGTTATTTCGGTTTTTTAAATGGGCCTGCTTAGTTGGGCTTTTAAAAATTTACAATTTTTTTTTGATTTTCAGCTTAATGGGCTAAAAATAGTTATACAAAAAGTCTTTTACTTTTTATTTTTTATTTTAATTATAATATTTATTATTTAATATTAATAATTAATATAATATAAATGTATATTATAATATAATATATTTCGGTAAACCGAAATACCGAATTACACAAAATTACATACCAAAATCGAACCGAAATACCGAAAAATACAAAAATATATACCGAATACCGAATCGAAAACCAAAAAACCGAAATCGAAATACCAAAAAAATTCGGTTCGGTACGGTGTTTCGGTTTTCAGGTGTTTATGCCCAGCCCTATATTTGATTTGATTTATATATATTTTTTCAATTTACGCGTACATAGAAAAACATATTATCATACATTTACTTTTTTCACTTTTTTATAACTACGATTTCAACATTGTTACTAGTTTAGATATATTTTAGTTTAGCAAGAGTTTATTTCATTGCATTGTTAGCCATCAAAGGAACTTGGAAGCTCAAGTTTTAAAAATTAATTTACGTATTGCATATAAAGTTTATCTGGAGTTGTGATACCTCAGTAGAATTGAAATGTTGAGGGGAGTTTGAATCTTAAATTTGAGGCCATTTTGATAAAATTTAGGTGGGACTCGAACTAAATTTCAGCCCTAATTCATTAAAATTCAAATTTATAGTCAATTTTGTATTGAAATTATACAATAATTATATGTTGAGTGGTATAATAATTGTATTTTAAGTTCGTATATTGTTGTAGTTGTTTTAAATTTTCTATTAAATAATGTTGAGTGTGAGTTGTATATAATGTTGTTATAATTATATTAAAACCAACATAAAATTTATACAGTTATATATATATTTCTTACAAGATAAATATACATTTCCTACATAAAATCTTGAGCGAGATTCAAAAGGTGATTTTTTTTCTCTCCATACATCCAACCAATTCTATACAAAATTCATACAATTATATATATATATATATATATATATATATATATATATATATTATATACTTTGTTCTTTACATAATATTTTTTTAGGAAAAATTACATAAATTGATATATTTTAATAAATAATTACTGATTTTAGCAATACTTTTTATTTATTACCATTTATAGCAATCGTATGTTAAATTTGTCATATGTATTAAAAGTGAATTATGTATGTAATATATATGAAAGATAATTATTTTTTAAATATATTATGTTTGTTGGTAAAAATTTGACACATTATATTATAAGTGAATTAAAATGTGTAATAAATAAATTATTTATTATTAAAATTTGTATTATATATGAATAAAAAATTGTTCTTTGTAATATGAATTAAACTTGTATTATAAATGAATTAAAAGTGATCAAGTGAAAAAGAATATTATTGCTATAAATGGTAAATATTTTGTTATTACAGTATATTTACGTAAGTTTCCTATTTTTAATGACATTCAAAAAGTAATTTTTTTCATTCATCCAACATCAATTTTATACAAAATTTATACAATTATATATACGTAATTTATTCTTTACATGAAATTTTAAACAAAAATCAAAGCAAGATTTGAATGTCAATTTGTATATGTTTTGGAAAAAACTCCACCTATGATTGGTAAATTGAAATCTCTTGCTACATTCAGTAAATATATAAATCTTATTTTGTATATATAGGTCTTTACCATTCTTGTTCTTTGGGTGACTTTCTACTTGGCTGAAAAATTCTATTTGTTAAAGAATGACGTAAGTCCCACATCGGTGATTAATGAGATGGGAGGACTCCTTATAAGGCTTGGGCAATCCTCCTCCCTTTGAGCTAGCTTTTGGGGTGTGAGTTAGGCCTAAGACCTAATTTCACATGGTATCAGAGCAGGACCTGTCTCATCCGATGTTGGGGTCCCCAAAATTAAAATTGCCCACGCACCAGATGCTAAGCACTGGACGTGAGGTGGAGTGTTAAAGAATGACAAAAGTCCCACATCGGTGATTAATGAGATGGGAGGAATCCTTATAAGGCTTGGGCAATCTTCCTCCCTTTGAGCTAACTTTTAGGGTGTGAGTTAGGCCTAAGACCTAATTTCACACTATTGATACTTAAAACTAAGTGAATACATACGACCTATACATGTTAGTAACAATTGAGAAATAACGAGCGAATGAATATAAGTAATATAAGCTAATATCAATTAATACAATGGGACGAATGAATACAAGCAAAATTAGAACGAGTGAATAAATTATACAATATGAGTACCAAAAAATTAATTCTATCAAGTACAAGTGATACAATCATTATGCACAAATGAATATAATGTATACAAATTTCTAGCAAAATAAATATAGCTATGATTTATGAAGTGTAATTAGGAAAATTGTAGTTGCTCTTGATTTAAATTTTATTTAGGAAACAAATGATATCCATAACAAATAAAGAAATAAAAGGAAATAAATAATTCCCATTCCAACTCATGTTATCCTGTTTTTAACTTTTATCACCAAATATATCTGAATTTTTTTTTGATGGATTGTGATTGGAACGGTGATGATTGATAATTAAATTGCTATAAAGTTAGAATATAATGTTAATGTAGGATACGAATATATATATAATTGTGCCCCATTTTTTAAAAAATGACATGCTCCTTTTCGTACAAGCAACGCAGTGTATTTATATTTATATTTTGCTTAGATATGCGACGGGACAGAGGTGACTCGACAGTGTTAAAAAAAAGACATGTGTCTTAAGTCTCTAAACTTAAGGAGTCTCATTTTTAAATATGTTATAAGTTATTATTTTAACAAATTGAATACTATTTGTAGAAAAAATAAACTTTTCATGGAAAATGAAGGAATTATTAGAAAAGTTTTACATATTTGGAGTACTATATCTCATGAAAAATAATTTAAAATAAGAATTGATATATTATCAACTGAAAACTAGAAAAATCAATTATGTAAAAGTTATTAACAATTCAAATGTAAAGCCCTATTTAATTTTTGTTTTAGACCACTAATATGCTTGAGCCGCTCCTGCAAGAGAATAACGTCAATGAATTCTTGTAGGGGCAACTAATGTGTACTCCAATCGCATAAAATTCCTCTAAGAAAAAACGCTTAACAATAATTTTTTTTACATATATTTAAAGATTAAATTTAAAATTTTTAATAAAGAAAATTTATTCCGTTGTCTATTCTGTCGCAACACTTGCTGGTTACAATTTTGTCTTTTTAACTTTTTACCATTCCTAAATTTTGGTTTCTTGCAAAATGACATAATTAAGTACTTTCTATCTTGAAATTTTTAATTTGATCGTAACTTTAAATTTTAATAATTTAAAGTGTAATTGTAAACAAACATTTTATATAGTTCTAAGTCAAACACAAAATAAAGGGAGAAATAATAAATCAAACAACTTAGTAAAAATAATTTAATATTATTAATTTCTATGTTATTAATTTTTATATCGAACAATACTTTATGATAATAAGTGGGTGAAGATTTGAAAAGAGGGAAAAAATATTCACAAGCAACTATTTGGAGATAAAGCAAAGTTAACATTTGAACATCAAAGTTAGTGAAATTCATATGTTAAATATTATAATATGATATATATATTCAGAATAAATCGATGATTTAATTATTATTTTTTTTATATATTTTAAGATATAAAGCATGTATTTAGATATATTTAAATGTACTAAAATCCGGTGAAAGGAGAAATGATTTTTACTTAGTCGGTTAACACAGTTATATCTTGGTGAGATTTTACCTATAAATAGAATGAAGAAACCTATCCCCAAACTCATCTTCATTAGGTATCCGCCGTACAAACCCGGCCGAACACCGGCTTCCATCGGCCCTGCCTTTTTTTTCTCTCAAGTTCGTGCAGACAAGAAATTGAAAATCAGGAAGAGGCATATTTCACGTTTGTGCGTGAATCTAACAACTCTTTTCATCAGAAAAACTGTTAGTGTTTGCTAGATTCACGCACAAGCTCGTAATATGGCTTTTTCGAATCTCTGCGCTTTGATTTCTCCAATTGGTGTGACACTGACCTGACCTCTTTGTGTTTCCGTGCTCTATACTGATTTGATTGATTCTCATCTATCATTTGCATTAGCTACGAAGCTCTTTGGAAATGGATAACTCTTTTATAGTAATACTAATACTTCAAAATCTGCATATGCTCTCTTGAATTTGAAGAATGGACTCTGTTTTACATTAGAAATCCATGATTCATCTGTTTGTTTATCTATTTTGTAGCATGAGTTAATAGTTAATGTATTGGGGGTAGAGGATGGACTTATTGAACCTTTCGTTCTTTTTGTTTTTCTTATGGATCTGAATTGATATAAAGGGTTCATTTTGATGACCTGAGTAATACTGGTTTAGATGGTTTGGGCATGTGAAGAAGTGATGCAGACTCCTATTGGTTATACTAGGTATGAAGAGAGATAGTAGACTGAAGAAGTGTTGGAGAGAGTTTGATTAGACCAGACATGACTCAGTTTCATGTTAACGAGGACATGACCTTAGTTAGGAAAGTGTGGAGAACGCGTGATGACCTTAGATGGGTAAGTGTGGAGATTGCTCGGTAGAGTAGATATTGGAGTGGTGTGTTGGTGTCCGAGAGTCTAGGCTTGTTGGCGTTTTGTCATTGTACTAGCGGTTTTATTTTAGTTCTTGATTGTGATATCTATCATCGTTGTTTATTGTGATTCCATTATCACGATATTTTGTTGTTTTAGTCCTTCTTTGGGGATTTGGAGTGCCCCTTGTTAGTTGCTATGTTTTTACCACAGTTTTCTTCTTTCTTGTATTTGGATTTGTTGTATAAGCCAAGTGTCTTTCGGAAACAATTTCTCTATCTCCCCAAGTTAGTGGTAAGGTTTGTGTCATTCTACATTCCCCATACCCCAATTTTGAGATATCACTGGATATGTTGTTGTTGTTGTGTTGTTGCAGTAATTTTGATTGTTATATTTCACTTGCTTATGTTCATGGTTCCCAGTTATGTTGCTTGGACTCTCCGAAAAAAAAAGTCACACGTGTCGTATTCTTCAAAGATATGCTACTTCTGGAGAACTCGACACGTACCAGTTGCCATTTTTAAAGAGCTCGAGCAACATAGCCCCCAAGGTAATTCCGGTAAACAGTTTGAGAGTAGCACTTGTTCAATAAATTGCAGATGGTAACAACTATACCATTAATGTATCAGGTTCATTACTTCTCAACCAAAATAAGAGGGAGAATAAGGGGAATACAGTCTCTTGGAAGTTATCAATTTAAAAAGGAACACTGATCTTTCACTTCTCCCACAATATAAACATCTGTCATTTGGCACAAAGAGTTGACTAATGCTTGAACAGGTTCGAAAATCGTGGAACAGTTATGATAACAACTTCATCAGTGAATGGAGAAGCAGGAGGTAGAATGCCAACAGCATCAACTACCTAATGGATAAGAATAGATGGTGAATTCACAGTAAATCAGCAGCAGATATATGAGGCTCTTGACTTGCATTTTTGGTAAACAATGTCAAAGTATCTTTATCTCAAAACTCTAGTTTGTTTTTCTTCCTAAATTAATGTTCCTTGCTCCAAATTCTTCATTGTTTCCTTTCGTTTTAATTATAATGTGAACATGATACTAATTGTCATCTTTATTTTCTCTGAATCCCAATAGATGAGTAAATTAACTTTGGAATGAACAAGGAGATTTGCTGTAGGTTGATGCTAAACCAATTGAGACTTTTGCTTAATTTAATACCAAAATGATGAGGGAAGATGTTTCCACTTCTTCGCTTTATAAGTCAGTAATTTGAGAGTCACATGTTAAGTTGCAACAAGTCTATGCATTCATCATATATCTATCTTTAGTTTAGTGGGTAATGTTCTATTTCCAAATAGTTAAAGATTCATGCTCTTCTCCATATGATGATTTCCATTCCTTTTAATTACATGGGGCTTCACTAACTGGATGTTTTACAAATGAGGTAAGATTGATGTTGATGGTACCAAGCTAGCTCAAGTGAAACAACCATAACTTCCTAATGAGAATTCAATCCCTTGCCAGCTGTGGAAATCAACTTCAAATTCACGAATTTGGTTTTGGAGGAAGATGGTTAATTTTGGTGTTAGCAGTTTGGTGAACTTTGTAAGATCCAGAAAAGGCTTAATGAGGTAAATCTCACATTGTATACTCCAGTATCTTTCTCTCTTCTTTTTTGTATATTCATACATTGCTTCACTGCCTGAACTGTAAAAAACACAGATGCTATAAAGCATAAGACTACCTAGTACCTCCGAATGTTAACTGTAAGGTGTACTCAGTCTCATGAACTAATTCCAGGATCACTTTACAGCTCATTACACTTTGCATGCAATTGAATCCAAGAGCAAGACTAAAAGGATCAATATTAGGCGAATAACTCCTTAAAAGTTCAATATTAGGCTATATTAAATTGAGCCATCAACGAGTATGCATTTCCCTACAGGAATGTGACATTACACATTGGAAGCAATTGAATCCAAGAACAAACTAAAAGGATGAATGTTAGGCGTCTAACTCTAAAAAGTTCAATATTAGGCTATATATTAAATTGAGTCATTAACAAGTATGTATCCCTATGGGAGTGTGAGTACATATGTGGTGAAATAATAAGTGGGATATGTTATCATGATGTTAGCTTGTTTCTTCTTCAAGTTGAACATATTTCACCTTTATGTTTTGACGCAACACAATAGTTATGACACTCGGTAATTTGTTGTGTTTCTTTTGTCTATTTAAGCAAACTTGGGAAATTTGCAGGGTTCTTTTTACCTGTTCTATGACATTCATGAACACGGGTTGGGTTGAAGGGAAAAATGAAAGAGAACAGATACTTACCAAAGGAAAAAATTACTTCATTCCTACATGAATTTCTATCTGCTGTATGAAGTATTAAGTGAAATGTTGATCATAATCATCAGAAATATGAGCAGTATGCTTCTTGCTCCAAATTTGGGAATTCAACAATAAATCGATGGGGAACATTGATAATTCAATAAGGTAAATTTACTAGCATTGAAAAAAATCAAAGAAATGATTATGCAAAATTATTCTGCTCATCCGCGTACCATATTAACTACTACTACTCCTATTTTTTTTTTAGCTTAGAGAGTACGTTGCTCAAGATAGGTTCAACATTCTTAACAAACCCTTGGCTGTTTGATCTTCTCCTCTGCCGGAAGGTCTACCAAAATATGGTGCTTGCAATATGTTCCATTCTGTTCAAAAGCCCTGTAGAGTTCATGGAAAAGATCAACCATCGAGTCACTGTCATCCATTTGCTTCTTGTAGTTCAGCAGAATATGGTGAGCCCTTGTCCTGAAGTATCCCGCTACAAAATCTCGGAAGTTCACGAGGGGTTCCTTCAGCATACATATCATGCCCTTACATGTGGAGGTAAATGCATTCTTGTAACCTTCTCTACCGCAAGGATTTACACGTGTGGTACTCAAGATTGAAGTCTGAATAGCTGTGAGCACTTGCAATATGTTAGACTTGTGTGGATTCCACTTGCCTTGAACACCACAATACCAGTTAGCCACAATGTTACCACTTTCCAATAGACTAAGTGTAACCTTACCCTTAGGGTCCAAAAATTCGTTCAAGTCAAGTTGATAAGAATGATAATGAATTCTTGGAGGACAATTAGGGTAGTTTCTTGGAAAAAGTATGTCGAAAAAGAAGAGGCCATGGGCGTAAGGCGTATCGGGTGGACCAACAATGACTGTTCTCATAAGATCAATCCTTTTCTCATAAGACTTGACAACAATGGAACTGGGAAGCTTCTTCTCCAATAAAAGCCATTCTTTTTCGATTCGTTGGCGAAAGGCGCTATCCAATCCCATGTTCTTGGAATTTCTGTCATATTTCAAGAAGTGATGATCATGTGGAGGATAGTTAAGTATGCTAAATTTGTTGATCTGGTTAAACCTCTGTTCAATATCGTCGATAATTTCTTCTATTTCTCCATACATGTTCTTGTTTGCCTCATCCATTGATTGGTTTTGCTTGTTATGAATCAATTCAAAAGCAAGCAGTTGTTTTTTTGGTATATTATGTTCTCTGAAAAAAACCCTCCCTATTTATTTGGAAGGAATTCTTTTTTTTCAGTATAATTTAACAATATTAACGCCTTGCTAGGTATAATGAAAATATATAGGGATTTATATTCCTAAATCCCCACTAAATCAGGAAAAAGAGAAGGATCCAGATTTAAGGTAACTATTTTGAAACCTTAATGGACTATTTCAAAGATCCATATTATACAAGGTTAAAAATTATTTACCCTACTTTAAAAAAAAATGAAACTCCTTTTGGCTTTAAACAAAATAACACCCCAACAAATAAATATTAATGCTCCTATTTGCAAGTTATAATTCTTAGACTGATTGGTCCTAGAACTCAACAAATTCCGTTATAGAATTTCGTTGCAGAAGTTTTATTTTAAAAAATTGAATTAGAATTATAATCTTCGTTAAATTTAAATTGTTTCGATCGATGGGAGAATTTCATACCCCAAGATGAAATTCATTTATAAAAAATTCATTATAGTGAGTTTTTACTCCAAATAATGACTAAATGGAATTAGTTATCTGAAATAATGAGAATTTGTCAATTTCTTCTCGAAAAGAAAGCTTTTTTTTGGGCTTTCAAAATTGGACTTGCAAATTGAGACCAACATACTATCACTTGGGCTTGGTACTGAGCTTGATACGACATCTTCAATTCAAACGTCAAATTTTGAAAAAAAAAAAACTTATTCGTATCAGATATTTATATTAAATTAATTTTATTTTTATTATTATGTGATTTAAAAAATAAAATAAATGTTAATTAATTAAAATTAAGTAAAATAAACTATAAAATTTGGTATTAGCGCTATTTTTGGTACAATCAACTCCAATTCAGTACCAAATTTTACACCAAAAGGAATATTTTTTTTCCTCTCCTAATTATTTCTTATTTCAAAAAATTGTTTATAAAACATTCACCATATATAGTTCATATTATTTTCTTTTATAATCGTTTAATATAAAATTATTTTGTATCATAATTTTTAAATAATATAAATTTCTAGCAAATATTATATGTTTTACATCATAATGAATAATACAAATAAAAGTGAAATTATTAATGAAATACAATTAAATAAACATTACATAATCAAAAAAAATTATTTTAAGTCTACATAAATATTCAAGATCACTACATTGCTCCCATAAATTATGTCCTTTATTTTCTTATTTCAAGCCAAAATTATTTAAATTGATAATTTTTATCTATTGTCATATTTCTATGATCAGAATTGGACCTTCCGACGTATCTTGAATTAGTACATTAAGATTACGCTCATCTTCAATTATCATGTTGTGCATTATAATATATAAAGTTAATATATTATGTAACACTTTTTAATTTTTTTTAAGAAGTCATACTCAGAAAAAAATTTATATAAAAAAACCAAATTTTATATCTAACATTAATATTATAAAAATATTACATAAAAAATAATTAAATATACAAGAGATATAATTAAAACATAAATTTATATAATGTTTAATTAAAAGTTTTGTATAATGAAACAATATTAAAATATTCAAACAGTGAATTGTTGTGATGAATAGTGGTACACCAAATTTAGAGTAACATTATTCACATATCAAATTTGATGTAAAAATTGGTATGGATTGAAGTTCGCGACATCAAATTTTATACCAAATTAAAATTTGATGTAAAATTTGATGTTGAGTTAAAGATAATCTTAGGGTTTGGCAAGTGCACAAACAAAAAATAGTTAATTTTAAGGGAAATTTTTCAAAATGTCAATATTTTAGCATTTAAGAAGACTCATTAGCAACAATTTCAATATTTAGTAAAAATGTCATTTTAGTTTGTTATGTATCTTATTTATGTTTTTATTATTTATTTTTATTTAAGAATAATTATTTAATAACAAAGGAAGAAATTAAGGGGGATTATTTCAAAAAGGCAAGCATCCTTAATTTTCTCATCAGTTACATTTTCAAATATAATTAAATTTTGTTTTTTTTTCTCGAGAATTTTTACCTTTTAAAATTATATTCATTCCACAATATATTCTATTTATATTTATTATAGTTTTTTATTAGTTTGTATTCATTCCAATAGGTATGCCGAATTTATCTATATAGTCATTTAAGAAATATATTTGTATTTTGTATTTTCATATATTTTTTCCCTATATAGTTATTTTTTTCTTCAAAAATCCTGTATGTATTCATTTCAATATGTATTTTATTTTATTTCTATTTATTCTAGTTTTTTATTTAGAATTTTGTATAATAATATATAAAATACAAAAAAATAGTATGATGAAAAATGAATGAAATATAAAATTGAAAAGATAATAATTGAATATTTGGTGTACTCATTCTTAAATAAAATACATAATAGTTGAATCATACCTTTAGAATAAATACAAATTGAAAAAAAATGTCAAATTCAGTTGACATACCTTATTAGTTTGTATTCAATCCAATATGTATGTCAAATAAAATGTAGCTATTTAAGAAATACATTTGTATTCTGTATTTTTTCACTGTGGTATTTTTTTTTTTCAAAATCTTGTTTCCTTTTCTAAGTCGTATTCATTCCAAATGTCTATTATTTGTATTTGTATTCGAATACAAATAAATAATAGAAAGTTGTTCTTCTTATAAATAAAATACATAACTAGTTACATACATTTGGATGAATACAATTAAGGACAAATACAACATTCATAAACCATGCAACATGAAATTTTTAATAAATACAAATATTGATAGTATACATAGTGATTTGAATACAATTAAGAAAGCATACCAAATTATAAAAAGAATTATAAATACAAAACAAACTAATAGAAAATTGTTCGACAACTATCCGATCTTCGTCGTTTTTTCAAGATCCTCATGAGTAGACAAGATTCTACATGCGTTCTGAATTTGAGGAAGGTTTTGCACACCAATGAGTCTTGTAAATGTTCTTACCCTCTTTCTTCCCTCATTTTAGCAGCGGATCATACATTATACACTATTTGTTAAGTAATAAATAAATTAAAGGATGAAAAATCACCAGAAATTGGTTGATTAAGATGAATACCTCTAGTAAGCCTCTTGGATTCAACCATTGGAGAGTAAATCATAACGGAAATTGAAAAATACAAACAACATTTTTTTAAGATTTAAACAAAAATAAAATTAAAAAAAAATCCGAAAATAGGATAAAAATTAGAGATCCCTAATCAAAGGGATTTTTGTTGATTCAATTTTGGATTTTAAAAAAAAAACCAAAATATATGGCAAAAAAATATTTGCAACTTGAATGTTGGAGGAAAATCAGAAAAGATAACCATGAGAGAGAAAAAAAATTAAATGGGAGAGAGAATTAACAATTTGGAAGATAAATATGAGAGAGAATGATTTTTTTTTTTTAAAAAAAAGATATATAGAATTAATTGAAAAAGAGAGATAAAATAGGAAGAAAATTGGGACACATAATTTTTTTAAAATAATGACATTTTTGACATTATTGCTATATTTATAAGTATGGATATTTTTACTAAATATGTTAGTTATTTTGACTAGTTTACTAATTTTTCCTAATTTTAATCAAAGTTTATAAATAACTTTTATCGCTTCAAATTAACTTCAAACCAACGAATTCAAAGTATACAGTTATATTTCTTAGAACCAAACTTTAGTTAAAATGATTAAAACTTGACATATTGTTTGTTTGAGTAAATTTCACACATTTTGTCCTTCCTATAAAATTAATATCAAATTCTTTAGTAAAATTAGGGAAAGTTTGTTTAGATGGCTGGTCTTTGAACCACTTGTTAATATTATTTTGTCATCATTTTAAATGCAATTCAAGAGAAATTATTCATTATTGACCACATTTGTTTCATGAACCAAAATTCAAATTTAAGATTTTTTAGTTTTTGCCTTTTTAAGATTTGTCAATTTTGATCATGAACCAAACTTAAATTTAATCACTTTAAACCTTGATTCGTAGAATTTGTTGGTGAAGCAAGCGAGATTCAAAAGTCCAAAATTACCAATTTCTTAATATTAAGTATTTAATAGGTATAAATATAACAAAATTTATAAAAAGAGAAATTTATAACTACTTGATCATGAACTTAATTATAAGATAGTACTCCGTCTATTTATTATTAGGGTAAATGACATAAATCATATACTCTTAAGGCAAAATGATCATTTGTCCCTTATAAGTTTATAATTACAGAAATTTCTCAAACTGATACAATAATATAAGCGCTGATATATTATTTTGATGCGCGAGATACATTAATCGTTAAGTAAGATACATTACATTTTATACATGATACACTAATTTGATGTACACTTTATACCTGATACACTAATTTGATTCACAAGATACATTACTCTGATGCGCGAGATACATTAATTTGATACGCTGGTACATTAATCTGATGCGTGAAAAATAAGGTATTTTGGAAATTTGTAAAACTAATAGGGGATAATGGTAATACAAAAACTTAAAGATGGAAATACTGTCATTTTTTCTTATTTTTAATTGTCATATTTGGAATTGACACATCTATCAAAAATAAAAATTGACATGCTATTTTACAAAATTATTCTATTAATTATTATTTAGTATTTCGTCTTGAAAAAATGATATAAGGAATAAGTAATTAATGTTAGGATAGAAGGTTAATAGTTGTTATTGTGCTTGTATAAGTTTAGGCTTATTTGTATCGGTCTTAATTCTAATTAGAGTTGTCAATATGGGTTAGTCCACCCCATCCGGGCTAACCCATACAGGCTTTGACATTTTACGGGTCAGGCCGGGCTGACCAATTTTTGGCGTGGGCCAAAAAATGGCCGGCCCAACCCACAAGTACGTGGGCTACAGGCTTGACGGGCCAGCCCACTTTTAAATTTTTTAATATATTTTTATAATTACTAAGTTAAATTTTAAATTATAATTTAAAATATTATCATAAATATCGACAAAACAATATTATATGATGTTAATGTTAGTACTTGTTATCAATCAATTTAAAATAAAATTATTTTTATAATAATTTCAGAGACCTCATGTTTCGCTCTATAACACTCACCACCCCTTTGATTTATGATATTACATCTACATCCCTTATTTCATTTACTTGTAAACCATTCTTTAAACCTATTTAAAATAAATATAATTAATATAGATTGACAATTTTACTCTTTTTTATATAAAATTCTTCTTGTTAATAGATATTATACAAAAAATAACTCATTTAACAATACTTTAAAAATAAATAACATAAAAGATTGTTTTCTAATCCAACAAATATCAAAGTCTTCAACTAAGTTGACCCACATTTTCACCACATATTAACTCTTTATCTCTATTTCACCTTACCAATTCACGTAAAAATTTCCCCACAATAACCCATCATTTTCCGGCAACAATTTCTTCAAATAGAAGACAAAATTGAACTTCCCAAGAAAGAAATTCGATAAGAACGATAAAATTTTGTTCTAGTTAAACATTTACACAAGCGAAGAAGAAACATGATCCAACGAATAAAGATAAATCATTAAAAATGAGATCTAAACATTCATATATAAGGGTTAATTTGTCAAATCTAAATTAATTTATATGTATTTAAAAGGTTTAAAGAATGGTTACAAGAAAAATAAAAAAAGGGAGGTAGACGTAATATCATAAACCATAGGGAATGTGAGTTTTATAGAGAGAAGCCTCGAGTGAGGTCTATGAAATTATTTCTATTTATTAATTATTTTTTCAAGTAAAAATATAAACATATAAATAAAAATAGTAACCTAATTATTTTGAATTTGGACTCTCTTTAATTTTAAAATTTAATATTATATTATACTTTTTAATTAATTACTATTGGCCCACGGGCCGACCCTACCTATATTTCTCAAGTCCATTAAATCAACAGGCTTATTCAGGCCGAGCTAAAAAAATCTTTTCTTAAATGGGCTTCGGAAATTTTAGTTCAACCCTATTAAATCACGGGCTAGGCCAGACCGGCCCAATGGGCTTAGCCCATATTGACGGCTCTAATTCTAATTGTATTCTTGTAGTTCTTGTCATATATATGTTGTTTTTGTCATAAATATATATATATGATTGATATGTCTTTTTTATTATTTTCTTCTTCTTTTACTTAAATTTAATCTATTTGAATAAAAAAAAATTTAAAAAATAATCTTTCCAACTCCACAAGGTAAATAACGATAAATCAAACACATATTAGGAAATTAATGTTTGTAAAAGGAGAGGTTCAAAGTCGGTTTAATTGAAGTGCTGTTAAATTTAGTTTGACCAACTAGCTAGCACTAGTATAATGACAATTGACAAACTGTCACAACCGTTATTCATGCCATAAAAAATCCAAATTAATTACTTTGAAAACATAGAGTTTTTGAAAGCGTAAAATAGTTTATTCCATTCACTTTATAATTTATAAAATAAATAATAAATTTATTATACTAATTATTATTTTTTAATAAATATATCAATTAAAAAATAGACAAAAAATTAGAAACGTTATATATTAGTTGAATAGTTATTTTGTTTGCTAGTAGATTGTCTACAAACTAGGAACAAAAATATGGTTGGATGATATACATGTGTCTTAATTTATTACCTTTGAAAAAGTTGTTCAAAGATAGTTGGTGTCGTGCTAGGACAAATTTAAGTTTCGTGCGTTACTTGTTTTTACAAATTGGTCGGCAAATTTAAGATAATGATAATAGTAAGTAGATAATGTTCACCAATTGTATTAGTATTAATGTTCACACTTTAACTCACAACGTTATTAATTAGGGTTGTGATGGAATGAAGCGATAAATAATTTTTAATTTTAAAAATTTATCGGTAACATAAGGATGGAGGATTTTTACAGGGTCTTTTTATGCGCTCGATTAGAAAGGTGATTTTGTAGGTGGACGAAATATGTTTTCAAATATAAATTTGCTTTTATTAGATAATATTTTATCTTTTAATATAGAATTTTTTGATGAAAATTTAAATATTTAACAAAAAATATAAAGTGTATTATTAAATATCTACGTATTTTGAAGAGTGACATCATAGAATAAGACTTTGAGACTTGAAAGGAGAATGTTTGGTTAAGCGCTTAGAAATTGCTCGTTTTGGGAATTTTTTTTTTCAATTATCTTTTTTTTTTTTGGTTGATAAATAGTTTATATTTGGCAATTCATTTTCAAGCATTTCTGGATGCTTTAAATTAAAAAAAAATTATGTTTGACTAATATTTAAAAAAAAGTTTTGATTGTCGAATTATATATATAAAAAAAGATAAATATCAATAAACATTTATTATTAAAGTTATTTTATCGAGAGAGAGAAATTATTTTTTAAAATCTATTACGAAAGAATTTAATTAAAGTTTGTTTTTTTTATTTTTAAAAATAAACTTTATATATTAAAATTTTTAATCAATAAAATACATGGATATAACCATCAAAAATATTAAGTATTTGATATAATATTAACATGATAATTTAATTGTATTAAAAATATGAAATATTTTTTTTAATATATAAAATGCATGATTACATAATCAAAAGGTTGTGAGTTGCTATACGTATTAATTGAATAGTTTTTTTTTTTTATGATTATATTAAAAATTAATGAATTAATAAGGTAGATACATTTTATTATGAATTAAAAATGCAAGGTTTTTTTTTTTTTTTTTTTTTTAAAGAAACAGAAATTTGCAATTTTCATAAATATGACTTGTGTTTCTCCTCAAAAAGCACTTATCTATATTGGCCAAAAGAACAAACTTTTATATTATCAAAAGCAAATAATGAAAGATAAAAAGAGAAAAAAACAATCTCTAAGAATAATTACATAAATTTGTAGTAGTTGTTCTACCTACTAACGCTGTTGGAACATTAGAGACCCTTCTATCGTGTATTTAACTCTCTAATTGATTGACACATTAATAATTAATATGGAACTACACTTTGATGATTTCACTTTAATTTCCGTTATTAAAATAAAAGTGGATAAAATTCTCACGTTTCCTCTGTTTATATGAAGGTATAAGGTATAAGCATCCCAAGACTATGATCGAAATTCTAGAGATACATCTTAGATAAACTGAGGTGTAATTTTGTACATTTTTTGTCTTACGTGACACATTCTGTGACTCTACGCAATTGAGGCGTGTGAGAGATATTTGGATGTTACGTAAGCCAAAAAGATGCACGAAATTACCAAAAAAAAATGAGTTCAAGGGGTAATAGGACCTTAGTTTAGTTAAGTTGTATCTTTAAGATTTCGGTCATAGTCTAGAGGATACTTGTACATTTTCCCTTTATATAAATTTGGACAATATTCCCTCATGAGCTAGATTTTACAGAGTTGATTATATAATATCATCATAGTCTGTTCATCCCCATTTGGGCATCTTAATCTATGCTCCAGTTATGTGTAAGCGTGAAAAAGAATCTAAGTTTTATTGATAGATTGACTGGTGATTCACTTTATATTTTATACCTCTAAACATGACAACTTACAAGTTTACAATTATCTTAAGCTTTTTTATATTGTCAAACATACTTAATTAAGAAACACATAGGCCATAGCAAAAACTTAATGCACTAAAAAATAAAGTTTACATTAGAAATGCCATTGTTCTCTTCAATCCAAGGAAGATTGATGATCAATTTGCCATCTTGTGAAGACCACTCAAACTCAACTTCAGTACCATTCAAGTAACACTTGTTAGGCAACACATTTGTGTATGCTAAGAAATTCCCACCACCTTTAACTTCAACTTTTGCACTTGCATAATTAGCACCATCACCATATTGAACTCCTTGTATGGCTCCTCCACTATTGAACATGTTGGTGAGTCCAATTGGACCAAATTTAGCAATGTGGCTGAGCTGTTTTATCGGTACAAAGCTAAAGATCTCGAACTAGATGGTTCAAGAGATATTGGAATTGTGTCTGATGTAGACTTTGTTAAGAACAATTCCTCAGCTTGGTTGAGATACACAACATATTCCTCCGCGTTGCCCATTTCAGATGCTGCGATGAGTTGGTCCCATTCGATGTCATTGACATGAACTGATCCTTTCATTGGCTTGTAGCAATTTGAGTATCCCTTGATTCTTTTCTCCTTTGGATCCCAACCTGCTCCTTGGCAATTGAATGCACCAATGACTCCTCCATACTATGCACAAGAAGAAGAAAATCATAAATTATTGTTAAAAATAGTACGCGATCTATGAATATCATCCCAATTCAGGTCTTGTTCGGGGCTTAAATAGATAAAACATTGACGAACACGTATAAATAGGCAAAGCTAAATCAGATTAGAAGCAATTGTGTGTTGACATACCTTGTTGAAATTCCAAATCTTGAGTATGGTTTTGCCATCAAAGAGTGGATTCTTGAAGATGCAGTCTCTAGTGGGGAGTGCAAAATATTGGCACTTGGGAATGGTGCCATCAGGGTAAACTAGCTTCGTTAAAAGATCGAAATCGTGACCACCCAAGGAGTCACTAACATAAACAGGACCTCCACAGATTGCCCTGGAGCCAGCATGGAACTTAGCACAGACATGATCAGATTGGAACATGTCCCACTCTGGTTGAATAATCTGACCCATCCACATACTGTTGTAGGCACAATGAATCATATGAACACCTTGTAGCCAGTACACTCCATTCGGATCGCCATTTGGATCTTGGAACCAAAAATCATCCCCTATAATAACAACAAAAACATTACTAGCATCTACATAAAAAAGACAGTCTGGTGCACTAAGCTCCCACTATGCACCCCCGTACCTCAAGGGTTTGTTGTCCGCAGTCTTACCCTACATTTCTGCAAGAGGCTACTTCCACAACTCGACCCCATGACCTCCAACAACTTTATACCAGTGTCTACATATCCTAATAAATTTACATTATGAAAATGACAGTAAGAAATTCTTACCAACTCTTCCAATAGAGATTTGCTTTGTTCCTAGGAAGAAGAAGTCATTACATTGTTGCATACTAGATATGAGTCCAGTACCATTGAAGTTCTTTGCTAGGGATTTCGATAGCCCATCGTAATATTTCTTTGCAAGTTCAACTCGACCACCATATTCCTCGCTAACATATTCTAGTGTCTGCAAGAAAAAATCCCATTAAAAAAGATGTGCTTATAAAGAAATGAAAAAAAATAAGACGACTTACATGAATAACGTCGACTTTAACTCCTGTAATTCCCACTTCAGAGAGGTAAGAATGCATTGAATCATAAAAGTCATCAGCTTGATCAGGATGAACAAGTCCAATGCCACCTTCTACTATTTTGATCACTGCAAGATCATCCATTGTCCCATCTAGGCCCTGAGAAAGTTTACACGCGATTATCTTGGAATTCAGGTGGGTAGTTCCAGGCCTTACACCACCCCAAGCACCACATAAGGCATGCCATACATAAATATCATCCAGGCCTTTGAAATGTGTCCTCAAGTCCCTGGTGAACGCTTTCATCCCCGAGTCCTCGGAGTTATATTCCAGTTCTTCGCCATCCTTGCACATAGTCTGAAGAGAGTTTTCTTGGTTTCCACAAAACATCTCATCCAACTCCTTCTTCAGTTTCTCAATCTTTACTTCAAACAATGACAAGTCAGTAACTCCAGACTGAACCGCCTTGTCGCGAGCCTTTTCTGCATGCTCAATCTCAATTGCCTTAGATATAAGCATCTTTGGCTTATTAAGGTCAAAAAGTGGAGGATTTGGTCCTAACAAGGCTCCACCTTTGTACTTCCTGAATTTTTCACCTTCATCAAGCCTATGAAGCCTGGCAGTCATTTGAGTTCCACCAAGAACCAAATTTTTCGCATCTTCATGAGGTTCTTGATGATCAAAATTGATACTTTGCCAGCCATCATCAATAATAAGGAATCGCGGCGATACCCCACCTTGGGAAAGCTCTTTAACTCCATGCCAAACCCCTGCAGGTTCAACAGTTAAATAAAAAGCATCCCAAGTACACCAACCAAATTTATCCACAAGAGATGGAACTGATTTCTCTTCCAAGAGCTTAAAGGTATTTAGATAAACTCTAAGAGAAGTATAAGCTTCTTTCATCAAGATGTAAGGATTATCAGACACATGAACATACGCGATCGCGCCAAAAGATGATGCTTTCACTTGGCTAGAACCACTCTCAGCACAAATAAGAACATGACCATTTGTACCAGGGTGAAGTGCAGACCTGAATTTCCCTTCAATTATTGGTATAATTATCACGTAAGATTTTATCTCAGGGACATCTAAGAGTACCCATTGAGTTTCCATTTGCAAATCAGAACCAGAATTTCCCACCCATTGTGTAGACCACCAAGTCTTGAACCTGAAAATGCTGAGGAAATTTCTGTCATTGAATTTCCCTAAGGAATTCATCAAGTGATGAGATGGATCATCTTTTTTGAATCCCAAGAATCCGCCATTGGAAGACGTTGAATGAGCGCGACGGAACAGGGGAAGTGGAGCACTGGTTGTTTGGCAAATTGATGAAAAGCTTGAGAAACTAACATTGCTTGGAACTTCAAAGAGTAATGGAATGTTCTTAACAATGAGTTTTCCATTAGATAATTCAAAAAAGTTGTCCTCTTTATGAGCATTGAGAATTGAGTTAATTGGATCATTTCGTGGTGCCATTACAGGGGAAAACAGAGAAATAAAACAGAGGATACAAATGAGTAAGGAAAAAAAATAAAACAGGAATAAGTTGAATGAAATAAGAAGCAAAGGGTGCAAGTATATATAGAGGGAATTCATGCTTTGAAAGAAATAAAATTATAATCGTCTGTTTCAGTTTGTTTGTCTTACTATCCAAAACTCCAAAATTATTTTCTTAAAGTTCGTATTAAGTCAAATCAGACAAATAAATTAAAACTTAAAAATAGGTTGTTGAGGACCGCGGTATAAGTTGTACAGACTATTCACTTTCAATGCTTTATCCGTAGCAATTCTCTAAAAATATATTTATCTTTTAAAAATTTAACATATAAATATTGACATTTTTAAAGAGCCTGAACACCGAATTCTAGGTTAGTTGGAAAAAGGAGTTATTTTGATAAAGGGATTTATTGATTGTGGCCACCTGTATAATCCTTCTAGTAGAGCAAAGGGTCCATCTTTATTTCATTTGTTTTGGAAATTCAAAAGACAAATTTAACTGAAATGTCCTCTTGCCTCTTGACAAAACACTAATCAATCATTTAAGAATGAATAATTTCGTTTTAGATAAGACAGTTACACAATTAAGTATAACCATTATTAAGATTCTTGGGTTCATATTTTATCGTCATTTATTATATAAATAATTGTCACATGACTAAAAGAAAAGACGTACGTCTAATTGGAATGTGTTGAAAACATAATCAAATAAATATTTTTAGATAGGATAAGTAAATGTTTGAATAGATAGTAGGTGGACAACACTAGTTTGGCTACCGTGTTTAATACGGATTTGTCTTGATGGGATGTCTTTTTTTATTTCTTAAAAGAAACAGTAAATATATTTGTAAAAAATATATACATATCATACTTTTTATTTTATGGAAAATACTTTTAATAAAAGAAATAATGAAAACACAATCAAACATTGGAAGGTGGAGTGGAGATTTAAGAATGGAGAAAAATAAATAATTTTATTTCGTGAAGAAACAAAAGATGGTTGAGAAATGTAGATAGTCGATACTGGAAGGTTCCCACTCGAATAAATGATAATAATAATACACTTTGTGTTTCTAATTATCTTTTTACTTTTTGAATTAATAAGTCTATTAAGAAAATAATAATTAATATGATAAATTTATTATTCCACTCTTATTAATTATGAAGTTGATAAATTAAAAATTTAAAGTTTTTCAGAAGTTCTACTTATTGGAAATAATTAATTGAGGACATAATAAATAAATAAATAATTATTCTTTCTTGATTTGTTAAAATGGACAAATAATTGGAGATAACTTAAAAAAGAAAAAAGTAGACAAGTAATTAACCACGGATGTAATAATAATAGTAATAAATAATAATAATAATAATAATAATAATTGTTATAGAAATCCATGGAAAAATCTCAAATTTAGAATTAAAGAAATCAAGGATTATATTGATGTATTGATGTAGTGATAAATATAATGTTGAGTTATCAACTCTTTATATAAAATTTATATAAAAGAGAATTGTAGAGTCTTAAGTTAACTAGAGTTTTACGATAATACATATTATTACTATTCCCTTCGTTTGAAATTATTTGTCATGGTTTCTATTTTTAGAGTCAAACTATAAAAACTTTGACTAACATTTTAAGATGTATTTTTTCATCATATTAATATGCAAAAAATTGTAATTTATAGTAATTTTCATGTAGTTTTAGAATATCTATTTTTTTTGTTTAAAATATCGAATTAATGTAATCTAATTTATCTTTAAAAATTAGTCAAATTGATTTTCGACAAACACAACATGACAAATAATTCTGGACGGAGGGAGTATAATAATATAATAATAATAAATAAATAAATAAAAAAATTATTATAGTGGTAGTATAATCCTAATCATTATATAATTTTAGACGAAACAATTCTAATTCTTTAGCAGTGCTCCGTTTCAATCGCCAACTTCCTTCTTTATCAACACTTGCGATAGATAAGTCTGTCAATTTCGTCGGAAATGTTCTGATTATCAGCTTCCTTCTTTTTCAATTATTTAAAAATTAAAATTAAAAATTCAATTCATAGATTAAATAAAATAACTAATTTTGGATTTGCCGAAATATGCCTACTCCTAAGTACCAGTAATAAAGTTGAGCATACTCAATTTTGACTTTAATATAAAATGATAAGGAACTAATTAATACCTAATATATAGAGAAATTAATGAATTAGCCAAAACTAATTTATGTAGTGAAGTAGAGAAATTAAGCAATTGACTATTCATGTTCATTTTTACTTGTTTGACTCAACGTGTTCTTTAAGAAAAAGTAATAAATAGAATAACAATTTCATCATGTCATTTTTTGGATATGATAATTTCAATATCAAAAAATGACCATGATTAATAACAAAAATAAACTAAAAGCTTATATAATAAATTGTTTTTTGATATTTTAAACTGAAAAAATAAAGTTGACATTAATTTTAATACAATTTTAAATAAGAATAAAATTGAACAAATAAAATGAAGTCCAAAATACTACTATAACAAATATTAAAGTTGGTACATGTATAATTAAATTATAATAGTTGAAAATATTAAAATTCGATAACTTATTGTGTTGGTGAAGCGAGATGGTTCTTGAATGTGTGAAACTCTCGGTGGAGTATGTCCATAAATTTCATTCATTACAAAGCATAGGATCAGATTTTGTTATGTTCGTGGGTCGGATTGAATCGATTATTAATTAAAATAAGATTTTTGATGTTTAAAAATATATGTATATAATATGTGATTTCATTGTTTTGTTAAAACTTTTTTTAATAAAATTAAATATTATTATTTAAAAAATCTATATAAAAAATTGAACAATATCAAATCTCAGTACACCCGTAGTTTAACTGATTTATTTTAATTCTTTAATATAATAAAATTTTATCCAAATTGTGTACATCACTGCACAAATAAAGATTGGAAATTTTACACAATATACTAGTGTTAAGAGTTGATTACATCTTATGCACTCTTTTTAAAATCACCAAAGTCCCTTAAAATTAGTTGAATTTGGATACATCCCAAAATATCCCGATACATAACATCTTGGTTTCAGACATCACTCAACTTTTCGATACATTGTGTGTTGATTTCAGATACATCACTCAACGTCCCGATACATCATGTATGTTTCGATACATCGCATAAAGTGATATATCGATTGGTACATCGTAGATCTCATAGTGTGAAGAGATAATTACTTATTATCCATATATGTTATCGATATGCCACAAATCTCATAGTATTAAGAGCTAATTACATCATATCCCCACTTTTTTTTCAAATCATAAAAATCCCTTAGCGTCTCAAAACGTCTTGATACATCGCATTCTAATTTCAGATACGTTTGGCTACATTTAAATACACCACATCTTGGTTTCGGTTACATCACTCAAAATCTTAAGATATTGCACATTTTGATACATCATGTAAAATGATGTATTCGATTGATACATCATGTAAAGTAATGTATCAAAAAAATATATGAAGTTTTCTCAAATAATAAAAAACTTTAAAAAATATAATATTATAAGTTGTATATTTAAATAATTGTTTCACCGTGGATTGCGTTGATAAGACAGATTTTTGGGTGGAGTTTAATTTTGGGAAAATAGTAAATAATATTTCCTTCGTCCCATTTAATGTGATACTTTTTGCATTTTAAGACTCAAATAAGTTTATTTTTAATCGTAAGTTTTTCATAGTTTTTTTAACATTTTGAATTATCAATTATTGTGACTTATAGTACTCTTCACGTAGTTTACAAATATATAATTTCATTACCAAAGAATTGAAGATTTCATAAGCAAATGCCCGGTCAAAGTTAACCTATTCGACTCTCAGAAAATGAAAAATGTCACATAAAATGGAACAGAGGGAATAGTAAATTATTAATTCAAATAAAATGTTATAAACATATTTTGATTTAATTGTACCCTATAGCAAATTATTGTTATTTTTTACTCTCTCCCTTGTAGAATCTCGTCTGCTTCTCTCGCTTTTATACAAACACAAATTTATAAAATGTGTTTGTGTTTGTATACAATGAGAAAAAATTGTATATCTACATATATCTCCTCTCCCCTCTCCCAGATCTCGTTCACCACTATCACTCGTCTCTCTCACTTTATGCAAACATAAATGTATACATTGTGTTTGTGTTTGTGTAAAGCGTGAGATAATTGTATAAACAAAACAAATGTATATATTTTCGTCCTATACAATTATGATTATGCAAATACAATTTCCCCTTTGCCTAGTTCTCTCTTGTCTTTCTCTCTTTCTCGTTTTATACAAAACACATATTATAAAATTGACCTTTTGCATATGTATATCGAAGCAAGTTATACAATTATTTTCTTCTGTATATGTATAGCGAATTATACAATTGCTTTCTCTGGATATGTATAGCGAATTATAAAACTGTCTTCTTTGTATATTTATAGCGAAATATACATATTCATGTTTGCTATGCAGAGTAATTATGCAAACTATAATTATAGCATATAAATATGATTTGTTATATGTGAAAGTTACTCTTTAAACAAGGATTTAATTTGAGAACCCATAAATTATGTCGTAAAAGGTAGACTCATTTTGATTTGTGAGTAAAATCTTTGATATGAGTCTTTAGTATGTCATTTTTTTTGTACTATATTAATCGCTCACCTTATCTGAAAAAAAATTGTCTAAATTACTTGTCAATTTATAAAAATAAAATCATATATTTTTTTACTTTTGCAATTAGTTTCTTTTGAAAGTGTAAATAATTTTGTAAACTTCTTAAAAAATTCTAAGGAAAAATTAGTAATTTCCTTTTTATCCACGATTTTTTTTAAGGATCATGTAAAGAAGAAAGTAGACAATTAATACAATGTATTTGAAGTATTGTTATCTATATTTATCTGACATGAAATTTTAGTTTATTTTGTCAAGTCAGGTTTTTCTAAAATGATTGATGTTATAAAATTAATTAAACAAAAAAAAATATGATAAAATTTTAGTCAAATCACAATTTCTTTTTATTAACAAAAATTAAGTTAATAAAATTATTATTACAATAAAATAAAAAAACCGTAAGCACAATATAATAAAACACAAAGATATTATGAAAATAAAATTTGAAGGGAGATCTTTAAAATTACCTTTTCGTTATAATGATTTTAAAAAAAATTATTGACTTTATTTATGTAAAACAAGTTAAAGCTCTTTCCCAAATAACTTTTTTACTAGAGTAATTTTTTGAAATATTTACTCAAATTATTGAGGTAGATAAATCTTTCCATATCTATTATCTAATTATAAATAAATACTTACTCAACACTCAAACAAATGATAGCATAACATGTGTCTTGCACATAGCCTTAATATAATTAAATATCATTCTTCATATTTTAATTTATTTGTCTGATTTAATTTGGCAGAGCTTTTTAAAAAGTAACATATGACTTCAAAATCTTATAATGCTAAACTAAAAATAGGTAAGATGTATTTTTATTTTATAATGTTAAACATATAATGTGAAAAGTTGAAATTTAAAAGTTGTCGAAAATAAGAAAAATGTATGGATATAGTTTTTAATAGTGATTTATTTTGATTATTTTTATCTTTTTGTGGTTTATTTAAATTCCGAACTTAATTGATATTTATATTCTTCAATTTTGAGTATGTGTACACAAATAAACATACACATTCTATATTAAAAATCTCATACGATTTAAAATATAAGACATATGATGCTCATACTATTTATTGTGTAAGACGCGAATATCTATTTGTCCAACTTTATAATGTTCAATCAATTTAGGAGACAAGTGTTAATAAAATTAAAGTTGAATGATATGTTTTATATATGAGAAAAGACATAAAGTCACCATTGAAGTTATTTCGATTTTTTAAAAAGACACCTTAACTTTGTGAACGTCCTATACCCCACAAAAGTATTAAATACATTTATAAATAGACCATTTTTACCCATATCAACATCTACGAAGGTGTGCGTGATGTTTACCCCCTTTGACCCATTTTAATTAAATTTAAATTATATAATAGTAATCTTGTTGAAGAAATATAATACTAGATCTAATCACATTTCAAAGCAAGTTTCATTAAAAACTTAAAGGAATAACAACAGCAAGTTCTGATTGTGCCTTATAAGCGAGAGATGTTGACGGCTCTGCCATTCGACACAAAATCAACAACAACAGATGGAAAAAGAACTTTTTCGGTCACCCGAGCTAAGAAATGGAAGCTAAACACTCATCTGGAATATGAGAAGAATAATCAATTCTGCGACATTGAATATATCGTCTATTTCCTTCATTAATGAATATCAGCAAAGAGATGAATTTATATGTTTTTTAACTCCGGCGGCGGTTGAAGTCGATAGACTCATCCACCATTAGAAAAATAAAGATATGTCAGGGTTACTCTCTTTTATGTTCGACTTTTGCGGATGAAGTTGCAATTCACAGATGAATTTGAAAGCAGACATGAAAATTAACTCAATTTTTTGGGGAAGAAGGTGTATTTTATAATTTAATTAATTAATAGAGAAAATTAACTGAAATGTGGCATTTTTTAATTGGTTTTGCAAAAGCAAATTGTTACACTCACGCGCGTTAGTTGCGTGTTTACAAAACATTTGAAAAAATAGATCAAAATTATCTATTTACAAAGATATTTAATACTTTTATGGGGTAATAGGACATCAACAAAGTTAGGTCTCTTTTTAAAAATTTGAAATAACTTCAGTGTTGACTTTATGTCTTTTCTCGTTATATATTCACTATAGTTATGACATGACTATGATAAATCACATTAATAATTTAATAAGGGCCCGTTTGGATGGGCTTAATAAAAGCAGCTTTAAAAAAGTACTTTTGAAAGTGATGAAACTTACTTTTAAAATAAGCAGTTATACGTTTGGATAAAAGTGCTGAAGTTGTTATGCCAAACGTGAAAAAGGAAAAATGGAAGAAAGAGATGTTAGGGTTATATGAGTAATTTGGAGATTGTATAAAAATATTAAGGGCAAAAAGATAAAAATGTGGTCAAATTAAAACAGCTTATAAGCTAAAAAAAAAATAAACCCTACCCCAGCTTTTAACTTTTGGCTTAAAATAAGTTTTTTTTAACTTAAAATAAGTTATTTTGAGTATTACTAAACAGTTAAATAAGTCAAAAATCAGCTTTTAAGTTAATTTGACCAGCTTTTAAACTGAACCAAACGGGCTCTAAATATAGCAGATCTTTTCTGTTTTTTCCCTATTGAATTTTCAAGTTAGGTTTCAAATATACTTTTGTGCTTCGCAAAAATGAAAATTAGTTATTAGTACTGTATGTACGCTTGATTTTGTTGTTTCCAAGATGTTAGGAAGAGTTTCTTCACTTGTAACGATCTTGATCTTCGCTCAAACTGGAATTCTGTATTCTCACCATGAAGCAGCTCATTGGAGTTGCGATTCCAACACCGATACCCATGTTCAAGCTCACTTCAACCCAGGAAGAATAACCCTCGATGGACAAGTTGATGATTGGAAAGATATGGATGGTTCTGCATTTTCTGTTTTACCTGCTTTAGACCCAGATGCAGATAAGGCATACAATGGTGGGAAAATGACCGTCAAGGTACTTATCAACTCATTTTGCAAGAAAAGATTCATTTGTTTTTTTTTTAACTTCAGATTCTTGTTGGAACTACCCCTTTGTTAAATAGCTCGAAAAGACTAAATTTTTGTCTTAAATACTTTTGATTTTTGTTGAATTGCCCTGAAATCCGGATGAAATGGATAATTTAGAAATGATTCATATGGCCCTACCCGGCTGACTAGCTTCTGATTGAAGCGTAGTTGATTGATTGCATTTATTTATGACAGTGACGAAGTCAAAAATATCGTTAAGGATGTTCAAAAATTAATGTATAGACATATATACTTTGTATGTATATGTTGCAATTTTCCGACGAAGGGGGTTCGACTATAAGTGGCTACGCCACTACTTATTGATTGTATTTACTAGGATGAATTTGAGCACAAGATGTTTTTTGTCCTTTTGGCGCAGGCGTCACATGATGGCAAAGATGTTTTCTTCATGTTGCAAGTTGACGGGGATTATACATATTCTGAAGGGTATGGATTTTTCAAATGCTAGGACAAAGAGACCTTCATGCTTTATCACAATTTGTGTTTCCTGCTTAATTAGGAAGGAAAGAAAGGATATCGGTAGATATTCAAAGAAATGTTATGTTCGATTAAAAATTGTGAAGGAGATTAGTTCAGAGGTAGATTCTTGATTTTATGTCATTTTTATGTTAACCATTAACTCGCGACATCCTCCTTTATCCAGGCTTAGGAATGGTAATGTGAAGCTCGTATAGAGTTTGGGATTTGAAGTACAGTTGATTGGTCAATTGATTGATTGATTAGTTTAGACGTGGAGACTCTTCAATTAAGTAGTAACATCAAATAAATTTGGTCAGACAGAAAGGGTGACAAGTTACTTGGGCAAGAGGGCTGTATTTTCATGTCATTCAGTTATTTAACATGCTTAAGTTGATCTCAAACATTAGCAGTTCGATCAATTCTAGGAAACCACATTAATTGGGTAAAGGTTTGAGGTTTGACTGGAATAACAAACGCTCTTTTGTGCTTTCTTGCCATCTTCACCATCATCTATGAAGTTAATTTGACTGTAGGAATGTTTGCGATATTTAGTTGTTGCTTTTCAAACAATGTCTGACATCTTTTTCCTTGTTTGAGACCCTTAATTATCACAGTTTTATTGCTCACTTCAGATACAGTAACAAGACTGCATCAGTTGCTTTAATGTTCCAAATTGGTGAAAATGCATCTTATCATAGAGTAAGTGGCTCCAACACCTATTCTTTCTCTTTCTTTTCCTTCCTTTCTATATCCTACTTTTTCCTGTTAAATATCATGAACTGCTTTTGGAATAACATCTGAGACTGCTTCTTAACTTCAAGATGGGAGGGTGTGAAGAAGAACCTGATACTTGCACGAGCAAGTCATGCAAGGGCCATGAAGTTGACCTTATGCATTTCTCTATAGGAAAAGCAATTCCTGGAAGACTCTATGGAGGGAACCTGCTAGATAACAGTGAGGGAAATGGGGGTGACAGGTAATCAAACTGGTTCTGCACTTCTTGCAAATCACAACAATTTTTGTGCCATTAAATTAGTAAAGAAGTACTAATTCATTTCTGTTGGCACACTAGGACAGATTTGGTCATTTGGTTGATCTGTATTGTTGGAATCCACACTGCCGTTATTTGGATGGCTATGGTCCATCAGGTATGATTTGGAGTTTTTTTTTAAATACGCTTTTTTTTAGAAGCTTCAAGGTTAGATGGTAGATAGTGTAGCTAATAGTTGCTTCTTTGTTTTCCAATCAGTAGCATGGATAATAGTGTAGTGATATCATTGCATTCTATTGTACTGAGACACAAACGAATGTAGAACTGCAAAAGACTCATCAAGTAGCAAGGAAGTTGTTTATATGCATATTAGCTATTTGTTATCATGATGTGCAACATTTTAACCTGGATTGAGATATAGATCTTGTATTGCCAGGATTAGATTTATTTATTTTGTGTCTGTGTGTCTTTCCTTTTATATTAGATTTGTAAATCGTGTCATTTTAAATCTAATTCTGCATCAAACTCTCCCGCCTCCACATTTTGAGGGAGCTGCTGCCAACTGTGTATATGTTGGTCCTTCCTTCACTGAGTGTCACTGGGTCTACTTTCCATGAGGAAACAAAATCGCATTAAGACATTGGACAGTCATTATTTTCAACAACCTGCAAAATTTGTCTGAGTAAACTTGACTGGGATGTAAGATAATTCTCCTGTACAAGAGCGAAATTTTGTCTAAATGTCTTGTTGGAAATACCATTTTAGTATCCAAACTGTGGAATTATATCGCCTATTAACGTTTCAACCGATTTTTCTCTTTTTCCCTCTGGTGTGCCTATTGACTTCTCCTTGTATAACAGTAAATGATACTAGTGCACAGAATGATTGGAAAGGAACATGGTGGCACAGTAGCTTGACTCACTCAGGTAAATAGCGATATGGCTTCTAATCCCTGAACATTTGTCCTTTTCTCTCTTGAGAATATTTTACTTTCTCTTCTGTAGTAAAAAAAAATTAGGAAGAATAAGCTGCTTTCTTATCTATAGCCTATAGCACGTGGTATAAATATATTAGGAAGCCTTTTCAATTTTTGATGAATCTAGAAGTTTCAAAAGTTACATACAGGAATAAAACAATTGTGAAACGGTTGTGGTTGCAAGTGCAAAAACAAATTGGCTCATAGAATAGAACAAATAGTTACCTTATTTAGTGTGAAACTCAGAAGGGTTTATAGGCAGATTGTTCTGATGAATAGTGAAATATAACCTACTCCACTTCAGTAAGTTTTAAAGACAGAAAGCGATGAGCCAGCTTCACTATCTTTCTGCGGATCAGTTGGTTGTTTGATTTTATTGATCTAAGAAATTGACCCTGTAATGGATCTTCTTCTTCTTCTTTTGTTGCACGACCTTCTTTCTTCCAGATTCTCAACTGAACTTCCACCGACCCCTCTTTGGATTTTGAAATAATATCTGTTAAGGCTTGTAGGGATGTCTTAATATCCTTGTTATGCACCTTGTTGAAATGCTTCTGTGTGGGATGTCTTAGTGTCCTTGTTAAAATGTTTTTTTTCCAAAACTCTGGTTAGTTTTTGTTACATATATTTTTATCCACATAGATCTACTATACAAAATGCTGGTTTGCAAATATGTTAGGACCTCATTGCAGAAGATGATAGATTGAACAACAAAAAGAAATCTTTACTATGAGATAGAAGCTGGATACTGGATTACCAGACCTGCTTAGGCATCGTGTGCTGTGAGTCAAATGGAAAACATTAGTAAGAACCAGCAGTAATTTTCCATTTCATATGTAACGTAAGGCGGTCCATCTCGTTCCTTTTTGACACCTTCAATCATCAGGGTGCGAGACTTACAAAATGGTGCATTTGGGGGATCTGTGTAGAGCATGACTAAACTTTCCCAGGAGTCGTCTGTCCATTAGATTCTTTTTGTGCTCCTACGTTGTGAAAGTCTTAGTAGAGTTGTGTCTTTCTCAACCATGCTAATCAATGGATATGAGCAAGACTCCTTACACCTTTTCTGCATTTTGAAGATAGTATAGCTGAATGACTGGGAAGATTAGCTGTCGTAACCAGTAGAGATCTGTCATACCATAGAAGACTAGTTTAGGTTCCAGTGAGATAGAATGCTCTTTCCAACCTTGGTCTTTGTGACTACACTAACTAGAAAATACGAGGTATTTACAGGTCTAACTGTAATGATGTCCAAATATTCACAGTTGTCATACAGTAACCACTTTTCAGAAGGCTGTATTTAGAGTTAAGAACTTTAAAGGACTCCCTCAGTTACCAAAAGATTTAGCATCAGGGCTGAGCTTTTCTATCCTTAACTGTGTGCATACACCAGCACCATGCTGTTTTCAGTCATTAAAATCTCTTCGTTAACAAAGAAAGAGACTAGAGGAAGATAATCTTGTGTTGCAGGCAGTAGCCTTGGTTGTGTTCCATACCTTTATGTTGGACCACTGTGGCTTTTAATTGCGGAGGTTGTTGACTTGTCAAGAAAATATGTTGGGAAGCCTATGTAGTAAAATCTTTATTATTGTTTGATAGTTATCGTGTCTTAAAACTCATGTCATTTACTACCTTTATTCCAACATCTAATGCTGTTGAAACAGGTTTTATTAAGGATGACAGCCCATATTCGTCCAGCAACCAATCCGGTGCATTTTATTTTGAATTTTCCAGGCCACTGAGAACAATGGATCGCCTTCAGCAGGTAACAAAGTGTTTATGCAACATTAGTAATTGGATGAGTTGAAATTCCCTCTGGCAGTCGAGTTTAGAGTAGTTCATTCTTTCTGTTTACACAACTTAAACTTGAACAGAGTCTTGACCGTTTGAGGTGGGGGAGGGTGCAATTTTTTTAAAAAAAACAATGTCGAACACCATTTTCTTTTGTCTGCCAAATCAGCCCTTCAATATCTGCTGAGTTGTAGTTGATTGATTTCGAGGGGCGTGGAATTTTTTGCAGGATGCCCAGTTCACAATTGGCAAAACAAGTAAGATGTCTGTGGCATTTTGGTACCCTGAGAATGGAAAACCATGGCATGGGTCTGGCCACTTTTCAATTAGCTGCGATTGGATACTGTTGGATATCTTGGCAGATAGTTCTGAGCTCACCAAGGTGCCACAGAGAAGTTCTTGGGATGCTGCTACAGCATTCTCCCTTCTCTTTTCAGTAGTGGCTTTTTGTATATCCATCTTTGTTGGGCATAGAGTCTCGAGAACCAAGAACATCCCTTTTACACCCATGAGCAATCTTTAAAACTGGGACAAGTTTCTGCAGATAACCTTTTTGCTTTCGAGTTGACGTTGATTCGTTCATTCTTGATCCTAGTTTTGTTTTGTGATATTATAAAGAACTTTACACTTGGATTTTACAGTTTCTTTCTCTTCTTTGTTGTGTTGAAGTAGCATCACAATTCAAAAGTATATTGCCATGTCACTAACTGACTATACATATCAAGATGCAAAAGTGTATATCATGCAAACTTGGAAAGGTTCCTTTGAGAACTATGCCATGCTTGCAAGTTATCAACAGTACTAATTTTCTGCATATATTCAAGTCTATGTAATTCCAAGCCAAGGCGGATCCAGGATTGAAGTTTATGAGTTCCTATGATAATCTCAAATCAATTTCTAATGATAATTGGGTTTACAATCAAATATTTATAAAATTTTAGCGGAGAAAAAATTTCGCACTTATGACTGAATATGCAGAGCAGAGTAAACGAAAATGAAAAATGTGAAATGAAAGAATTACCATTATATATCTGTGAAAAGGTCTTGGAATCCTAAAAATACTTCTTTAAAAAATAGAGAGCACATGTCTTACACAAAATGAAGATGGAAAAGAAACAAAACCATATACTAGGCAAAAGTCCTTTTAATTATTCAGGACAAACACTTTCGAGCAATTCTTCAAGCTCACAACTCATTTCAATCCCATCTTCCTTAATTCTCAGTTTCATATCGTCTGTTGTTCTGTTAGCAGCTGCGTAAGTGCGAAGCAATGAACTATAGACATCACTACTAAGGCAGTTTACCTTCTTCAGAAACTTGTAGAACTCCTCAGCACCATCAACATCTTTTTCTTCAACAAAATACTCGAGAAAATTACTTATGGTTTCATATTTTGGTCGCCATTTGTTTTCCTTTATCCGAGAGGCAATTGCTTCCATGCACTGTTGGGCAAAATTGATTTGACGTTTCCTCAAATAGAAAAGCATGAACATTTCCCAAGCCAAGAAGAAAGGTCCTTGTGATCTCTTCAAAGCACAATGAAAGACTTTCTCCGCATTGTTTAACATGTCATGTCTCAGATAAGCTCCAATGACATTATTTGCCAGCCTCATATCATAAGTAGAGCAGCTTGATTCCCATTCCTCGTAGTATTTCTTTAAACCATCCATGTCGTTATGCTTACTAAGGGACTGAAGCATGACAAGATAACTAGAATTGGTTAGATCCAAGGAACTCTTTAGAGAACCCCAAATACGATAAACCTCACCTAGATTAGATATTCTGGCGTGCAAACTAATCAAATAGTGGTAAGCCTGACGATTACGAGGTCCCATCTCTTCTTCAAGCTTCTTTAGAGCTAACTCAGCTTTTTCGTTATGCCCAGCCTTAACATAGGCAACAGCCAAGTTACTATATGTGGTCCAATCGCACTCCTTTGCATTCTCCTGTTTTAGCTCTTCGAAGACCCTTTCCACTCCTTCTATATCATCTAAACAAGAATAGCTATTCATCCAGATATTATATGAAAATGTGCATAGAGGAACCTTTCTGCTCTTCATTTCCTGTACCAAAGGGGCAACTTTTTCTGGTTGCCCTAGTCTCATATATAACGACATAAGATTGTTGAATGCCAATGATCTATTTGTGAACTTCAATTGATCCATTCTCTCAAAAAAGGTTAACGCCTTGTCTGTCATTTTTTCAACACAGTAGCAATTCAAGAGTGCTCCATAAGTGCTTTGATTCTGCATGGAGGGTGAGAGGCTGCCAAAGTATTTTTCGGCTGCAGTTATTCCTTGAACTTTTGCTATGAGATCCAATCGTACTCCATAATCACCATACGAAAAGTTTATACCTCTTTTCTCCATCCACTCCATTATCTGCAACAATAAATAGGAATATCAACTCATGATATTCAAAATCATTTTATGTGGATATACTCCATCTAGATGGCATAACGAAACAATGTCTGCCTGCATAAACATATTCCTGGCGAACAGTTGATAGAAACATACAATACAATTGCAGCAGGTAAAATATCTCCTCTCTGGAGCATAACTCCAAAAGATCTTAACTAGCACATCATAAAACAACAATCAACAATGCCTAATCAGTATCGCAAACTATTTGGATCGGCTATAAAAATCTCATATACGTATTTGCATACCAATATATTCAGGGCATTCATTCCAATACCGGCCAACAATATTGTCTTAAGAGTTAATACAAGCTTGTTTCTTCTTGATATTTTTACATCTTATACAGGAACTGGTTAAGCCTGATAACATGCCTATTCTAAATTTAAATGTTTCAATTCCAAAACTATAGCAATCAATCATCTACCTCAATCCCGAATAAGTTAGAATCGGCTATATGAATCATCCATATCCTAAACAATTCGTCCTTATACTCCACAAGTCTGTCAATCACAGTATAAATTAATGTAAACTATATAGATTCCATTTTACCAGCTCATTTCATTCTATTACTAATAAAGTAAACTTGGTGAGCTAAATGATCAAGAGATTTCAGAGGTTATACTATACCTCAAGAGCATGCTGGTATCTTTTATATTTGCGAAGCTCCTTGATGCATTTTTCCAGTTCATATTTCTTCACTACTCTGCCTTCTCTCGTGTACGCATTTATTGTTTCAGTAACCGACCCTTTCGTGGCTCCTAAAGCCGACAATCTCCGGTAGAGCCTCGAATCTCCTCCACTCTGCTCCGCCGCCGTGAAACATAGTCTTCTGAGGTTCAGTCGGGTCTCGTTTGAGATCTGACGGGTCAAATTCCGGATCATTTTGGCCCGATAACTTTCCCAAGTATAACCTCCAGCTCGCATTCGCAAGGGTTTTTACCAGGGTTTAAGCATTCTTATTTCACTCAAACATCTGCTCTTCGTTTTCTTTTTTTTTTATACTATCGTTTTAGTCTACTTTCGAGTATATCAAAAATACATGAGATAAAAAGTTCAAAAATACATTTAAACTATTCACATTTTTGAGTTTGATACTTATACTATTGAAAGTGTGACTTTCATAATTAAATTATCACTTTTTAGATTGAAAAACACATCTTAGTAGTGTGTGTAGTGCACTCTCTCTTTTATATGAAAAAACTTTGACACATGGTATTTTACATAGATAAAATATTTTATCAAGATAAAAATTAAATAATAAAAAATTAATATTAATTAAAAATTACTGTTCATATAAAAGATTAAATTATTTTTCTTATCTCATTCCACCACCTCCTCCACGCCCCCCCTCTTCCCCGCGACAACACCATCTTTTTTTAAAAAAAAAATATTTATAAAATATTTTTAAAATTTTCATATTCCATCCTCCCCCTCCCCTCCCCCCCCCCCCCCCCGGGATAGAATTGATATTATTTTATTAAAAAAATCTATCCCATTCTATTTAATTTTTCGCTCCTATTTTTATTTTTTTTACGTTTTTCTTATTTTCTGTTAGATATGCACGTACAATATTTTTAGAAAAAAATTCTACTAGTTTACCGAATATAACATAAACAACTAAAGTATAAAAAATCTTTTGGCGGCAAGTAAAAGATATTTTCGATATGTATAGGAAAAATGCACAAGTACCCCCTCAACTTATGGCCGAAATTCCAGAAACGTACTTATACTATACTAAGGTCCTATTACCCCCTTGAACTTATTTTACAAGTAATTTTCTACACCCTTTTTCGGCCTATGTGACACTACCTTGAAAAAAAAGTCAACGAGTGTTGGACCCACAAGATATTGCCACGTAGGCCGAAAATGGGTAAAAACTTATTAATAAAATAAGTTCAGGGGGGTAATAGGACCTTAATATAGTATAAGTGTGTCTCTGAGATTTCGGGCATAGGTTGAGGGGGTACTTGTGCATTATCCCATATGTATATCTAAACATTAGGAAAAAAAAATTGAAAGCGGAGGGTTAAGTGGGATGGGTAGAATTATATTTTTAAGAAAATAAAATAATATATAAATTAGTATTTGATGAGGGGGAGGGCATGAAGTAAAATGAAATACTTTTATAAAAAAATTTAAATAAAATAAAAAACTTTAAAAAATGGTGTGGAGTAAAAAAAATATTTTACATTTTATTTTGTAAGGAAAATATTATTTTTATAACAGTTTTTCATTTTTAATTTTAAGTAATACTAATAATTTATTTATTTATTGTCAAGGTTGAATATTTTGTCCATGTGGAGTGTGATGTGGAGATTCTTTAAAGTAAAAGAGAGAGAGAGTGTGTATTACACATACTATGATGAGAGTGATATAAAAGAGAGAGATGTGTTTCTTAAACTAAAAAGTGATAGTTTAAGTATGAAACTCAAACTTTCAATAGTTTATGTATGAAACTAAAAAAAAAGGTATAGTTTAGTGTGTTTTTTGATACTGATCTCAAAATATATTACTATATAGAGTATAGTTAGTTTCTTCAAGTAATTTTTATTTTTTGAGAATTGAATATTATTAAGAGTAATTTATATATGATGTTAAGGATATAGTTGTTTTGGAATAATTTTTGAAAACTACAATGCCTCTTAAATTTGATTTAGATGATTATTACTTGGTGCTGCTACTTCAAAATACACCAAAAATTAAGAACAAATACTCACTTTAAATTTTCACTTTGAATTTTACAGATCTCTTACAAAATACTAATAATTAAATGAACTGATTTTGAGGATAAAATATTTTTAAAAATTGATTTATGTGAAAAGCGATATATTTAACGTATCAGACAAATAAAAGTGAACGGAACGACTAAATTACTAAAATAATTTATAGTCACCGAAATATATATAATTTTTATTAATCATAAATTTCAAAAATCTTGGTTCATTCTTAAATTGTGGATGCAATCATATAACCTACAGTTTGATAGCCATAAGAACACTTGAAATAGCATATGGCTTTACCATATCCCTCTTATAAGTATCAATGAGAAGATATAATTTTGAAGCAGAGGACCAACGCAACACAGGGCGACCAAATTAAAATTGAGTTCATCTCTAAGCTATGTTGCTTGGTTCTTCCAAAACCCGCGGCCCCATGTCGGATCTCATCTTCGAAAAATCGAGTTTTGGGAGGACTTGACGGTCTTTAGAAGTCCTTACATCATAATCCACGGTTAGCAAAAGTTAGCAGTGCAATTGAAACAGCATACAAAGAGAATAATTTACACTTGAGTCTCTTCCCTATTAGCCAAAATGTTTAAAAATTTCCGAAGACCAGAAACGTATTGGAGTTACAGGAACAATTTTGATGTATCAAGAGAACCAAATATACTTGCTACAAATAAGATACACTTTTGGACAATAAAGATCATTTTACTTGAACCATTTCAGAAGCACCACAACTTCCTCTCAAGCTATCTCTGCAATGGACACCAGTCTGATTGGACTCTGCATACTCGCTACTTGTATGGGATATAACAATTTATCTTCCTTTCATTTCCTTGATGCAAATGGTGAGTTTGAAAGAAAAGTCACCAACTTAGACCATGATGAGGAGTGTCACGTAAACCAAGCATATCCTACAGTACTGCATCACCAAAATCATAGGAGAGGAATCAAAAACCAACCAGACAGAAACAACAAGTACACAAATCTAAGTGAAATAACTGTGCATTAACTTAATACTATATGGAAGACCAAGAAAAAAATTGACCGAAAAGAAAAAAGAACAAGGTTAATTTGAAAGGAAAAGTACATTTTCCAACAAGTTGATCATCCCAGTATACCTAAATAACAAATCAACGATCCCAACCAGAAGGCCTCCGTCTTTCTCTGGACCTCTCCTTTGAACTGCAAGGGTGAAAAAATGACTCTAATTAATTTAATGTTCAAGTACCTTCTTTTTACACTTAATTGAGAAAACAGATGTAGTCACCTCTCTGAACTTTTCTGGTTAGCTCCATCTCTAGCTGGCTGACTAGAAGTATATCCCCCAGGTGTTGCAGCAGTAAATGTGGAACTAATATGGAAATATTACTATTTCCACCTATAGTCCCACCAGAGACAAAGCCTTGCAAGACCATTTTCTTGTTGGGAAATGCGCCAGCTGTGTTATTCATCCCTTGATTTTGAGAATTTGATGATGCAGCAACAAAGCTACTTTTAAATTGTGACATCATGCCTGTCCTCAGGGAATTAACAGCTGCAGAACGGCTTGGAGCAGCGCTCTGGAGAGGGTTATTTGATTCAGGATTGTATCCAATCCCTAGACCAAAATCCACACCTCGTACACCTTTGTTGTTTCCTCCTCCCCTTCCTTTGGCCCTTTTTCCACCTGAAAAAAGGCATATAATTCTCATTAATAGTTTGGTTAGACAATCAAGAATCTAAAGAAATCCACTTCCCTTCTCCCCAAGATTTACAGTTATTAAAAGGAGGGTGGATCAATAGAACAAAATCCCCAAGAGTTACTATATGGAACCATCAGTGCCCATCAATGTACTATTTCGGGAAAAATCTTCAATAAGATTCAACAATAATAATAAATCATTACCTCCTTTCCTTGCATCCCTTTTAAACCGAAACCTTCCGTCCTAAGAGTTTACACACAATAAATTTAATCATGCAAACAGAACAAGATCTGAGTATTTTAAGCAACAACCCAAATGAAAAGCACAAAACAAGGAGCAAAAAATGATAATAAATGTCTAAAGTAATGCTGTGCTCAGAAGGTGCTTAATCAAGAAAAGGAAATTCACCAATCATCAAACAGAAAAGATATCTCCAGAAGACCAAAAGTGGAGCAACAATCTAAAAGAAAGAAGACACCACAACAGTTTCTGCAAGACCTTATCATCCAAAGAGGGAACACAGAAGTAGGAAATACAAAGAATATTTCCACAACCATGGTTTACACCTAACACCAGGGAACGGCATTGAACCTGTAGTTATGTACCCTATATGTTATGGACGAGC
Source organism: Solanum peruvianum (assembly GCA_027705065.1). Classification (NCBI taxonomy): domain Eukaryota; kingdom Viridiplantae; phylum Streptophyta; class Magnoliopsida; order Solanales; family Solanaceae; genus Solanum; species Solanum peruvianum. The sequence continues at coordinate 75,108,321 of JAKWJD010001755.1, forward strand.
TAACTGACATTGAATTGGATGAGGTCCACCTGTGTAAGCCATTTGCAGACGATATTATGCTAATCGACAAAATTAACAAGGGTGTCAACCAAAGGTTCGGAATGTGGCGAAGCACACCAGATAGTAAGAGCTTAAGGATACGAGACTAAATATACTGCAAATTTAGTTAGCATATGAACATTCAAGTTGGAGAGTGAAGTTCAGACAGAATTGAACTTGTCTTCTTTTTATTTAGATAGATAGATTTGATAACGCAGAGAATAGTATAATAAACGAGGGTTCACACAGAATCAAAAAGGTATGGTTGAATTGGTTAAGTGTTGCCGATCTGTAATGTGACGGAAGGATACCTACTAAATGAGGGAAGTTTCATACAACCGTTGTAAGATTAGCACCATTGTATGGGAGTAAATATTACATATCTAAAATTCAAAAGATAACTGTTGCAAGAATGTCGTTTTAAAGAAAAATATAATACATGATTAGATAAAATTAGAAATGGCCACATTCGTCACAAGGTGCAACACACACACAGAGGATAAATAAGAGGTTGAGTGAAGGAGTTAAAAGTGTGATGCAGACTTAATATCACATGAAAATTTATCTCAAAGACCTATGATCTATTAGAATCTACGCGGCAATAGCGGAAAATAAAATACTCCCACTGCCCAATTTATGTGGCAGACTATCCTTTTAAATCCGTCCGAAATAGAATCTCACATATCTATAATTAGAAAGAATTTTCCTTTTAGCTTTGATGAAATGATTCATAGCCACGCAAATGTCTAAGGTTTATTTTAGACTAAACATTTCAAAAGTCTTTTTTTCTTTCTTTAACTTTGTGCAAGTCAAATGGTGCCACTTAAATTGGACGGAAGGAGTAGCGTCTTTGCCTCTGCTAAGACTTGAACTTGAGACCTCATGGTTCCCAAACTACTCCATTGACCAATAGGCCACATCTAGATAGTTCTCAATATATCTATGTATCATACCTTACCAGGTGCTACGCGATGCTACACAGTCTAATAACATTTCTACCAAGGTTTACATACTCCTATTTTCCAATTCACATCCATAATGAAATAGTTAATATTTCATATATTAGCTTGGCATCGCAAGCTACTCCTGCAAGGTTTTTTAAGATGTCTACAATGAAGCTCGCTAGACAAGAAAGGTTTGGAGGCTCCTTGTGTTGCAATGACTATGTAATCTCCAAATCATGTTAAAGAATCTCTGATCCATCCTTCAATTGTACACTCCAACATGAATACTAGCAACCCATGATCAAGCGATAATTGAATCCCAGCAGCGCACAACATTGCATCCTTGGACTCATATATCGTTTGAGAAACCAAAAGACCAAATAAGCATTCTCTGATCTATCATTGTAGCTTTCTAGTAAAGAATATCTCCGGAAAGTATGTCATTATAGATTTTGACTTCAAAAGGGAAAATGTTTCCCTTTTTCTTGGTTCATGTTTTACTTCAATTTTGTGTGTGTGTGTGTGTGGTACACAAACTTGAGCAGCGGCAATGAATGGAAGTGGTGACTATCATGTAAATGTAATGCACTTGAAGAACTTTTCTTTCTTTTTTTGCACTTGGTGAAATTTAAGAGGATAAAACAAGAAAATAGAATCCTTAATCCTAAGCTTCAGCCTTCAAGCATTTGAAAAAAAAAATATAGAAGTACCTTCATAGCAAGGTCCATTAGTTCCACGGACACAGTTTGACCAGCAGCAACCAAACTGTTCGCCAGTTCACCAGCAAAACGTGCTTCCTTATGAGTAATAAGAGTGAAGGCCGTTCCATCCTTGTCACCAGCACGACCTGTTCTACCAATTCTGTGAACATGCATGTCCATATCTTTAGCTATATCATAGTTCACCACTGACTTAAGTGATTTGATGTCAAGACCACGAGCAGCAACATCAGTTGCGATGAGAACATGATATATGCCAGATTTAAATTTTTGCAGCGTTCCGTACGAGAAACTTGATCCTTGTCACCATGGAGAGCTGCAACTCTAAATCCCTTCTGAGCCAATTGAGATTCAATCTCATCCACTGTTGCCTTTTTCGAAGCAAAGACAAGAACATCACCATTGTCAATCAGTCCAGGGAGCTTCTCCAGAAGCCAAGGCAATTTTTCAGCATCCGAAGGGATCACTTCAACTATTTGTGTAATATCCTCATTAGCCGTGCCAATCTCACCCACAGTAACTCTTACAGGATCCGTCAATATTTCTCTGCAAGCTTCTCAACTTTGCGGGGCATAGTTGCTGAAAAGAGCAATGTTTGGCGATCAGGTCTAATTTGACCAACAATGGACCTTATTTGAGGCTCAAAACCAAGGTCAAACATCCGATCTGCCTCATCAAGCACTAGATAAGTTGCTCTCAACATTGTAAATGCCTTCTTTCTGATCATATCTATCAACCTCCCGGGAGTAGCAACAACAATCTCACACCCTGCCTTTAGTTCTTTGTATTGATCCAATTTAGACATTCCTCCATAAACTGCAGACACACGGATACCATGCGATTTCGAGAATTTCTTTGCCTCCACAAATATTTGATGTGCTAATTCCCTAGTGGGTGCACAGATAACTCCAATGGGGCCTTCTTCTTTCTGAAGTTCAGGCTGATCCATGATGTGGACAATCATAGGAAGCACAAAGGCAGCAGTCTTACCGGACCCAGTTTTAGCAATACCAATAATATCTCTCCCAGAGAGCACAATTGGTAATGCTTGACACTGTATTGGCGTAGGCTTTTCATATCCCTGTTTACTGATAGCTTTCATCAACTCAGCAGAAAAACCAGTGTCTTCAAATGTCTTAATTGGCCTTGGTACATCAAAGCCTGATACACGAATGGCCAAGCTTGTCCTATATTCATTAACTTCCTGATCGCTCATACCTGCATAAAGCAAAAGCGTTAACCTGGATGAAGGAAGATACTGATTACAGAAAATGCGCAATCCAAAGAAGAACTAGCAAAACGATAATGTAGCACTGCAATCACCATGAAGAGCTGGACTCCTTATTGACTGCACTAAACAACCCTACATTCAAAATACACATGAATACAAGGAGAACCAATAAAATAACGCTGAACTGGGGCTCAGCTCCAACTCCATACAAGTAGAACCAAATAACAACAGACTCCATACAAATGTTGGGAACTATGGAGGACCAGATGCAGTAATAAATTTGAGGCCATGAAACCTTCCATATAAGAACAATCACTAATATTGTGTACACTATTTTGCAGGTAACAATGAGAAAATTTGGAAAAGCAAATCTGGGACAGAACTGAAGAAGTATTTGTCAAGTCTGTGGTGCCACACTTCAACAAAGAACTGTCACCATTGTCAAATGGATAAGACCACCGCCTCAGCTAGTGAAACTCAATAGTGATGGAAGCTGCATCCAAGGAATATGTGGAAGTGGTGGATTCATCAGAAATAGCCAGGGGATCACTCTATGAGCATACTCTATTACCCTAGGCCCTGGTCTCAGCAATATTGCCATTGCAGCAGCTACACTCTATGGCTTGAACTGGTGCGACTGTAGGAACCTAGTGTTGACTATTATAGAAACAGACTCTCTGTTGCTCACAAAATGTGTAAAAGGCGAATGGAATCTCCTTGGAACATTGATAGCTACATCAAAGCAACTCAAAGTGTAGTTATACTGACAGCTACATCAAATAGATTCAGAATTCAGTTGAAGCTAGTGGTTTCAATATCAACCACTGCTTTAGAGAAGCTAATAAACCTACTGGTAAGCTGGCATCCCTGAGCCATGGTCATAATGAAAGCCAGGTGTTCAACTCCCTCTCTAATCTGCATCCACAAGTGAAGGGTCTCATGGAATTATCCATCTTTTAGGAACAAAAAAACTAAGAGCCCGTTTGGATTGGCCTATTTCAAGTGCTTTTCGGCTGAAATTTCTTGTAAGCACTTTTGGAGTGTTTGGGTAAGTTAAATAAGTGCTTATAAGCACTTAGCTTTAAGCTAAATGCTAAAAATAAGCCAAAAGTCATAAGTTAGAATAAACTCAAATTGTAACTTTTTGCACATCAATGATCAATAGAAACAATGTTTAAATAAAATTTACAACAGTCCCCAACCCAACATTTCTAAAATGGATTCATCATTTTAAAGTTCAAAGCAAGGACCAAAGCACCAGGGAAACGTTAGGGATAAGTACAACCGCATACCCCATAAGAACCAAAAATTGTATCTCAATCCAAAAGAAACAAAAAACAGCATATATTTGTGAAGTGTCAACATTTACTACCAAAAAACTAAAACCCACCCACAATACAATTTTCATAACAGAAAAGGGTTAAATATACCCTTCGTTATACTTTAGGCCTAAAAATATACCTCGAGTTATACTTTTGGCCTGAATATGCCCCTCCCGTTATACTTCCGCACAAATTTGCCCTTATTTTTACGAAGGGACGGGTGGCAAGATCAAAAATAAATGGCCGATGTAATTCCCAATTTTAAACATTTGATTACATTCAAAACACATCCGTTTAACCCATTCCCTCCCTTTTGAGATGTTTCTTTTCATCTTCTTCTGATTCTCTCTTCTCAATCACCGTGAATATTTTGAATTAGAATTGTGTTCTATAGAAACTTAGACTACAAGCAAGCATAAGCCTATGGTATTTTTGATCACGAAAATCAGTAAACGATAAAATTACAATTTCAGTGCTCATGAGCAACCTATTGTTATACTCCCTCCTTTCTTATTTGGTTGTCAGAATTTAAGGTTTCACGCCCCTTAACAAACTAGGTAAATTGTACCCTTATTGAGTGCTCTCTTGAAGTCATGTTTTCAATGAATCAACATGAATTAATTTATTTCAATTAATTACATAAGCCTATCGTACTTTTGATCACGAAAATCAGAAAACAATAAAAGTAATACCATTAAATTACAATTACAGTGCTCACGAGCAACCTATTGTTATACTCCCTCCTTTCTTATTTGGTTGTCAGCATTTTAGGTTTCAAGCCCCTTTACAAACTAGGTAAATTGTACCCTTATTGAGTGTTCTCTGGAAATCAAGTTCTCAATGAATCAATATGAATTAATTTATTTCAATTAATTACCAATGAACATGAATTAGTTACTTAGTTTGCCTATATTGGTCAAATGCATACTTTTGAGGCTAATAGCTCTTGAGGGTAAAATAGGAAGAATAATGTCATTTATGCATTGGTTTTGTGAAATGACAAATATCAAGGAACATGTATTTTTAGTAGGGACGACATGTACATGGACCAGAGGGAGTAATTTACTTCTTTAGTTCGACTATATTTTCCCTGACTACAATAATCAATTCTCAATTATTTTCTAATAACTATAAAAGCCTTCTCAATGTAAGCTTATTTTATTACTAAAAACAATCATGTCCACATACCGAGCAAATTAATACGTGATTCCTATGGATTTCTAAACATATATAACCATTATCTTTTCCAAAATTGAAAGAGTTCATATCTGAATACAGATCTCATTATGAATACGAAATTGGTACATTTCAATTATATGCACAGCTTCTGAGGCAGCGATGAGTTGAGACACAAGAGATGTGAAATCAAATATGAGAGTACCACACTTTTGGAAATTTCATGGGTCAGGAATGGGTTAAACATGTGAGTTTCTAAAGAAATCGGGTATTTTAAATTGGAGATTACATAGATATTTGATTATGAGCTTGTCACGTGTCGCTCCGTCAAAATTAAAGGCAAATTAGTGACAGTATAATAAGAGGGGTAAATTAAGACCAAAAGTATTAACATAAAGGATATATTTAGACTATTTTTAAAAATATATATATATATATTTCGCCAAAAGTAAAATGAATAGTAGATTTAAACTATTTTTGATATTAACCCTTTTCCGCTTTTTATAACAATTAATCTTCACATGATGTATAGAAGCCATCATTTATAACAAGCTCTAAAAACCACCAGGACTGACAGATCATGAGGCAGGCTCTACTCTTCCCATAAGTGGATGCAATATGCAGGTACTGGTGCAGCCGCACATTGTCCTCTGGTTGAACTACACATATAATTAAGCAAGAAAAAATGAATTTATCCTGAGTTAACCCGTGCTGCTAAAAGTAGCAGGAGGTGGACAGTGCTCTACCCCATGGACGGATCTAGGCGGCGGGAGAGGGTTCATAACAAAAACTTACACAGTATTTAGGGTAGATATACTGCATTTACGTACATATATTAATTTTGAACACCCTGAACAAGAAACAAAACGTAGAACATAGGTAAGGGCGTTCCAAATGTACCCTTGTGTGGGTTCGAATCTGACCAACTAAGTTATTTATTTTACATTTAGCTTTTGTTATTTTTTCGCATTTAATACCAAAACAGTCATGAGCCCATTGCCCAAAACGTCGTCGTTTCACTATTATTATTTTCTAAAAAAGGAAGTACTGGAATAGTGGAATTAGCTTTTCTCAAAAAAAAAAAAAGAAAAAAAGAACAGTGGAATTAGGGACTTCTAATCCCACTAATCAAACTTTATCCACCTATAAACTATATACTACTGCCTCCCTTGGAATTGTGTTTTGCTAGCTTATTCACACGTTTATACTGGAAAACATGAACCTGCCAATGCCCTGCACCCACTAACTTAGAATCATGGATCAGTCTCTAGTTTTTCAACTCTTGTTCTTATCTGAAATTTGGTTTTTTCAGTGCGCATTATGTCATTCTAATCAACAAAGAACGAAGTTAAACTGCAGACCAGGAGTAAACTAGATCAAGAGGAGAAATCATCGAGCAGAACACAGTGTACCTGAAATAGAAGGCTTTTCCTCGTAAAAATCCTTGTTGAAAGGCTCATAGTCAATCTCACTATGATCCAGAGCAGTAATCGGCTCAATCTTCTTTTTATCAACAACAATAGGATTATCGTCGGAGTCATACTCAACTAATCCTGCATCAACAGCCTTTGCTGCTGCATACACCTCCTCGTCGGAATTATAACCAGCGTGAAGAGCATCAGCCGCCAATTGTAAACCTACATCCTTCTTCGCTCTCAGAAAACTCTCCATCGGATCATCATCTACATCATCTTTATACTTATCCAACTTCTCTTTTGGCTTAGGAGGCGGTGCAGCCTTCATTTCTTGATGAATCCCTTCCATAAACGCATCAAGTGGATCAATTTCATCATCTTCACCACCTCCTCTGCCTTCATCATTGTTGTTCCCTCCGACAGCGTCGTGTTCTTCGTACTCAATGTTATCTAAGTCGGTATCTTCGTAATTGTCATGGCTACCTCCAGAACGTGAGGATGGCGGAACATACAGTCGCTGAGGAGCTTGATTTCGCTCGAAGTTGTACGTTGTTTGCCGATTAATGCCAAATCCTTCGAATCCAAATTTTCTCTTCGACATATCCGTTTGATTCAAAAGTTCAAACCCTAGTTTACTGAACCCTAAAAAAAAACTGAATACACAGATATGGTATTATCTAACAAATTCCGGCCAGAGCAAAGAGAGCTATCCAAATTCTAAAATCTAAACCACCTTGCTTATCATCGGTTTGCTTCTGAAAAACGCCTATTTTTTGGCCGCTTAACGGAAGCTAATATGAACAGCGGGGAACGGCGACTGAACTAAGGCCGGCCCACGGGCTATTTTATTTTGGTTTTTTCCTTTCTTTTTGCTAATCCTTTTTTATGAGGATATTATACACATAGTGAAACAATAGTTTTTCGTAATGGATTGTTTGATTGCTGGTTAGAGTTACGTATATATTAATTATGTAGAGTTTAAATATGCAGATATTAGTTATGCAAAGTTTAGTTATACAGTATTAGTTATGCAGAATTTAGAGATTACAATACATGAATTAAAACTATTAAATATTAAACTTGTTGTAAATTATTAATATAATATTATTTACAAAATAATAATACATACTAATAAAATGTGAAATATATTGAATAATATATAATGTTAATATTTGATTAGTATATGTACCGTTAAAAAATATACAATCTATTTTAATATTAAAAAAATATTTATATGTGCATAAATCAATCAAAATGATAAGTATATAAAGGAAACGAAAATAATCTATATATAATAAGAAATAAAAACAACACATGTTGATTTCCTATTTAAAAAATTAAAAGAAATAAAAATGATCTAAATATGAAAAAAAATAAAAACAAAAAATTTATATATATGAAATTAAAAACAATAAAATAAATTAATAGGGTATATATATAATTTATCACTTTAATACATGTATAACTAATAGCCACATAATTTATTCCGTCTTCTACCCTGTATAACTCTATATATAAATTCCCTCATAAGTTATGTTGGAATTAATTATGTATAACATGCAACCAAATATAGTATAAATTATGTTAACTTTTCTATCTAAAAAAATTTTTCTACCAAACAAAGTATAACTTAATATATTACTTTATACATATATAAAATATAAATTATATCATAACCAAATGGCCCCTTAATGTCTTAATCACACTAAGTTATGGTATTTTTGACACTAATAAATTAATAGGTTAAAGTGCAAAATAACTCACACTGACTTTTAAAAAGATCACTTTATTATTATATACACAAATTGAGTTTCAACAATATATACGAAGAAAAACTATTTTTGAGGTAAACTTTTTTTTATAAATTTTAGTTGAAAGTTTCTAAAAGTAATTCTCAAGAATATCTCCATTCAATAAGGTACGACAGTAATAAATTTATGAAGAATTATGGGTCAAGATTATACACCATTGTCAATTTGTCATAGTTATTTTTTATCTTAAAAAAGAAAATGCACAACTACCTCTTAGAGTATGATCGAAATCTCAGAGACACTACTTAATTATTCTAAAGTTTTATTTCCCTCCTGAACTTATTTATTTCGTAAATTTAGTGCACTTTTTTTTGTAAAACCCCGAAAATGACTTATGTGAACTAGAGTCTAACATGTTGGTCATGATGGTTTAAGGTCCTAAATAGGTCTACTATGTGTTATTGAGGCAGTGTCTAAGAGTTTAGGTGCATTGGAGGTCAAACGTTCAAGAACGTCCATGGCGTTCAAAAGATATGCCTTGAAATGACCTTGTGTGTCTAAGCATGTTTCGTTAAGTTTTACGTGTTCGTTTTGAATGAAATTCATGTGAAAAGTGCTAAACTCGTATACGATCATGTTTGGGTTGGAAACGTCCGAACATACATCCCTAAGGACCAACCAAGGGTTCTTGAGGAAGGACCCAAAATAGGTGTCAAGGCTGCCCAAGACAGCCCAAACCACAAAGGCAGTCGACGTCCAGTGGGTCAATCAACGTCCTGTTGGTAGGGTCTCGTCTATTGGGACTTAGTCTTGGGAGGGAGGAGACCAATGTTGAGTCTCTGAACCAACCAACGAAAGGAAAGGACGGTCCGTTTATGGACAAACGGTTCGTCGATTGCCAACCGTTGGTGGACTGCCTCCCTGCGTGCAATTTACTATAAGTTGAGAGGTGAACTTGTAATTTCGCCCCACTTTCAAATAAGAGTATTGGCGGTTCCTTAAGAGTCTTTTGGGAATTTTAAGTGTGTATACAAGTCTTTAACACTTAGAATATTTCATGCTTCCAAATCAAAATCGGGGTATCCCTTAGAATTTTTTTAAGATTCCATTGAACTCCAAAGTCAAGGAAGAGTTTGGTGTGACGAATTGAGTGAAGATTCTTCATCAAAGTGAACAATTAGCTTCATTGAGGTATGAATTTTGATCCTTGAAACTCTCTTCATCAAGAAACCCAACTTTCAAAAAGTTTTTTAAAGTTTTCAAGTTGAATTATCCAATTTCATGATTCTACCATGGGTTCTTGCATTAATGAATTCTAAACATTGGATAATGATTTAATTGATGTTGTATTGATGATTTTAACCTAAATTACCTATGAACCCATAAATTGGATGAATCCTAGATTTTGACTATGTTATGGGTTACTTGATATTGACTTAAAGATTATGAATTCTAGTGTAGATTTCTGTGGGTTATCTAATGATGTAAGAATTGCGTTAAATTGATATTTATGTTGTATTATATTGATGAATCTTTATTGAATTGACCTAGTTTCATTGAATATCATAGTTTCTATATTAAATTATTGTTCATGGCCATTGGTAAGGGCCTTATGGTATTGAATTGGATGATTTAGCATCGAATTGAGGTGTTGAGGATGTTGTGGTGCTAAGCTGCCCTATTTCCTTTATTTTGATGTTAATTAGACTTCAATTATATTGTAATTGGTATGGTCCACTTATGGTGGCGGTGTTATGTGCTTTACTTGAAATTGATGTGGCCTTGTCGGCGTTACTTTATGTAATATGATGATCATGGCCTTGTCGGCAAACTATTTGAAGTATTATGATGAATTGTGTAGTTGATTATGTGAAGTATGATCATATCTACGTACATGCTAGTAATGTGAAAGTTTGATGTATATTAGGAGATCATGTTAGACTATGACTATGTATTTATATGTGTAATCTTAGAGTTGATGCATGATTGTTCCTACTTGACTATATGAGTTTATAATAGTTATATTGATAATGTTGTAGTAATGTATAGGGTTACATAAAGATGATAATGGTTATCCTGTGTGCTTTAAAGAATGATATGTTATATGTGATAAGGTAAAGAATGTTGTGTCTTGTTTGGTAGACTTGTGTCCCTTACTTGATGTATGGATGGATGTTATGAGATTATGATATGTCTTGACTAGGTAGGCTTAGTGCACCCTTGTCATGTATTGAAAGATATGTGAGACCTTAGAGGATGTTAAGAAGGTCATGTACGTGGAACCTTAAACCTAGCGGTAAGGTTATGAATGTTGAAGTCGAGAGCCATAATGGTATCCTTCATGTAAAGGAATGAAGGACTTAAGGTTAATTGGTTGGAATGGTATCATATTAATTCTTAGGAAAGTCATAGTGAACTATCTTATTCGCCATTGAAAGATAGCCCTAGTGGACCTCTTTGGTAGGGCGAATGTGATTGGATTATGAACTAGATAAGGAACCTATTCATATGATCCTTTAATGTCAATTACTCTATGAGAACCAAGGCTAGCACCGAGTGATTATGTTGAGGGAAGTGGCTCTACTTGAGAATGAGACTAGAGTACAATGTACCTCTACTTGAGAATGAGACTAGTGCATAAAAGATCTTCATATTCCTTAACCATGTGCCTACATGAGATGTGTCCTAGTTCTACCCTTGGCAAGTAAAACACCCTCATCGGAGTAGGTTAGAACTCTAAATTCCATGTCTAGCTATCATGGTCTATGTCAATTATTGTCTATTCTCATCATATGGAATACCTATTAGCATTTAAGAAGTTCTATGAAGTTTAGGTGGTGGTATGAGACGTTATCTAGGCATTGCACAATAGGCTTTGAAGGTGTTATTGGGAGTTCCTAGGTCTTGTCCAAGACCACTACTTGAATGTCCTTTATGTGATGTATGAGTCTCAATGAACTAATGGCTTATGTTATGAAGTATGTAAATGGAATAAGTACGTATCTAGAGTAGTTAAGGGTTGTCTAGTCAAGGCATAAAGGGGGCATAGGAATGATCACTTTGTATCTTACCTAGATGAGTCTTGGAATGACTCTAGTTAGGAAAGATGTTGATTATATGGACATGATCCAAACTTAGGAAGTCTTAATGATTATTTAGGTAGTCTTGAAGATGTCAATCATGGACATTATCTTCTTGATCTACTTAAGTAAGTCTTTCAATAGCCTTTGATGAGGAAATGTCATATTATCTGATATGTTTGATGTCTTGAGGTGTGTATGTGACTCATTATAAGTAGTCTTGAATATCACTTACGCATGCTTAGGGAGGTTGAATAGGCGTTCTCTCTTTGTTTTGCTTAAGTGAGTCTTAGGATAACTTTAAGTGGGATGATTACATACTAGAAGATGTCTAAGGTGAAGATAAGTAACTTCACTGTAACAGTGAAATGGGTTCACTGTAAAGTGACCTTAAAATTTATGGTATTTTGTTTAAATGTTATCTTATGTGTTTCTAAGTTGTTAAATATTGTTCTTATGATTGTAATATAATATTTAAATGAAAAGATGCATATTTCGAATAAATATCGATTTTCATGATTTTCATGCATTATGCCATACTAAGTACTTGTGGTTGTACTAAATCCATGTTTTTATCTATCTCTATAGTTGTTGGTAGGTGAGGAGCATTTGGGAAAGAAGACTTGGACCGTAGCATCGTTCAAGAGAAGTTGAAGTATGTCCTCATTTGACTCGAGGGCATATATATCTTTTATATTTTCTATTAGAAGTATTATAATTGACTAAGTATTTCTATATTATTATTGTATATGAGTTGTGTCCCAAGTATCCTTATGTCTTAAGTTTGATGAGATTGAGACTTAGTATTTTCTATGACTTTATATGAAAGAGATTTTAAAAACTGTGATATATTTGTGAAAAGTTTTTAATTTCGCACTATTTTTCATTATGCATATGCGATGAATGATATGTAAGGGCTTGTACAAGACCTCCGAAAGGTCAAGTACACCGGTTGCAATTCGAGATTGCCCATATCTTTTAAGGGGTGTGGTTTCGGGATGTGAAATTTTTAATTTAAGTGACATTCAAATATCTTCTACGCGTCTCAATTGCGTGGAGTCACGGAATGTGCTACATAAGACAAAAGGTGTATAAAATACCAAAAAAATTTAGTTCCGAAGGTAATAGAACCTTAGTTTAATTAATGTGTGTTTCTGGATTTTGATCATAGTCTAGGAGGGATACTTATGATTTTTTCCATCTTAAATCAATCTTTTTTTTTTTTTTATAACTAACAATTTTATTAATCATCAAGTGTAAAATATTAATATAAAACAACAATTTAGTTACACCCAAACTGATTGTTCTAAAAACAATAGAAAAAAAGTTAACAACATACTTCCCACTTATTTATAAATAAATATACTAGGTATATTTAGAATGGACCTATCAAATATTCATTTCAATAAAATTTCGGGAAAATTATATATAATAGCAAATATTAAATTAAATAGATTTTGTAACTATTGTTTCATTTATTTGTATTTCGTAGCAAATATTACACGGTTTTTATCATTCGATTGGGGTCACGCATTTCAAAAAACAAAAAAAATATTTTTATACAAATTCCTTGCTATTTTTTATCTCCATTTTCTTTTAATTTCTCCTAAAATCTCTCCCCAAATAATTTTTTAATTAGTTGGGCCCCACACGTTAAAAAAATAGAAAATTTATTTTTATACAAATCCCTTTGCTATTTTTTCTCTCCCAATTTTTTTTCAATTTCTCCTAAAATCTTTCTCCTCATAACCTAAAATCTTTCTCCTCATAAGTTATATATATATATATATATATATTATATATATATATATATAATATATATATATATTATATATATATATATATATGACAAGTCAAACAGAGAACATATACATAAACCATTTACAATTAATACAAAATTTTATTTATATTTTGTTTTTAAAAAATATATATAAATTAAGAGGTATAAGAATTTGTATAAATTAAGAATTTCTTTTTATTGTATAAAAAAAGCTCTTTATATATCAATGATGAAGAAGACGTAGAAGGAAAGAAATCCTATTACATCAATGTTTTTCTTCTTTTTTGTTTGCAGTAGAAATTATCATCTTTTTATTTATTCTTTAAAAAAATCAAATTATATATAAAAGGGAAGGAGCTCAAAAAATACGGATCAACAATTTTATAGAAAATATATAATTTATTAAGAAACACAATTATACAAATTATAACATACAATACAATGATACAAATATAATTTTTTATCTTTTGCTAACATTAAAATTTGCTCTAGAATTTATATAGAAAAAAATTCATCTAGTTCAATGCAACAATCATTAATCATTAATCATAAAAAGACAAGTTCCGCAAAATCTGCTTAGTTCCATGAGAAGCATAAACATTATTTACGAATTCAATACAATATTGTTCATTATTTTATTTTTTAAATCAAATTTATTATTTATATTCGTTAAATTGTTTATTTTATTAAATTTATTTACTGATTAAATTGATCAATAAAGTAATAATGTTCGTCTTCTTTAGGGCCCGTTTGGATGGGCTTAATAAAAGCAGCTTTAAAAAAGTACTTTTGAAAGTGCTGAAACTTATTTTTAAAATAAGCAGTTATGCGTTTGGATAAAAGTGCTGAAGTTGTTATGCCAAACGTGAAAAGGGAAAAATAGAAGAAAGAGATGTTAGGGTTATATGGATAATTTGAAGATTGTATAAAAATATTAAGGGAAAAAACATAAAAATGTGGTCAACTTAAAACAGCTTATAAGCTAAAAAAAAAAGCACCCTACCCCAGCTTTTAACTTTTGGCTTAAAATAAGTTTTTTTTAACTTAAAATAAGCTGTTTGGAGTATTGCCAAACAGTCAAATAAGTCAAAAACCAGCTTTTAAGTCAGTTTGACCAGCTTTTAAGCTGAGCCAAACAGGCTCTTAGGGCCCGTTTGGATGGGCTTAATAAAAGCAGCTTTAAAAAAGTACTTTTAAAAGTGCTGAAACTTATTTTTAAAATAAGCAGTTATGCGTTTGGATAAAAGTGCTGAAGTTGTTATGTCAAACGTGAAAAGGGAAAAATAGAAGAAAGAAATGTTAGGGTTATATGGTTAATTTGGAGATTGTATAAAAATATTAAGGGAAAAAACATAAAAATGTGGTCAACTTAAAACAGCTTATAAGCTAAAAAAAAAAAAGCACCCCTGCCTCAGCTTTTAACTTTTGGCTTAAAATAAGTTTTTTTTAACTTAAAATAAGCTATTTTGAGTATTGCCAACAGTTAAATAAGTCAAAAACCAGCTTTTAAGTCAGTTTGACCAGCTTTTAAGCTGAGCCAAACAGGCTCTTAGTCATATGAAAAAGAGAAAAATGCACAAGCTTTCTCCTAGATTATAATTGAAATTCAAAATGAAAAAAATGGTTCATATTACGTGGAAATTATATTAAAGACTATTATACCATAACTTATTTGTGTTTATTTTTTTTATTGAATTAAAGTTTGGCCAATAATTCTTATTTTTTTTAAAAAAAAAATATCTTTGTGAATTATGTAAGGAATTCAAATAATTTTAGTAATTTTATATCCAAACAAAACGTTAACTTCATTCATAATTTCGTCTAATGATTTCAAATTGCATCGCCTAGCGGCCCTAAGTAAGATTACCGTTCGTTATTTAATGTTTTCTAAAGTTAAGCTTTCAATTGATAGGCATGGATTAATTTATTTTGATTAATTAATTTAACCAACATACATGAATTATTTATATAGTTTCTTTTGTTAGTCAAATATATATTTTCAAGACTAATAAATTAAAAGTGTTAAAATAAATAAAAAAATAACATCTATATATTAATTTTGTAAAATAACAATATATAAAAAATTATTTAATTTAATAAAAATATCATATAAATAAAAATAAATCAATTGTCTCTACGTGAAATTACGCTAAATATATTGATCTTGTTTCTTTCAAACAGTGACAAAATTGAGTCTATGATATGGTTTTCTTATTTACCGTTATGGTAAGATTTTGCTATTAGAAATGCACGTTAAAAGTTGAACAAAGTCGTCACAGATACCGACAACTCGAGAAAAGAAAAAGAAAAGGGAAAAAAATGGAACTAAAGCTTTCAGTACTAATTACAGAGTGAAGCCAACGACAAGTCCCACCTCCCACCCCACCCCCACCCCCACCTTCTCTCATAGAGTGAGGATTTCTGAGCTCAAAAATGGCGAAGGACACTTCTAGATATGAAATTTACTCTTTAAGGATTTCGTTGTTTGGGGTTTTAGGTCCTCATTTGATAGTTGATGCAAGTTGTTTTTGCTTGTAGTGTTGTTTGTACTGCTACTTTTCGATCTAGCTGTTAGTTTGTTCAATTTCTTCAGATCCGAACGCTGTTTGTTTTCATTGGCGTCAAGTGATGTTGGACTTGTCAAAGCTACTGTTCTTCCCGTGTTGTGCTAGTGAGTTCTTTTGCTTCTCTAGGTTTTAAGCTGTATTTTAGTTTTTATTATTCTGTTCTGGTTGCTGCTGCAGTAGTAATTCCGTATAAATTGTGTAATGGGAACTGTTTATCGATGCCTTTTCGACTGAATTTTAGTTTCTTACTGATTTAGTTGGTTGATTTAGGGTTAATTACTCCGTGTATGTCAAATTTTGGGAATATTGAAATTGCACCTGGAAGCTTGAGGATAAATGATCCCTGGTTTCTATTTTTGTAACCAGTAGTTGGAATCTAGTATTTCTTCTTTGAATTGTGAGCTGGCAATGCGAATGAAGAGACCAGGAGTGGTTGCTCGACGGTAAACACCCTCCACCTCCAACCTAAGGTTGTGAGAACCAAAATGATGGGAGCTCCTAGTTGAGGGCGTAAAAGAAAGCGAAAGAAAGAAGAATCTCATTAGTCATTAGATTGAGTATATTCATGTGCAAAAGGAAATTACCTGTTGGAGCAGATTTGAAGGAAAAATAGCAGCTGGTCATAGTTTAGAATACTAATGCCAGTACTGTCACAAATCTCTAAGGAACCAAGAAAAGGAATGGCTCCTGAACAGGAATTGCAGGGAAAGATAAAGAGAAGAAGCTAGAGAGAGGCATATTGATACTACTTCACATTAATCCCCAATGTACAAGTCCCCTTAGTTTATACTACAATCAAACAACTAAACTGTTAACTGACTTAATCCCCTATAACGAATTAACTGATATGTTGTTACATTTATAGGGCATGACCCCTCAATACTGACTACTCATCTCGTATTTGAAATTGAATATAACATATATATAAAGTGGAAAATGTATACAAAGTGAATATATTGATAGCATTTCTCAACTCCTCACAGACTTAGGTTGAATATCTTCTGCATATACTTTTTATACGCCCAGCATTATCTTGATGTTGGTTTCAGTATTAATGATGTCCTTAATTTTAGAATGAGAAAGTGATGCAAAATTAGTTACTTCTCAGTTTTAAAACAGTGTGTCTCATAGAATTGAAGGTTTAAACAGTGTAATTCTTTTGAGAAGACTAGAACATTGTCACACTTCCTTCCAATTATGAACAAACAGATATTAAGGCCTATATGTTTATAGATTTGCCTGGAACCTCAATGGATTGTGCAAGGTATTACCCTTCATTAAGACTTGCTTTGCCGTAATTTTCTTGACTTGTTTCTCATCCACCATGTAAACAATTTAGTGGGGCCATCTCCATTTTTCACCTTTGCCTTAATCTCTTTTTTCATTTTGAGGATGCTTGAGACAATCGTTTGTTTCTTCCTTTTAGATGCAAACTCTTAAAGTTAGAATGGAGTAAACAATTGTGACCAACTTGACTATTTCATCTCTGATATATGTTTTTTGGTTGTATTGGTGTTGTTTCTGCTGCAATCTCTTCTCATTATTCAAAATTATGTTGGTGTTAACTTCATTTGTCTCACTTTTTGTTAAAATGAATTTCAGGGTTATCAAAGAGGGGCCAGTCTTTGAAGCTGAAGAATTTAGCCATTTTATTTTTTGTCTTGTGCATCACTAATGCTGAGTTGCCTGATAAGCCATTTGAGCAACAATCTGTTACTCCAGTCAATAAACCTGTTGAAGCACCTGGCATATCTGATCTGCCCCTGCCAGCGAATGTACCTGGTTTTCATAGACAGCATAGGAAACATTCTCCTCATGGTGCGCCATGGCTTGGGCTAGCTCCAGCTCAGCCTCCTGATTACGGTCCTTTAGTAACTGCTGCGCACGCTCCTTCCAGTTCCAGCTTATCGAAGCCATCAATGAAGAAAAATGGATTGGTGCCTCCTAGTGCTGGCCTTGCACCCCCGCAATCCAGTCCTAGTACTCTACCCACTGGTTTGGCTCAGCCACCACTTTCTCCTCACACTTCGAGTAAGAATCTTTCTTCTTAACAGATGCCTGCTGCAGCTTAGCTTATATATGTATTATTTCCTCAATTCTCACAAAAAAGACCCAGGGGAGAGCAGCAGGCAGTAATAGATACGAGGGTCATAATTTTGGGGTTATACATTATAATATATAGGGAAGGAAAGCTTCATGAGTGGAAACTACATAAATAGTACCATTAACTATTTGATTTTAGAAATAAAGAGTGGTTGGATTTGTCTTTGAAATTGGTACCAGAATTGGTTTTGTATGTACTGGCCTTTGGTTTTGTTTCTGGAAACAATTGTGAGTGATTGGATGTATGTTCTGGAAGAGTTGGGTTCAAAAAGTGATTGTGTTTGGATTTATTTTTTCCAGAATCTATGAATTATAAATTTTTGAAACCAAACTCTCAAGCTGAAGATATTTTACACTTCCATATGGTTAGAAATTACTATATAAATCAGCTGCATTTCTTAAATTGCTGCCAAGCTTACCTATGAATAGGTGAAAAATCATAGAACACTACTTTCTCTCTAGGAGGTATAACAAAAAAGTGAGTGGGTGGGGTGTGGTGACGGGGACAGTTCATAAATCTAAAAAGTGTTTGGTACTGAAATGCAAGGACCTGTATGAAAAAGAGGGCATAGTTTGTTGAGAATTCAGAATCCCTTGTTGGTTTTGTTTTGAAAAGCTGATTTCCAAAAACGACTGTTAAAAAGTGTTTGATACTGAAGTGCAAGGACCTGAATGAAAAAAAGGGCATAGTTTAATGTTGAGAAATCAGAATCCATTGTTGGTTTTGTTCGGAAAAGCTGATCTGCAAAAACTACCGCTGGTTTCCAAAATGGTTTTTTACCCAAACAACAATAGTGTTTGGTTTACAATATGGTGCCTGCTGCCATCTTTTGGTGCATCTAGAATGAAAGGAATCATAGATGTTTTGAGTACTCAGCTCCTAACCACATTCTTAAATCCAACTCTTTGTGCGTAGGCAGCGTAGCTGGTTCAACCAGGCCCCTGTAACTACTGTTGATTTTTCTCGGACTATGTCTGCTCTTTAGTATTTAGTAAGTTCGTGTACAGGAGCAGACACCTTGTTTTGCTGTAATTTTTTGCCATGCATCTTTTTGATGCCTTCTAATGAAATTGCCTTACTTCATTAAAAAGAAAACAGAAGTGTGATATTTCAAATATATTCCCACTGGTAGAACTTACAGGACACACTTAAATACTGACTCATTGGCTAACTATCCTTTGGCGTGGCTAAATTCAAACGTATGTAAAAATCAAAACCCATCTCTTTATAAAATATCATTGAAGTTGTCGCTCTTTTCCCTCTCCCATGAAGATATATCTCCACATTTATGTACATTTTTTTCTTTCTTATTTCAGCAGACTGTTGTGGACAAGATATGGTGCTCAAACGAGGAAGCCTGGACTGCGAGTGTGTTTACCCTTTAAAGATCGACCTTCTTCTCTTGAATGTCTCATCAAATCCTAATTGGAAACTTTTTCTAAATGAATTTGCTTCACAGCTAGGTTTAAAGGTGTCTCAAATTGAGCTGATTAACTTTTATATGGTGGATCTTTCAAAGCTAAATATATCCATGGATATCACACCATACAAGGGAGTTAGCTTATCATCTGATGAAGCTTCAGCTGTAAACGCTTCATTATCAATGCATAAGATCCAACTAGACCCAACACTAGTGGGTGGATACCAATTGCTCAACATTACCTTGTTTAAGCCACCAGTTTCATCACAAGGTACTTGCTTCTGGTTATATTTCATGCCCGATATGCAGATAATTTTTTCTAGCATTGGCTGATCCGGGGGTCGGGATCGGGATGGGAGTGGGTGGATTTTATTGACCTCTTAATTCAAAGATCTTTTCATATTTCTTGAATAAGTTTTTCTTTGATATGCAGCTCCTCGTTCTGCTATGTCACCAGTTGAAGCAGCTCCGAATCTGCCTTCAGCTCCTGCAGTAACAGTATCTTCACACAAAGGGAGACATCCGAGTTTAATTCTTATTGTTGGGATTGTTGCTGGCATCTTAATCATCACTATCATATCAACACTCTTTATTTGTTTCTGTGGATCTAATCATGGACAGAAGAAAGGCTCCCACAAAGAAGCTGGTAAGTGATCCTGTATATTCGTGGACTTAGAAAACTATCCTGGATTTGGACTGTCTTCTTCTTAAAGTTCCACCCGCTAGGAAGTGAAATTTAGTTAGAAAACTATCCTGGATTTGGACTGTCTTCTTCTTAAAGTTCCACCCGCTAGGAAGTGAAATTTAGTTACTGAACAGAAGAAACAACAAGGCTGAAAAAGGATCTCCCTTGTAAATTAGGACTAGTGTTACTTGAGGATTAGTAGAAGCTTGATCAATAACTCTAGCAAACTTCTACTTCTGGTGAATAAGACGAAGAAAAAAGTCTGTAGGACGTCTTCATTGATCTTTCATTCAGAAGTAATGTTATTTATGAGTTTCTCCCCATCTGTGAAACTTTGGGTTGCATATGGCATGATGAGCTCTCATAATTTCCTGTCTACGAGCTACTTATATGGTTATTCTACTTTAACACTGATGGCTTAAACCCAGAATACTGGTATTATTTAACAACTACGATACTTTACTTGTCTATCAGTTTCTTTTAAACCAAAATATCGTTGACTGCTGATAATAATGGAGAAACTGGAACTCCATAGAGCTATTTTTCTGCTAACCAGAAATATTTTGTTGGTTTTTTTTTATGCACGATATTGAAACTATAAATGAGATGTTTCTGTTTTTCTCTTGTTGCACCATCTAGCCTTCTAAACTTTCACTTGTATTTCAATTTCTTGATAGAAAAACCAATGCGTGTAGAGACTGTTCCTGCTCAGGGATCGTTTCCCCATCCAACTAGTACACGGTTTCTTCCATATGAAGAACTGAAAGAAGCTACAAATAACTTTGCACCAGCTAGTATACTTGGAGAGGGCGGCTTTGGCAGAGTTTACAAGGGCGTGCTTAGTGATGGTACTGCTGTTGCAATAAAAAGACTTACTAGTGGAGGCCAACAAGGAGGTAAAGAGTTTCTAGTTGAGGTTGAGATGCTTAGTAGGCTGCATCACCGTAATCTTGTGAAGCTTGTTGGTTACTATAGCAGTCGGGAGTCCTCACAGAACCTACTATGTTATGAGCTTGTTTCAAATGGAAGTTTAGAGGCTTGGCTTCATGGTAAGTTTTTTTTTGTGACTTTATCCTTTGTCAACTTAACAACTAAAGAGCTACAGCATCTGTCTTCCTATTTTAAATTTGCTTATCTGGTAGGAAGTCATATAAAGGAATGGTATCTCAACTGTAACGTGTTCAGCATTCCTTGTATAGCTTGTATATTGCAGATGCAAATAAATATGAATTCTCACATATGTTGTACAAAGTCTCGAAAGTCATTTTAATGGTGCTAATCTATTCTACCATCACCCTAAAACTTGGCGTAGATATTGAGATTCTATAATGCGGTATTAGAGTATGTAGAGATCCTTCCAAGTGTCATCCCTCATAAAAAATGAATTTGCATTTCTTGGGCCCAGGAGAAAAATCAGGGCTGCGCCTGAGGAGGAGGTGTTGAAAAGTTTAAGCGGAAGTTGAAGTGTCTTGTTTCTAACGGTTTTAAGTTTCTAGACAAGATGGTCACACCAAGCAGTGTTGTGACCTATTCAACTTATCAAGTAGTTTAACTAGTGCACTTGTTACCGTTATTAAAAACAATGTAGTTTAGCAATTGCACTCTCTTGCTGCAGGCCACTTAGGATTAAACTGCCCTCTGGATTGGGACACAAGAATGAAAATTGCGCTTGATGCAGCGAGAGGACTTGCATACTTGCACGAAGATTCTCAACCTTGTGTTATTCATAGAGATTTTAAGGCATCAAATATATTGCTCGAGAACAACTTTCATGCTAAAGTTGCTGATTTTGGCCTTGCAAAACAGGCCCCAGAAGGCCAGGCTAATTACCTCTCAACTCGTGTTATGGGCACATTTGGGTCAGTGTTTCTTTGTTATCACATGCTTCTGTAAGATATGACATTGACTAATTTGGGAAGCACTGCTTTGCAGGTATGTAGCCCCTGAATATGCCATGACTGGGCATCTACTGGTAAAAAGTGATGTGTACAGCTATGGGGTTGTCCTCCTTGAACTGTTAACAGGAAGGAGGCCTGTAGATATGGCACAACCGTCAGGGCAGGAGAATCTTGTCACTTGGGTAAGTAACTGTTGTTGGTACTTACTTTCTTGTACTAATACATTTCTTACTTCAGATCATACAAGTGTAATTGTGCATTTACTGATCTTCAGAATTCAAGTCTCTATTTGTTCCCCTTTTGGTTGCTTCACAAAATTAGAAACTTATTTTGTCATTGGATGAAAAAGTAAAAAGAAAGGGCTCTATTTTGTTTTCAGGCCAGACCAATACTTAGAGACAAGGATCGTTTGGAAGAACTTGCTGATCCAAGACTTGAGGGGAAGTACCCAAAGGAGGATTTTGTACGGGTTTGCACAATTGCAGCGGCTTGTGTTGCTCCTGAAGCTAGCCAAAGGCCTACAATGGGAGAAGTGGTTCAATCGCTCAAAATGGTTCAGCGAGTAACAGAGTACCAGGATACTACTACTATAAATTCAGGTGCTCGACCTAACTTAAGACAGTCATCTACAACCTTTGAATCAGATGGTACCTCTTCTATGTTCTCTTCTGGTCCTTACTCTGGTTTGAGTGTCTTCGAGAATGACGTTTCTAGGGCAGCTGTATTCTCAGAAGATCTTCATGAAGGAAGATGAACATTGTTGGTGGAAGGCCTTCCAATGCTCTGATCTTTCCATCATAATGCAGCAGAAGGGGAGAATTCGAAAGTGGGTTGGCGGAAGTGAGACAGACCCTGCACAGTGGATCTGCCAATGCTTTGGAGAATCTATTGGCTTCTTTCATCCCCTGCAGAGATCCCACTGTTCAATTTTCCCTGTATGGCCATTCTCTACTTGTTGGATGAGAGCCTGTATATATGTAATGGGTTGATATTTAAGGACAGTGGTTCAGTTGAAGTGGGATAAAAGTTGAATTTCTTCTCTTTTTTTTCATCTGTCTGACGCCTCTATTGGCCTGTTGTAAATTCCTCTTGACTGTGTCCCTTATCATTGATTCTCCTTACAATATCGTGGTTAGCTAAGCAAAACTTAACTGGATAAGTTTAGGGTGTAAGTGAGAACCCTGTGGGTTGGGGGGGGGGGTTCGATTGAACCATAACTTTCAATACAATAATAGTAAATATAACTTCACAATTTTGAAATATAACATGTTCAATATTAAAAATGGCAAGAAACTGAATTCTTAATATTCAAATATTGAATTTGTCTCTACTAACTCTAGTTCAATACGATCGTAATGAACAAGTTGGCTTAACTTGGTAGTGATGTAGGTTTGATTGAATTAGGCTCGAGTCAAACTCCAGAGGAACTACATCTTTAAGTGAGGGTGCTTCTTTGAAGAAGCCAATTTTAAATACTACATATGTTTTTATTTATTTTTCTGTTTTGCTCGTTCTAAAAAAGAAAATATTTTTTTAGAGCAATTCTTTAATGTAATTTTTTTTGTATAACATATATTAAAACTCAACGAACACTTTTCTATGTTTTACATATATTTGATTATTATTTTAATAAAAGAAATCTATAAATCTTTAGCTTAACATCATCAATTTTTTTTTTTTTTAACTTTTTAAATTTTATCATTCAAAATTAGACAAATAAATTAAAAAGACCGAATATTGTTAATATTATGTTAAGTGGGCCAAAGGGGCAAATAGTAAAAATTATTTTTAGAAAAAATTACTAAAATACACTACTTTAATTTAATTAATTTCATTAATTCCCTACTGATGTATTAAATTACAAAAATCCCTTTTTTTATCCCAAATGATACTAATTAAATTTTATACATTAAATTTCATGTCCAACACATAAAAAGATACTCAAATTCACAATTTAAATTAGATACTTAAATTTTTATATACTTATCAATAATTCATATAAATATGATACTTAAATAACAGATGTATGACAATATGATACACATATACTATTATTTGATACCTTAATATATACGAAATATAAGTAAAAATGAAACAAAGAATCATTCTATCACGTGATACTTACAAAATACTATTTGAATCTATATATAAACGAAAAATTAAATTTAAATATGTTTCTTTGATACATTAAATTTCATGTCCAACAAATAAAAAGATACTCAAATTCAGAATTTAAATTTGATACTTAAATTTTAGTTACAATATATCATCGCACCGGAGCTCCGGCGACAAATACTTATCAAAGGGCATCGTTATTATATACCCGGAAAAAATCGTCTATTAATATATCCCCTTCACATGGTACTATTATTGTTGCTATTTTTATTTTTTCATTGAGTTGATTTGCCCAAATTCCTAGGAGTGAAATTAGTTACAAGATTAACTTAAATCAAGTGTAGGGAAATCAGGTACCTTTGATTTTAGCTATAACAGTTACAGAAAAAAAAATATTCGGTCATTTATATTTAAGTATCATTTCTATTTTATGAAGTATCTGGAATTCTTAAAAATAAGGGATTTATGGTAAATATTGATATTATAGGGATAGAATGTAATTTATCATTTACAATATGTCATTTGCCTAATTTTTACTTATTTTTAACATTTTTTCCCTTGAACAGAAGATCTCTTAATTAAAAAGATAAATTTGCACTATTTTTTACATCATTCGTTCCTATTTACTCGTAAAGCATTTCCTGATTTGATATTCCGTATTACTTGTCATCTTTTACAAATCGGATAATCTTATTCTTCCTATTATACCTTCAATTTATTAATATTGAGTTTATATCTTTAAAAAATGCAGTGTGTAAATATGTTAAAGACTTTATCAGTTAATAACAATAACATAATAAATTCATTATATTTATAATTATTTTCTTAAAAAATTGTTTAATCAAAATTTCATGAGTAAAAAGGGATTATGAAAGTAGCGTGTGTATATACACTATATTTCTTAACAAGGAATATATATGATTCAAAGTGAGGGCTTCCAAGTATAAAATGATGTTTACTTTGTTTAGGAAATTGAGGTATTGTTGCCCAAGAAAGTGAACACGTGACATAAAGAAAATACTAGATACTTTTTTTATATATTTTAATATTATATAAAAAAGAATGATCTTATTTTCTTTTTAATCTATTTATAAAAGAATGATTTATATTTTTTTTTAGCAACACTTTAATTTTAACTTTCACGTGACATGTTTAAATTCCACAAAATAAAAAGACATTTTAATACATTTGACATAACTTTAATTTAAAACCACAAGATTAAAAAATCTTTTTTTTTCTTAAACCCCGTTCCAAGTTAAACTAGACCATTTTTTTTTTTGAAATTGAGAAAGTAATTATTAATAAAGTAAAAATTATTTTATAAAATTGATTGAGATGCACTAAAGCTAACATGATACAATAAAGACCGTGAGTTATTGGGTTTAAAATTTAATAACATAAAGAAAATATTAAATAATTTTATTCATATATTTTAATATCATATTATTAATAAAAAATAAAAAATATTTTATAAAATTAGTTGAGACGTAAAAAAGCTAACTCGATACGGTAAAGTAGCAAAGTAATGCTGTGGTGAGGGGCAGGGAGAGTGCAGTGTGATGAAATGGTGAGAAGAGAAAGGGAGAAATAATAATGAATTATCGAGTCCGGATTTGCGAAGGCAAAACAAATAGAAATTGGAGTCCAACAAGACAATAATATTTCACACAGGTTTGAGAGAGAAAGAGAGACAGTGTGGGGTGCGGGGGGTGGGGGGTAGGGGGTGGGGTTAAGGGGGTGAGTAAGAATAGGAAAGGCAAAAATGGAGAAGATATTGAGAGTCTTCTTTGGCTATAACGCTACCAACGACACCCTTCACTTCTCTAACCCTAATAATATACTCACCCAAAATCCCTTCTTTTTCTCTCTCTCTACATCAATCAATCTCCTATATTTTTCCTACTCTTTATTTCAATTTCATCTCTGCTGTTCGCCGTTGCTGCTGCTGCTGCTCGGTTCTCTGCCATTCTCAAGGTATTTGATTTGATTATTGGTTTTCGGTTTTTTTTTTTATAATGAATTGGAACGATGTATGATTTAATTGTTCGGTAGCAGTTGATTCTAATTGGTTGGTTCATCTGTTTTGACAATGTTTTCTGCTTTGCTCCCTCCAATGGGTTTCTTTTTTGCTAATTCAAGTTTTGAGCAAAACAATTAGTTAATTTTGTTGCTATTTGGTTATATGAACCGTCTATATCTATTCAGCTCCATTCAAGTGTGGGCACAATTATTTAGAGGATTCATGGTAGTTTGGCTAAGATGATTTACCCCAACTCTTGTGTATTTCAACAACAACAAAAACGACATACCCGGTGTAATTCAATTAGGTGGCATGTGGGGAGGATGTAGGTAGAGAGGTTGTTTCTGAAATACCTTTGGTTCAAGTAATTCATAACAAAGTAATGTTAGAAATAACATACAAATGCTAAGCGTTTATTACAAGTTATAACGGATCATTACATTAGCGTTTAGAAAAAGGAATAGTAACAATATATAGTCGAAGAAATCAAAGGGCAAGAAATTACAAGATTAGTACTAATGCTATTGTAATGCATAGAAAAAGTACTCAACTACCTACTAACTAACCTTCTATTCTAATCCTCAATTCCATGTCCTGTCTAATCACCTCAACCCAATACTTATTTGCCCAACCTTTACCTCTCTTTAACCCT
The DNA here is from genome assembly GCA_027705065.1 of Solanum peruvianum. Classification (NCBI taxonomy): domain Eukaryota; kingdom Viridiplantae; phylum Streptophyta; class Magnoliopsida; order Solanales; family Solanaceae; genus Solanum; species Solanum peruvianum. Next base: position 75,135,239 of record JAKWJD010001755.1, read on the forward strand.
GACACTGCCAACCTCCTGCACCTCCTTATTGGGGGCATCACGTATCTTCTCTTCACATGACCAAACCATCTCTCTCACACTTACCTCTTCTTGTCCCAATGAAGGTCACTCCCACTTTTTCACGGGTATCTTCATTCCTAATCTAAGTTTTCCAGACTCTTCACTTTTGGTGTGAGTCGAACCAGTTCCTATTCTTTGAACAACATAGTTCCTATTCTTGTCTCTCCTAGCATCCCACGCATCCACCTTAACATCCTCATTTTCGCAACTCTCATCTTCTGAGGTTTCTTAACTAACCAATACTCTGCCCATACAAGATAGTTGGCCTAAATACCACTCTGCAGAACTTGCCTCTTAAGTCCATTAATTCATACTAAAAATCCTATGACATCTTGTTAAAGGATTTGTCTTTGCACGTAGGTGGAGTTTTCTAAGGCTATTAAAACATTCCTTAAAGCTCTATGACATTTTATTGATACTTGCCTTTTATCGAGGGTACATTCTCCTGTATTGTGGAAATTTTGGATATTCAAATTGATTACAGTCTCATGTTTCTTAGTTATTGTTAAATGCATGGATCAATATTGTATCAAGATGATAGTTTCCCTTGCCGTTTTGTTTGTTGCTTGATATTTTGAATTTCATGTGATGTTAAAAAAGGGTGATAGTGAGACGGTCTAGGTAGTGGGTTAGTGGATTCATGTCTATTACATGTATGGGTTTTGCATCCCCTGGACGCATCTTAAGATAAATTAAATGTTGAATGTAAGGAACTTCTTGTTAAATTGTTTTTACTTATTGATGTTTCTCTACATAAATGAATTAACTAATAAATGATATATCTTTGAATTCTGGCAGTTTCCTGTTTGGTGCAACAATGAACAAACTCATATAGCAAGTTGTCTTTTTGCCGCGATTAATACACGTGTTCCTGGTGGCCCTAGCTGTTTTACATGTCATGGATGAGTCTGGTGGAACTCGATTTGAAGGGCTCAATGCTACTGTTAGAAAGAAAAGAAGCCTCATGTTGCGGCGACCTAGACCAGAGAAGCCTTTTTTTCATGAAGGCCGTGATCAGTCTCCCTTAACACCAGTTTCAGATGATTTTGGTAGGGTTTCCAGTGATGAGAACACTGATGATGCCAATGCTGGACGTAAAATGTTCAACCTTAATCATTGCATGTCTAGAGGCTCTGTTTCCAGAGTGGATGAGGACTACACTTTTAAGAAGAATAAGGATGGAGGATCTAGTCTGTTATATAGTAATGGAGATCCAGGAGATGATACATATTCCCAGCATGGCTCCTCTCTTAGGCAAACAGGAACTGTGCAGGATGGTGTTGGCAATGATAGCAAGCTGAAGAAGGTTAAGCTTAAAGTTGGGGGTGTGACGCGCACCATTCAAACCAAAACTGATTCTCATGGTGCATACGGTGGTGGTTTGTCTACAAATGCACGAGCCTTGGATGGTTCGCAGCCACGTCAGAAATCTACTTCACAGGTTTATCAGTGTTTCTTCTCAAGTAGTTAGTTATTTAGATTCTTTAAATCCACTTTGATATTGAGTTTGTGTTCTTTAAAGTAGTCTCCCTTAAGAATTATTTGGTTTCATTATTTTGAAAAGGAGGTGAACCGCACGAGATTTTCTGTGTCACTGCTCTACTGGTTCCTCTCTAACGTACTTTAAAAACTCAGAAGGAAAACATGTAGATAGATGTTGCATTATTATAGGTTTATTAGGGAACAGAATATTGAAGTGCATAAGAATGAAAGATTAAGAATAAGTTAAAAATTACTCAGTTTAGCCCCAAAGTATTAGCTAGGAATTTGCACTTGTGGCAGAAAACCAGCGGTTTTAGGTCAACCCTGTGCCTTATGTTGGATACAGTTTTGGATACTAATGCCAAACTCCCGATGATGCAAATTGTGATTAATTGCGATTTACCAAAGAAAGAAATCTACTTCTATTGCTAGTAAATTTTCGGCATTTATTTTTTTTGTCCTATTATCACTGTAATAAAATTTCAATGCTGTCCAATTAACCTTTTCCTCTCTATTTAAGGACACATCAAGCAAAGACGGTCTTTCGGAAAAGAAAAGTGGGTTGCAAGGAATTATGTCAAGAGATTCGCCCAAGGGTTCTTTTGCTGCTGGCAAAGGCGGCGATATGGGGAAGATGCCAATGACGAATGCCTTCGAAAAAGGAGGTGACAAATCAGATCCAACCCGTAAGAGTAAGAGGGTTCCAAAGAGGCGTGTATCGGAATGGTTTGATGAGGATGGGGAAGATGATGAGATTCGATACTTGGAAAAGCTTAAAACCTCGAAGATTTCAGGATATAAAGATTTTGAGGAGGACTCGACCAACAAAAGAAGTGTTACCCGGGTTTCAAAGGTTAGCAAGTTTGAAAAGGATGAAAATGTGGGAAGGTCAAGAAAGAAATCTGAGCAAGGTTCTGAGGACGCTGCTTATGAGGTGGAAGAGTTCGTGTCTGATGGTGAGGCTGATGGAAAAAAGAAGCAGAAACAAAGGAAGGAATCCTCAGATTCATCGATCGATGCGATGAGAGGAGAAATGACTCTTACAACACGACAACGAGCTCTCCTATCTAGCAAGGATTCTTCTGCTGCTTCTTCTGCGAGTCAGATTGAGTTCCCTAATGGTTTACCACCGGCTCCACCTCGAAGTAATACCCTGTAGTTACTTATTTGTTCCAGTCGTATTTCCTTGCTCTAGTACTTTTTCCTGATTTTCAAATTTGTCTTGCCATCTTTGCTTTTCGACAGAGCAAAAGGAGAAGCTCACTGATGTTGAGCAGCAACTGAAGAAAGCAGAGGCTGCTCAGAAACGTAGAATGCAAAATGAGAAGGCTGCTCGTGAATCAGAGGTTTCACTTGTTCCTTTTCCTTCTTACTGTATGTACTCTTTTAAGATCATACGATGATGAAATGAGCATAACCTTTTGGAATTTGCAGGCTGAGGCAATTAGGAAAATCCTAGGTCAAGATTCTAACAGGAAGAAGCGAGAAGATAAAATAAAGAAGCGGCAGGAAGAGTTGGCTCAGGTAAACTGCTTGTTGGTAGGTACATTGCCTTTTGTAGTGAAGTTATGAAGCTGACAATTAATTAATATCTATCTGGCAGGAGAAGGCTGCCAAAGAGCAGATGCTTGCAAAAAGCACTATCAGAGTGGTTATGGGCCCTACCGGCACTGTTGTGACATTTCCTGAAGATATGGGTTTACCTCATATTTTTGACTCTAAACCTTGCAGGTAACGGTTTTCTCCATCTCCACTTCTTTTTGTTTTATATGAATTTGGAAACAGGAGATGGAGTCTGAATATCTTTGATTTGCTTCATGAATGAAAAGCACTATTTAAGTTGCTAAGGGGTTCTGGATTGTGTTTTTATTGCTGAATTGCAGTTATCCTCCCCCTCGTGAGCAATGTGCTGGTCCTTCCTGCGTGAATCCGTACAAGTATCGTGATTCTAAGACAAAACTTCCTCTTTGCAGTCTCCAGTGCTATAAGGCAATTCGTGAGAAGGAGCAGGCTTGAAAGCCTGCTAAAAATTGTTTTGACATATGCTCTTGCACATTGTTTAGATTTAATCAAGTATAACGAGGATATCTTTTCCATATGCAGTAATCATGAACAGAGATATCTGGGAACAAATTGTATACAGGAATGTTTTGGTGTCTCATAAATGTATGCTGCGTGCCCCTAGTTAATTTTTCATCCCTCATTGTTTATTTGTTTTTCCCTATTTGCTGTCCAGTTGAGCATGTTTTGGTGATTGTTTTCCTCTCTCTTGGAGTGCATTCTTTGGGGAGTGTCAATTTTTTATCTGTGTTTTTCTGCTGGAAGTTTTGTCATTGGAGGGTTTTATTACTTCAGCTGAGAGTCTCATCTGTTGAACTTGAACATCTGATGAAGCTTTTCTAATCCTCAAGTGTGAATTACTGAATGTCTTCTAGTAATACGTTATACCTTAATAATTCTGCTGTCTGAGCCTGCTCAACTTGTTGGTTTCCAAGATAACAGGAGATGGGTTGCGGTAGGTTGGTGTGTAGCACAAAACTAGTTAGTTGTCTACTTTGAGTACTGTCCTAGAGGGAGATATACGTACCAAAACAAAAAGCAAGTTGAGTGGAACAGTTTTAAGGTAGACAATGCTATATGAGAGTGAATGTTAGGCCTCTAAACCAGGGGTTTCTTGGTCACTACCTACTTAAACTGAAGTTCTATCAAGAGTGTTTTTACTTGGTAGAACCAACGAATGATTATTTGGATTGGATCTTTTTCGTCATGCATTACATTGTGATTAAGATTTTAGTTGTCTTCCGTAAGGAGAGGGATGGACTTACCGCTAACACTTCTCAGATGTTCTTCATTCTAAGAACCCTTCCCTCTAGAGAAAAACTCAAATGCCCATAGCTAAGGGGATTTGTTACTTGTAACTTGTAAGCAACAAATACATAAACAGGCTGAGGCGCTGTACACAACTGATTCAAGACCAAATAATTCCTAGTGACTCTACTGTCATTGTATGTGAAAAAAGACACTTTGATATCCTCAATCCTTATCCTTGGGTTCATGAGTGTGGGCCTTTCACAATTGGCATTTTTTAATGGTATCTAAACATCCTATAAGATGCAGATTCTGGCACAAGAACATATACCCATTTCAAACCAATAGTGCAGCAAAATTCCAAAGAAGCAACATCTACTCTATTCCTATTGGCTATTACTATATTATACTAATATCTTCCCCATCAAATCAAACCACTCCATGTAAAATGTGTCTACATTTGATCACTATAGTCTACCAAAAGAAAACACTTGGGAATTGGGTCCCTAAAAAAAAAAAAAAAAGACGAACAGAAAAGAAAATCGAAGGTTTGGAATGTAAAATGTATCTAACGCACCCAATAATGTGATGATGTGTCAGCAGGAAGTAACAAGTACTCATATTTGCCAGTAGTGTAACGCCAATATTATTAACAAAAAGTCCCTAACATCCAATTTTGAAGATAGATGAGGATTTTAACAATATTATAAAGTACATTAAGATTTCAGTTTTGAGTTCAAAAATTACTAAATTGCTTCATGTCAACACAACGTGTTGCAAGGTTAATTCAAATAGGCAAAGGTGTCCACCCTATTTTTCTTTTGATAACAATAGGGTTTGAGGCAGTGACACAGACATTTATTGATTCCACAGGGTATCTACTATTCCTCATCAAACATAATAACTTTATCTACCAATACTTTGACAGATTGGGAAAAAAAAGTATCCACCCTATAGAATAATCAAAGCACCTAGTTTCCTTTACATGGCTACAAAGTGGAAGTTTGATGCTCTCCTTTTGTGAGTATCTTACTTATAATGTGCCAATTGCCAAATGACAATAAAATCCATCAAGAAATTCACAATCTTTAAGATATCACTGTGACCTGTGCACTTTGGTCGCTAAAGTTACTCAATACTTGTATTGATGGAAGGTTTTATTCGTTTTACCAACACATAGCTCCAGAACGAACAAACCACTTTTCTGAGTTTCAAATTCAATAAATCAACATTTCACTCACAGACAAAAACAAGAATAAGGTTAACACAACATGTTGCAAACTTATAAGTTAAAAACAGATTCATGAATTTGTCCATCCTATTGAGATAAATACAAAAAACTGAGTTTCCTTTACATGGCTACAAAAGTGCACCTTCAAATAAAATGTTTGATGCTCCTTCCTGTGATATCTTTATATACAATATGCCAAGTGACATAATGGCAACAAAATCCATCAAGGAATTCACAAACAGTGATAGATCACTACTACATGCAGTTGATTTCTCAGATGATCACTCAGTTAATAGCGTTATTATCTCATAAAGTAACTTTCTTAAGACAATAACTATTAGTTGAGTGACTGATCGTGAAAAATCAATCCCTACTAACCTATCTAATACCTGCATTTTACTAATAGGAGGGATCTACAAGGATTGCCTCCTCAAAAATGCCCGCGAAGGATGTAGAAGAAGATGGAGGTAGCTCCAATTCTCCTAATTCATCATAAAAGTCATTCTCTTCTGATAATTCGGATTTTGGAAATTTCATTAGTTGAGGGTAAGAAAGGGGCAGAAAATCATCATATGAAATTGTTCCCAAGAAGTTATCAGTGAACAGATTCTCTTCAAGTATGCCTTGGGGAATACTGGTACTAGTAGTAGTACTATTCAATGGGGTTTTGCAGCTTTGTGTGTCATCATTATCATCATCATCTTCTTCATCGTTGTTGTCTTCGAGGGACACATGTTTATCCACTATTGGCTCTTGTTTGACAGAGTCTTTAGGCAAATTTGGACCTGGATGATTATGGCTGGATGTATATGTGATGATGAACAAAGATGCATCTTTACTACACCTTTCTACTTGTTTTTTAGCTGAACAACCCTTTGAACTGCTGCATCTGTAGTAACCCCTGTATCCACAATCATCCATTACAACATGTTAGGTGAAATGTACATTTTCAAGCAAAATACATCACTTTTTCGTTTTTCTTCGAAATTATCACAAATTTTAGTTTCATATTACTCACTCAATCAAACACAAAAAAACATTTTGTCAACTAATAACTCATTCCAAATACATCAAAGATCACACAGACTCTAAATCTTGAATTCGCCTCTACATGTGATGTGTGGAGAAGAGAATTGTAAATCTACCTGGGGTAAGGGGATCCTTTAATGGGTTTTTGTCCATATTTTCTCCAAGACCAACAATCTGAAGGAGGCCCTTCATTTTTCTGCTTTAAAGATTTTGCTTCCATTTGCACTGTCATAACAACTTTCTGAGCCATCTTTCTAACATGAGAAGAATACTCAGAGCTGTCAGAAAAAAAAAACAGAAAAAAAAGATCCCCTTTATATAAAAACCAGTGGAAGTCCCAAAAACTCAAAGATCATATTTTGAAATTTCATGATCAAACAGATATTTGAAAATAAACGAAACCTTTGAGATGGAAAGTTACCTGTTTTTTGAGGCAAGAAATTGTGGTTGTAGCAATCTTGATGTTTTAGATTGTGATTTTGTTGGCTTACTTCTACCCATGACTGTGTGATTAGTGATCTTCCTTTTTCTTGTTTTATGTTGTTGGCTTCTACCTTGAGTAACAAAAATGAAGGTGTATGAATGAAGTGAGAATAAATATTGGAGGTCTCTAATTGATTAGGAAAGAGAAAATGAATGAACTACTCTCTCTTCGATTCATTTTATTTATCGTTCTTATTAAAAAATAAATATCTAAAATATTAATATACAAAAATAAAATGTGACACGTAAAATGGATTAGAATAGGGTATAGATAAATGCCAAAACTACACGTTAAACAAGTTGTTTTCAGTCCTATCTTTTATGAATGTCATTAATTGTAGAGCTAACATTTCCACTCAAACAATAACTGTAGTGTGTCAATATGGAATATTATTCATTTCATTTTCACCCTTTTTCCACTCAAATATTTGCTCCTTTTATCTATAACTAGAATATAACATTACACACAAAACTTATCTTAATATACACATATATAGAATAACTTATCTCGTATATTTAAAAAATAAATAATTATCGAGATTAATTAATATTTATCATTAAACAAAAGATATTTTTTAAAAAAATATTCAATAGATACATGCTGCTTTTGAGGTGCAAATCCTTGATAGAGCAGCCATCCCATCATTTTTCAAAATTTGTGCCAAATATTCCATACTCATTTATGGTTTGTTTCACTTTTTTTTCAGAAAAAACCCAAAAAATCTTCTAAAACTACATTTTGTAGACCCTCACAACTTCTTCCAAGTGTAGGGGAATAGAGAGGTTGGGGGCCTAAAGCAGGGTATGCATAATGCCTCCACATATACAATTTACTACCCGTTTAGCCATAGATTTCTAAATAATATTTGGAAAAAAACTTGACAAATAGTATTTGTCTATACGCCTTGTCATTATTTGATAAATATCCAAATTTTCAAATACTAGTTTTTTCTAGTATTTGGTCAAATCTCATTATTTGGTATATTTTAAAAAATTAATATTTTATTCCAAATTTTTATCTTTTACAAACACAACCTCTATAGTTGTTGCATACGTTATATTACATAATTTTGTACGTTAATTTCAAAGTAGTGATGAAATATCCGGTAAATATTAAATGATGATATGGTTATTGAAGAAAATGATGAACAGTCGACTCAAGATAAAAAAAAATATATGTATTTTGTCAACTTCACGAAGTATGAAATGGTGTTTGTTACACTCACTCCAAAGTACCACATGCTATTTATTATTGTTGTAACAAAGATTCAATTGACTTGTAATACAAACTTATGGTTAGTTTTGATGTTTTTAAATCTTATAGTATAAATCATATTTTTCTTTAAAAAATAAAATATATTTCCCAAATACTATGATCAAACACATGGTGAAATTTTACCCAGATTTTCACCCAAACAATATTTGTCAAGAATATTTGAATATCTATGGCCAAACGATAGCTTAGCGGAGAAATCGGGAGAGTATTACAAGATGGAGAAATAAACTAACTCGAGAGTTGAGTTAGTATTGAGATACTTTAGTGTTTGATTTTTTTTGAAATCCTTAATCCTTTTTAGGAGCTTTCACTTTTTTTGTTCTTTTGATGATTTAAAATTTACAATCTCAGGATTAATGTGAAGATATTTACAACCTTTTTATTTAAAGATATTAATTAACAAAATCTTGCGAATACAAAGACGAATCAATCTTATTTAAGTTAGTTAATTCAGAATAAACGCCGTATATGTTTTTCTTTCTTACCCACGTATTTAAGTGAGCCAAACAAAAAATGTAATTTTTTTATTTCAGTTTAAATATTACTCCTAATTATACCTTTGATTTGAAATATCTCTTCTATGGTTTAAACTTTTTTTTTCCCATTATATTTTATCATAATTTATTCTTAATTATAATTGAAAAATGTATGATAAGCTCAAAAAAATTTTAATTACAAATTCTACAGGCCCCATTGATAGGAAAAAATAATAGCCCCACCATCACAATTTGAGAAAAACGATAACCCACAATCACTATTTCTTAATAGTACAATATGTTTGGCCATTTTACGAACCAAAAATCCAATAATTTATAAACAATGCGTTTAATGGGATTGATTTGTCGTTGCCATGGATAGCCATCAGAACAATTAATTATTTTGTATAACAAGTGAAAGCTGCGATTGCTATTTTTTGGGTTTGCACAAATTAAAATTTTCATTTTTATGTAATAGCGTGCAAATTATGTAATTTGCACTAAGCAAATTCGGTGGGACGAACTCAACTCAAAAGACAAACTTCTTGCTTTAGTTGACAAAAGATTTCGAACTTGAGACGTCCAACATGGAAGTCTCAAGCTCAAACTACTGAGCCACCTTGAAGGGTCAAAAAAAATTTACTAACCCGTCCCCCGTCCTATTTTATATATCACCTTTTTACTTTACTCTTGAATTAAGAAATAATGTAATTTTACCCTTCTACTCTTATATAATGTTTTCTTAAGTCAGCTATATTAATAAATGATAAAATTAATTAACTATTCTATCAAGGGTATAATAAGCAAAATATGATAATTTATACATATTTTATAAAATGATAAGTATTATGATCCAACTATTTATATAAAGGGATGATTTATAAAATGGGATGGAGAGAGTAATTACTGCTTCATATATTTCTTTTAGCTTGTCTCTAACTTTTCCTTTTACTAAATTTATTTGTTGATAAGGTATATAAGAATAATATTTAATATATATGAATAATGATGCGGTTAGTTATATTAGAATCCTATTTCTTATTCACTATTTGATTTGATTGGGTGTATTAAAATTAATTTTTTCTTTAGATATGCTTATTTGTGTTTTAATATCCTATGTATTGCTAATATCATGGTTTGATATGTATTATTATACGCCCTATTAAATAATATGGTATATATTCAACTAATACATATTTATACATAGGTTCAAAATCCTATAAAAAATTAAATAATGTTATGACTAGTACATGCACTAGATTTTCTAATACATTCTACCAAATGACCTACATATTGTATCAAATTGGACGGTAGGTGGTTGCAACTGTTATGCATCATTCACCTTCAACTTTAAAATTATGAATTCGACCCATAAAAAAATCAAAAAGATGAAAACTCGGAGAGGGAGGGATAAAAATAAATAAAAATTGGATTGGTCCAATTCTCATGTAAATAAGTTGAAGTCCACTCCCCTTTGAATAGTTTAATTTGTTCAATATTATACTAAAATTCTCAATCTTTTAAGATGTGCAGGCTTCCAACCACACATACAATTCATTTTCACTAGGAATAACTAATTATATATTATAATATATAACAGTATGAAATTTATGGAGAAAAAAAATAAAATTATATGCAAAATATCCCTTTTATTTCAAAAAAATAAAAGATAATGAATGAAACAGATCAAGAAAAGATCAAGTAAACTACCAGCAAAATTATTGAGTGATAAAAATAAGAGATCAACAGTGTAAGTTTTTATCGATCCAATTTATTAATTAATCAATTTTCACGCACTCCTAACATAAAGAATAAATTAAGGATTCGATCAAAATAATAAAAATAAAGGGAACAACTAAGTAAGTTTTCAACTAAAGAACTTGTTCAAAACTACAAGTTATAAACAATTCATAGTAATATGGCAAATTTCAAGTTAATTATTTTTAAATAAAACAAATATTGTATCCTTTTTGGGACAAACAATAAGAAACTTATATGACACAAATTAGATTTCGAAAAAAAACTATGTTCTTATTGATAGATATTGACTTGTCATATAGTTCAAGTCCCAATTTTATTTTTAATTTTAGAAAAAGAAAAATAATTATCTTTCAAATAGCTTAATACTATAAATATTTTTATTCAATCAATATAAAAAAATTTAACTCTTTAATGTTTTAATACTACTACCACTTTTATCATCAAAAGAGTCGCACCTTTATCTTGTGTTTAGATTAAATCGAAACCTAATTAGACTGCAATTAAGATTTCATCAATTTTTTTATATAATTTGGATAACTCGCAATTTCTACGAATCTCTAAAAATATATATATTTTTTTTTAATAAAGAATCTATTTTAATTTTGATAACCCCCTCCCCCCTCATTTTTTTTATTTGGTGATATAACACATCAACTTTTTATGACATTCCACCTCTATAGTGTTTCCATATAAACAAACTTCTTCGTAAATTAGGTGACTCTCAATTTTTTAAAATTGCAATAGTAATCTACCAAATATCCATTCTACACTTCTCTAAATATATATATCTATTGGTAGTTGATGGGAAACAAATAAACAAATATTAGACCATATATCAATTATCATCAAAGCATCAAACTACATGTTATCCCTTCATAAATAATCAAAAATAAAGACTTAACTAATACCACACACATTATTATTTGATTTGTTGCATATAAACATTATATTATAATTATATTTATTTAACCAAACTTGATAGACATAGACATCGTGACAACCACTTCTGAGACTTTGTATTATTTTCAAATGCATTCTTCATGAACATATATAGTACTTAATCTTCATATATTTTTTTTCATATACAACAAGAATTCCATTCAATTTTTTTTCTAGCTCTTTTCTCATGGATTCTTTTGCAAATTTATTTAGACAACCATTTCAATTTTTTACAACTATTCTTCTTAGTCTTCTTTTTCCTCTTTCTTTTCTTATAATTTCTAGGCTATCTGTTGCACATTATCTTATTGATCTTGTAGGTTATTCAAAAACAGATATTTCAAATAATTGTGATTTACTAATCAAATTTTTTCTTCAAGTTAACCCTATTTTTCTACATGTTCTTGTTTCTATCATTAGTGTTGCTGCACTTTCTCATACCTTAACCGGTGGTACCTCTTGCTTCATCAAGCGTACCCTAGAGCCCGTCTCGAGACTTCGATTATACACCGCGTGGTTTTTCGTATGTATATTGCAAATTTGTGTTGGTTTAGGCATTGAAGGTGCGTGTTGAGAATATAATTTTGAATATTATGTGTTTTTCCCGCTCTTTCAAATGTAAGTGTTGTTCTAGAAAATTAAGTCGATAAAATAAAAAATCGAAAATAAGTACACTAAATGATCTAAGAAGTCAAAGGAGAGATAAAGAGTTACTACTCTATTATTGTAGCTACATTTATAATGTGTGATATTATTATGTTTTAAGAGGTTAATTTGTGTTCCAACAGGTAGTATAGCTGCTGGAGTTGATGCTTATGAAATTGGTTATGAAAGGGGATTTTTGACAAGAGCTATATTCTTCTTGGGATTAAATGAGACAATGTTCTTTTGGTCCAATATTTTTGTGAAGCCAGTGGTGGATGACACAGTTTTTGGCATTCTAAAAGAAAACAGATGGATTGAAAAGGCAGCATTGGCAATGAGTTTTGGTGGACTTTGGTGGTGGAGATTGAGAGATGAAGTTGAGTTTTTAGTGGTTGTGGTGGAGAAAAAAAGAGACTTGTTGATTAGTATTGGATTGGCTGATTTTGTTGGTTGGTGGTTGTATTATTTAACTGTTACAATTGGTATGATCAAAATTCTGAAAAGTCTTGTTTGGCTTGTTTATGTAATGTTTGGTAGAAGAGTTGTTGATATTGACAATACTGATGGTGACTCTAGGAACAATGATGAGAAGGTCTGAATTTGGACATATTCTTTTATTTTTTTCCTTGTATTTTTCCTTTTGTGTAATTTCTACTTTTGGTAGAGTTATTGAGTATATGTTTATACCAAACCACATGAATTTAATGTGGTTAAATGATGATTTAGTGAGAACATGTTATATGTTTTATGTTTATTGATTCGATGTAAATATTTCAAGGGCTTATAACTAGTGTTTCGCTATTAATATTTTCCTTTCCATCCAAACATGTCACTATTTAGCTCTAATCTGTTTTTGATTGTAATTATGCATTTGTCCACATGCATATTGTGTACATGATTGAAGTTTCTTTAAAGATAAAAGCAATGGTAATCTATTTGGGATATGTATTCTTTCATCTGGACTCTTCTGCTTGTTGCCATGGAAACATCATACTGAACCAATATTTTAAAATGTGGCTGAATCTCTCTATGACCAGGTTATCTTATAGGCTCCTCGATGTTTACACCAAATCGTATCAACTTATCATAGGTAAACAAGATAAGTCTATATGCAAACACATGTCATTGGTGAAAACACTGTGTATCCATAAGTTTTTACTCTCAAAAGAGTTCACTTTCACTATTGTCAAGCTCTCATAGCCATCAAAAGAAAAAATATATCCAAGAAGTAACATGGTGCTGATTTTCAGACAGTAATCCTGAAACTATAAAGCCATTCGAGGCTACTTTGTTAAGGGTACCACTAATTCGTCCTAGAGTTTAGACCATGACCAATGTCTCAATCTCCAATGATATTTTTAGTGATTTCCAGGATGATCAGTTTCATCTTAAAGGATATGAGAGAAGTGAGTTAGTGGTCAATGGCATTGAAGAAGGTTGTGTAGATATTGATTCTCTTTACTCCATTTGTGGACTTAACAATGAAGAGAATACATCTGATGAACAAGTTAGAACCAACTTATTGGAAGATCAGCAACAAAGTCTATCAGATTGGACGCAAAATAATTTCCTCACCAACACAGTCATGCCCTTGCAACCGGTCCAAATCCAATCTAATATTGAAGCACCAACAAATGATGATTTCCGGCCTCAAGTACAAGAACCTGCCAACTCGAGCAATGAAAAAACAAAGCCGTTTTCATTAGCATCTTTGGAGCTACTGAGCAATTATGGCAGACTGAACAAGAAATCCAGTGAGGAAAACTTGTGCACTAATGCACTAAGTTGTGAGGCTCGCTTAGGTAATAGCCACAAGTTGCCAATGAAAGAGATCTTGAGGGCTGCTGGAGAAAGGTACTGCCAAAATTGTGTGACTATCTTATCTTAAAGTTTAAGCTGTTAGATATTTGGATACCCTGATACCATGTTGAAGTATCCTATCATCTCATCTAAAAGTTAAAGATGTTAGAGCGAGCACACTTTTAATTACTTGATCATATTATGTCTGAACAGGTACATACAGTACTCCACCCAAAGGCTAGATGGTCTTTCTATGTTTATTCACCCTTATGGTTCGGCACTCTCAGGCCTTTGTATGGAGGAAACAAGGGACGTGGAGCTTGTCCACCTCCTCCTAGCTGCAGCAGAAGAAGTGAATAATCAACAATTCCATCTAGCTAGCAAATTGATTTCTCGTTGTATGTGGGTGGCATCTGATTCAGGTAATCCAGTCCAGAGACTTTCTTACTATTTTGCTAAAGCTTTAGAAGAAAGGATTGATCGATCAACTGGAAGATACACATGTACGGATGAAGATCACCACCTCAAGTATATTAAAATTATGTCATTAGGTACCAACTCTGCATTCTTGACCTGCCACCAACTAATTCCTTTCAGTCAAGTGATGCAATTTGCAGGAGTTCAAACAATTGTTGAAAATGTCAGAAGCGCAAAAAAGATTCATTTGATTGATTTTAATATCAGAAGTGGAATTCAGTGGATAGTCTTGATACAAGCTCTTGCAGAAAAAGGTGACAGTCCAATTGAGCTTCTTAAGATAACTGCAGTTGGAAGCATAGAAAAAGAGAACTTTGAAGCAACAAGCAACACATTACACAGTTTCACCAAGTCCTTAGGCCTGCCATTTTCATTTGATATAGTTTTTGTCTCGGACATGAAAGATTTCAAGAAAGAGTCGGTCAATATTAAAACAGATGAGACTGTGGCTGTTTACTGTAACTCTATACTAAGGACAATGCTATCAAAACCAGATTGTTTGGATAATTTGATGAAAGTAGTCAGAAGTATTGGACCAAAAATTATTGTTGTTGGCGAAGTTGAAGCAAACCATAATTCACCATCATTTTTAAACCGCTTTATTGAAACACTTTTCTTTTACAGTGCATTTTTTGATTGCTTCGAGGACTGCATGGATCGATGCAGTCCATGTCGAACAACGATTGAAGGGGTATATTTTGGTGAAGGTATTCGGAACATCGTGGCGGCTGAAGCTGAGGACAGGTTCACCAGGAATGTGAAGCTTGAAGTATGGAGAGCATTCTTTGCAAGGTTTGGTATGGTGGAAGAAGAGCTTAGTGAGTCAGCTTGGTATCAAGCTCATCTGATTCTCAAGCAATTTGCCCAAGGAAGTTCTTGTGATCTTCAAAAGGATGGGAAAGGCCTCATTATTGGGTGGAAGGGAACACCAATTCATTCTTTATCCATTTGGAAGTTCTTGTAAGAAAACAATTTGCTTTTAGAGGAAACAAATAGGATGCTTACTTGCTCAGTTCAATTGTACACCATCAACGGACCATAAAGCATCTCCAAGCTGCCTAAATCAAGAATTTTGCTCCTAAACTCATATTTCTGGGATAGAGGGCTTGTGTACCTGTTGTTCACGCTTCCTCCTTTGTTTTGAGCACCTTGTGAACAAATAGTGGGTAAAAGAAACAGAAGTCCTCATTTAGAGTCACATACTTCAAGAAGCGCGGGAGACTGGAAATGGCTTGGTTAATAACTACTCCTATCCCTTTAGATCAAATATGTTAACAGCGGAATTGCAATAGACACCTATGATTAGGCCTGAAAAAAGGAAGAGAAACCTTTGAAGTCCTATGGTCCCAAAAGTTATAACCTCATCACAAATATCATGCCTTCTGGTTTATCCTTTACCCAAAAAAAATCCCAAATGGATTGGATTAATGAACTTCTCATAGGACAGAATATAAAATTAGGGAGATTTGAGTCAATTTACTAGACTGGTTTTGGACAGATTTGTGGATTGGTGATGAATAAATTATTAGCTTCCTACTCTGTTTAACTGCTCAACTAAAAAGGTTGGTATTGCTAAATTTCATTCTAAATCTGATTGGCAGCAAAGGTTCCGGATGAGTTTGAATGATTGGGAGATACAAGAATTTTGTCAGTTTCTTCAACAATTTGGATCAGTTTATAGTGATCAGAGTGGACATCCTGATTTGGCGGGCAAGTAAAGAAAAGAATTTTTTTTTAGTTAAGAATTGCTTTAGTATGTTGATGAAGACATGTCGGTGGGATAATTCTTGGCCTTGGAGGATGATATGGAAGACAGAAGCTCCTGTTAAAGTAGTATGTTTTGGAGGGGTTGCAACATGGGGTATACTTAACTCAAAATAACTTGCAGAAGAGACGTTTTGACCTATGCAGTAGATGCTACCTGTGTCAACAATATTGGGAAGCAGTTGATCGCCTTTTTTTTGTTTGATGGATATGCAGTATATTGTATAAAGTATTTGCACTAAGTCAGTGCAACAGGCGTAATTACAAGTTCTGTAAATCAGCGCAATTGAGAACCTTTTTCTCCATTCCAGATTTTCTAGAGAATGATGGGAGTTATTCCTTTAACCTTTCTGGAATGACATGGGTGATGTCTCAAAATGCGAAAGGTTTACCAGAAGGATGGCAGTGGCAGGTGATACCAAAAGAGATAAAGTAGAGAACTACTCCATTGAGCATCTTATGGACAATAGGGCTGGAGCTGAACAAGGCTTGCTTTGAACGACAGAGAACTCAAATTTTCTAGAATTAAGATAAGATGTTTATAGAATTTTACTTCTGGTGTAAAGTAGCGTAATGGATAGTCTGAACCAGTATATGGAAGAAGAGTGTAGTAGGCTGCTTTTTTTATATGTAGTTTTTGTTTCTTTTCTTGTACCATCTTGGTACCATTTAATCAAATCTTTACCTTATCAAAAAAAACAAAAGGTAACCATAACTAGCACAAGACAGACAAATTCAATAAATAAGCCAATTTCCACATAGTTCTTTACTTAACAAAAAAAATCTTGAGGGTGGCCTTGTTAATTTTGTGCACAGGTTCTAGCATTTTTATTTTTTTGGTGAGATGTCCATTTGCTTGTCTGCAATTCATGTATAGGTAGTCTTATACATTCTTCAACTGTTATCCAATTGTTATTCACATAACTTGTCACCATCTCAATTTAGAAAAGGTTGAATTCATCGGTAGCCCCCTAAAGTTGGCATCAATTCACTTAGACACCTCAACTAGACTTTGTTCATTTTAGACACTCATGTTGAGTCCCGCTGTGTCATTTTGACACTTTTTGCTGACTTGACATATTGTGTGCGTTGCACCCATTTTGAGCGCGTGAGGGTTTTTTATTTATTTATTTTCCTTCTTCTTCACTTTTTAGCCCTACCACTTATTCCACCTTCCCCATGAAAATTCATGATAAAAAATCTTACAAAATATGAAAAAATAAAATAAAAAAATTATCACTAATACAAAATTTTTAAAAATCATCACACTAATTTTGAAAAGATATTTTAGAACAAGACACACATTTTTTTTTCAAAAAGTTAGAAGAATGTCATATATAATTTTCAAAATCAATTAAAAAAAACCTAAAATCTAATGATTTTTTTAAAAAAAATAATTGAAAGAAGAATCAAGAAAATGGTTGTAGAGTTGGGGAGGCAAAAGGGGTGTAAGGCAAATGGGGTAGGGGTGGAATGGTAGAAAATAAGTAATTTTATTTCTTTATTTTTGCTGAAAACTTAGTTTTTTTTAATAATTTATTTTAAAATTATTACTTTTACATTCAAATGTCACATGTCAGCTTTTTATTAGTGATCATGTCATGTCATTCGCAAGTGTATTACACACACTTTGTAACTTTAGTTGATTGGCAAAAAGGTGCCAAAATGACATAGCGGACCCCTACTTGAGGTGTTTAAAACGAACAAAGTCTACTTGAGGTGCCTAAGTGAAAATTGATGTCAAATTTAAGGGGCTGCCAATGGGTTCAGCCTTTAGAAAATGACTACCTAGCAAAAGTACAGTATGTCCAAAAGTAGGTAGGCTGAATTTCTTAAGAAGGGTCATAAATCACAACACAAACCACATTGTCCTTAGTGCCATGTCTTATTTTTTTCTTGTCCTTCTAGTCTTATTAAAGCCAGCAATATTACTTTGTCATCTTAAACACAAAACAAGATATACAATTGCACTTTTTTTCTAGATGATCATAACTCTGTAAAACTAATCGATATTGCCAATTCTTTTAAATGTTTATGTCACAGTCTGTCAAAGTATTATATTCAGCTGTATATGGTCTTTTTTTAATGGAAGGGTTAATCTCTCAAAGTTTTAAGTCTTCCCATCACCAGCCAGTTGCACAGCTTTAATTTGTAATTATAAACTTGGAATTTGATGAAATATCAATTATATTACCTGATGCTAACCTTAGCGGATCAGGAGGCGCTTGCAAATTACTCTCAGTTCTGATATGGCCAATCCCCTGTTTGTTCCATCTTTCATCATTCACTTCCAACCAAATCCCAGGGAGTGATGGCTCTATCAGAGGTGGTAGAGTAGATATTGCAAAGAGTTGAAACCATTCATCAGTTATGCAGGATTCCACAGATATCCAGAACTTCTATACCAACTATGGGTTCTATCAAGAATATGCAGTCAATCAACAATAACAAGAAATGAATAAACAACAAGAAGAACTGAATGAGCATGCTGCCCATTCTGCAGGTCAGTTAAGTCGAGGAAAAACAAAGCTCAACAATCTAGAAACAGGAAGCAATGTGGACGAGGTACCTTTTCTATCTCTAGCTCCTTTTGAATTGCTGAGGAACAATCCGAGCAGGCGCAGGAGAAGAGATAAAGTTAGAGATGTGAATGGCGGAGCCAACATGCGCCAGAAGCTCTCAGCTACACAAATCATGAGGCTAGCCGGAGAAAGATTCATCCAGTTCTCTTCCAACAAGTTCATCAACATAAACAATCTTTTGCATCCCTATGGTTCTGCTTTCTCAGACCTTTCTCCTGAAGATAATCAAGATGTAGAACTTGCTCAAATCCTCCTAGCTGCAGCTGAGAAAGTTTCTGACCAGCACTATGATCGTGCAAGGAAATTTCTGAGTCAATGCCAACTACTTGCATCAAACACAGGTAACCCTGTGCAAAGAGCAGTCTTTTATTTTGCAGAAGCACTTGGAGAGAGGATCGATAGAGAAACAGGAAAATTAATGCCAAAAATCTGCACGGAAACAGATGAACTTAACAGTACCTGTGTTGCATCAGGATTCCATGCTTCATACATAGCATTACATCAAGAAGTTCCATTCACCCAAATAGTGCATTTCACAGGAATTCAAGCCATACTAGAAAGTGTAGCAATGAAACCCAAAGTTCACCTAATTGATTTCCTTATCAGAACGGGGGTACAATGGGCATCCTTGATCCAAGCAGCAGCAGAGAGAAAAGACAACCCAATTGAACATATGAAGATCACAGTTATCGAATCAGTCAATAAAGAAAGAGTAATAGAAACAGGCAAGTCTTTAGAGAGTTTCGCTAATTCCTTGAACTTCCCCTTCTCATTCAAGATCATCTTTTTACCAGATAGAAACCAACTGACCGAAGACCACTTCGACATAAAACCTGACGAAGCGGTAGTAATCCATGCAGCATTCTTTCTACGAGCAATGATCAGCATACCCAACTGTTTAGAAACTGCAATGAGAGTTGTAAGAAGGCTACAACCATCACTAATGGTAGTATCAGAAGTAGAGGCAAATCTGAATTCACCTCTATTCGTGAACCGATTCATAGACACTTTATTCTACTACAGTGCATTATTTGATTGCCTGGAAGATGTAATGAAGCGGGATGATCAACACAGGATGACACTAGAAGTGTCATACGGAGCAGGGATTCGGAACGTAGTAGGAAATGAAGGGGAGGAAAGGGTCATCAGAAGTGTGAATCTTGATGTGTGGAGATCATTCTTGAAGAGGTTTGGAATGGAGGAAGTAAAGCTAAGTGACACATGTTTGTATCAAGCTAACTTGATTATTCAACAGTTTGCTTGTAAGAATTCTTGCAGTGTGGACGTAAACAGAGGGTCTTTCATGATCAGCTGGAAAGGAACTCCAATCTATTCCACTTCTGCTTGGAAATTCCATTGAGTTATGCACAAACTAAGATGAATTGCTTTCTCTTTGGAATTTTGTTGAACAGCATGTGTGCATTCATTATTTTGAGTTATATATGTACCCACAGTGTGTAAATAATTACTTATATAGTATGCTTAATACATACAGTTTCTGAATTTGCCATAAATTTTTCATTTAGAGATTCCAACTAAAGTTTCTATTCAGATTTTGGAAAAGTTTTTGAGCATATTTTCAAGTGCATATTGATTAATTTTATAACATTAGTCTTGTTATAAAAACTTTTCATTAGGAATAAAATAAGAAATTTATAATTAAATATGAAAATATAATATTATTTTATAAAACTCACTAATTAGAAAATAGAAACAAGAAAGCTTTTCTAGTTTTTTTAATAACTTAAACTTATAATAATAAAAAAAGTGAACTGTTGAAACACTTTCAAAATATACATTTTCTTTAGTTTCATACTCAAGTGTAATTCATTCGTTTAAGAAATATACTATGGGTGATAATTTGAGTACAAAATTAAAACTCATAGGATTAAAATATAATCTAATTCATCGATAATTTTTTAAAGTTGATATAATTTTTTACTTAGACATTTTAACTAAGTAATATTTATTTTAATTTTATAATGTCATTTTGACATTTTTTATTTACATGCCATAAGGACACGTGAAGTGGTTATTTAATTTCTTTTTAATTATTTCTTTCTTCTTTGTCTTCTCCATTTTCAGCCAGAAATTTGCTTTAAGTTAAATCTCATCCATGATACGAAGGATTCAACAAAAATGATAGGATTTTTTTTAAAAAAATAAGAATAAACCCATTCATTAAATTCTTTGCACCGAGGGAGACGAGGGTTATTTGGAGATTAAAAAATCAACGAGTTGTACAACGTTCTGCAAAAAAGGAGTCCAGTATTTGGAGAAGAAAGCGCGGGGACAGTTGCAGAAAGCGGTCGATTTTGGGGGTGGGGGTTTGGAGAAGATGATTTGGTGAGGAGTTGGAGTTGGGAGTAGGCGATTTGGAGTTGTTGGGGTAGTTTAAATTTTATTTTATTTTGTTATTATCGGGGTGTTGATTTTATTTTGTAATTATTGGGGAAAAAAATATTACGTGTTATTAATGTTATCAGTTTCAAAAAAAAATAATACGTGTTATTAATTTATTGGTCCTTTTTTTTTATTTATCATTAATTATTTAAAATTAATTTGACATAAATGACAAATGTCGTGGTTTAATTGGTTATTTACACATTATTCGCGAGTGTAATACACACGCATTATATGTTTTTGTTTATATTTAAAAAGGTGTCAAAATGACATTGCGGGATCCTATATAAGTTATCTAAAGTGAACATCGTCCAATTAAAGTGTCTTAGGCCTCATTTGTTTTTATTAGATTGAGATCTTTGAATGTGAATACACCTATAAATATTAAGATTTGCATTAAGAGTTAGGTGGATGAATTTGAATACACATATGATATTAAGATGTCGTCTTCAAATATGAACATTGTGATTATTGTTTGTTTTCAATATCTGAATATGCATATGAAATCGAACATTATATTAATAAATTGTTATAAAAAATTCAACAAAAAATATTACTTTTTTGATAAAAATAATATTATAATCATCAAGCATAATCACAAATAAAAAATATTTTATAGGCGCAATATAATATCAAAAAGTTCAATAAGTATAAAAGATACTAGTGAAAGATAATAATTGTCACTAATCAGCGCCTAACATATATTTTGACTAATTAAAAAAACTAAAGAATTCTTTTTTTTCTTCCAATAATCTTAATCCAATTCTTTAACTTGTGAACCTCTAACTTTTGTGGTAGCCCAACTTGTGAACCTCTAACTTTTGTGGTAGCGCACACTTTCACAAAATATACTAACACATGTGCTGTATAATGACTCTTCCCATCTAAGTCCATCTATTTTTTTCATGTATTATGATTCTTCCCATCCAAGTCCATCTATTTTTTTTTATGTATAATAACTCTTCCCATCCAAGACCATCTATTTTTTTCAAATGTAGGTGCACTATTTTTTAATCAATAACTCCAGAACAGTATTCATCTTCTCATCAATTTTCAATCCAGATGAGTAAATTTTTTTCCTTCCCCAAAACTTTTGTTTTGAGCTGAGAATGATTAGGAGCTCCATTATTTTTGTCATCAACTAGTTCAACAACAATAAATACAAAGAGTCTCAACAAAATTATTGGCTTAAGATAAGATTCTAATAAGAGACCTCAAATATGTATATATAATTATTAGTTTTAATTATGAATAGTATTTTTTTCACTAAAAAATCTTGATGAATATCAATACACTAATAAAAGGTTAAAACTTACTCGCACTGAGTGCTTACACCAATTCAATACATGCATGCCATGTACTTAAATTTATAGTTTATCTTACTTAATTTTAATTAATTAACATGTGTTTTACTTCATTAGATCATATAATAATGGATTTGAACTAGTTTGGTGTAAACCCCCGATTCAAATAAGTTTTTTCCCTAAGAAAATGTTATTGCAATAAGTGTTCTTGACAAATATCAATACACCATAAGAAAACTATTAATATAAAAAAAATACTTCTAAAAACTATGAAAAGTTACAGTTTAAGAGGAAAAAAATTAATGTTTGGCTGAGAAAATAAAGAAAAAAATTAATAGTTGAGAGAACAAAGTCATGCAAAGACCATGAGAGGGGATACAAAATTCTTTTATAACTTATTAAACAAGTATGAATGATGTTAAGAGTCTCTTGCAGGTCTGATTAGTTGAGACTTTTTCAAGTCCATTAAGAGGCTATTTGAAAAAAAAGAAATAAAGAAACTTAATGGGATGAATTTGAATCATCCAGATTCAAACCTAAAAATCAAAAACACTTAAAGGGGCTGAATCTCAATGATTAAGATTCAGATCTCTATTAAGTGCAAACAAATGATGCTATATTGAAACATTGTACCAACTTTAAGAGGCCACCAATAAATTAGACCTTAAAAAGAAAATCATATATTTATATAAAAGAAAACTCTAGGCCCGCCTATGTGGCGCCGCCACAAGTTAGAATTTTCTTTAAAATTCCATTATTTTCAAAAATAATCTTTTTTTTTCATGAAATGATGTGACAGTTATGAAGAGTTGCGATTTTATGAAGAATTACCCAAAAATAGTCATCATCTTTCATGAAAAGAAGCGATTTTTATGAAAAATTGTGACCTTTATAAAGAGTTGTGATTTTTATGAAGACTTTTATAAAAAAATTGTGATTTTTATGAAATTTTTTGACTTTTTTGAAGAGTTGTAACTTTTCAAAGAGTTTGTGACATTTCCGATAAAGAACAATAAACATTCGTTCACACTATCTTTTGTTATCTATAAATAGAGGAATTTCCCCTCATTTTAAAACAACAAAATTCTGAACTTCTTTTCTTCTTCTGCACAATTGACTATTCAAGTATTTTGCTCCTATTGAATGACTCACTAAAACTATTATTCCGGTATCAATGTACTTGTGAATAAAACCTTTCCATCTTGAGAGAATCTATTTCATTAAACCTCGGTACTAAGGGAATAATTTCCTTAAGAGGACACTGCATTAAGTAGCCTCAATTTTTTTCAATCTATTTTATTCTATTGTTATAGATCTTGGTATAATTTTTACCGTCATTAATTTATGTTCATTATACTAATTGTTGCTTTTAGTATATGTTTTTAAATTTTATTATTTATATTTTTGTAAAATTATTGTTATAAATGTTTGTTAATACATATAAATATTATTTATTTATTAAAAAATTTAATATCTCATATTGATATTTATATCTAATTTTCCAAAAATATCAAATAACAATACTTCGAGGAAGCAAAAGGATAAACTATAAAATCAAATTCAAGAAGATCGATTGAAGAGTAAATGATAAGATGTTATAATTACTTTTTTTCCTTTACATTATTAATGTTCGTTATTATGTAGTCTTGTATGTAAGATAATATAGTATTTTATTTTTAATGATTGATAAATTTAAATATTATTTTATTAATTATATGATATTAAATTTTCACGAGAAGCACGGATAATTTTCCGAATTTAAATATATGTTTTGATATATTCAACCCTAACAGACACAGTTAATTTAAAACAAAAACAAAAAATAGATCGAACTCTAATATCATATTCGGATTTTATGTCACATCATCAGTCCCTCTCCACGTAAGTCTCCTATCACTCCGCTACGCTACTCTCCTCTCTTCTTCATCAAAGCTATTCCTTCACTTCCCTATTGTTGTGAAAGATTATCTACACAGGACTTGATGATCTCCTCCACCTCCATCTCTGCTGAATCTGCGGCCACACCCACTGTCAGTACCTTTCTTGATTCTATGTCTGAATTGTTTTTATGTTAATCACATCATCAAATTAGACTACTTTTTGCACACCCTTTTGCCCCGATCATCTTGTTGATCCATAATTTCTTGTGGGGTTGTGGGTATTTGAAATTCTTGGAAAACTATGAAATTTTGTTGAAAAAAAACATGTTTTTTTTTGTGTGTTTCTTGGTAATTTTCCTTGCTCCATTGATAAGAACTAGAAAAGTAGTATGCTTTACATATTTCCTGGATTGTGTTTTTTTTTAACTAGGTCTATTTGCTTTAATTGTCAATCTAGCTAATGATCTATTCAACTTACCTTGTTGAATGAAATTATGGGTTATGAGTTCTTTTCCCCGTACCTTTTTGTTGTTTTAATGTCATCTGATAATATAGTCTGTACTAGGTAATTTAATGAGGTCTGAGCTTTTTCTTTTTTCCCCAATTCAATTTTAGATGAGTATTTGTTTGTGTTTCTTTTTGGATAATTAAGCATGGATGAAAACTTTAACTTTGTAAACTGACAGAAGTCCGATGGAGAAAATGAAGAGGATTCTTCAGCATCTCTAAAGTACAGAATCAATCAGCTGAAAAGGCAAATTCAAACGGACAGAGTTCTTTCAGTTAGGGTACTAGTTCTTTTGCATTTCTCTATTTTATATTCAACACTTAAAACTGTATTTCTGCTGGTATCATAGCAAGCACACAGATAGGCTTGTGCGTTTCTCGGACACTCTTATCTCTTTCTATGTTGAATGGTGTTCGGCCAACCCATACCGTAGTTAATGCAGAACATTCATTGGAAACTTTGATCTTAAATGAATATTCTTTTCTTACAGATTTTTTATTTTTTTAATACTTGTTCTGTGAGCAAACCAATTAGTGAATAACTTCTATTTTCTGAGTACCAATCAGAAGACTTGTGAGTGGAAGTTTAAAAAATTTTAAGTGTACAATTAAACGTGGGGGCTGCCAATTTCTGACATATATACACACAGATATATCATAAACATCATCAGAAAAACTGTAGTTGAAATAAAGAATACGAAGAAGGTTATATGACCCAATAAAAGGATTCATCTAACTTTCTTGGTTCTCATTGAGTGACTGTGGTGTGCTATGTCATATGAATTTGCTAGAATACTTGTTTACAATGTTCCTTGTAATTGATGGGCACAACATGAATAGTGGTTTTGTAACCCCTTCCCCTCCAAAAAAAAAAAACCATAATTAAAAGAAAGGCAAAAGGATTATCTGACAAGGTTATTTTTGTGTAGGACAAACTTGAAGAGAACAAAAGGAAGCTAGAAATTCATGTTTCTGAACTTCTTATGTTGGCTACATCAAGGAGTGATACTATGAAGAACTCTGGGACTGGTAAAATGCTTTCTTTAAGAATATCAAGTCCCCTCTGCAAAGTTGTTGGACTTGTTCAAGGTTCAGGAGACAGGGACTATGCTAATGGAGAGGAAGTCGTATCTTCAGTAACTGCTAGACTTCCCTTCGTTCAGAACATTCCACCATATACTACTTGGATCTTTTTAGACAAGTACGTGATAATCATAGTTATCTCAAGTACAATACTGTGAAGAAGTCCATAGAAGAGGACACTTGGAAAGAAATTCTAAAAAATAACATTTGTGCTAGCTACATTGATTAGCCTTTTGTATATCGTTAACCTGAATATTTCGCCAGTATAAGGCTTGATTAGAAGCACTAAAATTTGCATCTTTTTCTTTATTTTCCGTATTTGTTTTGGACAAAACACTTTCATGACAAGCTTGAGATAGAAATTTTTTGGACAAAACACTTTCATGACAAGCTTGAGATAGAAATTTGACCTTTGCCGTGGATTTATTTTCCGTTTAATATCTATTTTGGTGATAAGTTACCATCAACAGCTAAGTTTCACTCCAAAGTCTTAAGGCAGTTCCACAATTTAATAGCTTGGAGAATATTGGGAGAAAACTAGTTTTCAGTAGTATTATTCATACATTATCATGCATTAAAGCTAATCTTGTTCATCTTGACTTCTCCAGTTACTCTTCTTTAGCTTTTATATTATGTACTTCTGAGTTTTTGATTAGGCCAATAATTGATGCTACCATGATTATACTTTCATTCTTATTCGAAATGAGGATTTTATTTGCTCTTTGCTCTCAATTCTTCTTCACAAAACACAGAAATCAAAGAATGGCTGAAGATCAATCAGTGGTCGGGAGAAGGCGGATATACTATGACCAGCATGGTAGTGAGGCACTAATCTGTAGTGACAGTGAGGAAGACATAGCAGAACCAGAGGAAGAGAAACGTCATTTTTCTGAGGGAGAGGACAAAATTCTTAGGTGAGTTCAGATAAATAGCATGTATTACAACTTTATAGAATGTTATTGTTCATTTATTAAACAGATTTTTGCTTCTGTTTCAAAGAGAAAAATTGAGCATAGACTGTTTCGAAGAGTTGGATTTGATGTAATTTATTTCTCTATGTCGCAACTAATGCTTAGTGCTTACATAGGGAAGGTTTGTATATGTCATGCCCCAAGTCCATGTGACCAGCAAAGACACACTACCCTACCAAGCAAACCAAACCCATATGATGCATCCTGACCATATGCATGAAAGCCATTTGACCTTCCTTTTTTTTTTTTTGCATTTACAAATTAATCATGAAATGTTTTCAACTTCAAAAGAACATACCCTGAAGCATTTCACAAGAATAATGAAATCAAAATAAAAGAGACGTCTTTCCATGTATGTCATGTAAACTCCCATTGTTACAGCCCAACACAACTTTCTATGGAGCCTCTATACAATGGAATAGAATTAAACTCTTGGGACAATTCCTGTCTGAAGAAAAGAATAAGGGACACACTAGCTTAGCTACCACGGAATAGAAGTTGTGCCTCAACATACACATTAGGAAGAGAGACACCCTAGCCATGTCTGCTCCTCACGTGTCACGCCTCATCTTGAAATATGAAAAATAAAGGGGGCCTAAGGAGGGCTGAGAGTACATTGTCACAGACTTTATAAGTATCATTGACTCTCTCTCAGTCAAAGCTTGGACAAGACTTCATTAGAAAATCAATGCAAGTATTACTTGATATAGAACATAATACATTGATATCAAATTGAAATTTCAACATTTGAACTTAAAAGTCAAGTGTAAAATCCAACACCGACACTAGATCCAAGGTCAACTAGGTGATCAACCTAGTGGCAAGTATCACACCCTACTTGCTCAAGTCGTCTCATTGTAGTGTCGTAAGTATCGACTCAATAATACTATTATAGCACACTGTACCCTTCCATGGGGATACTTTAACCTATCCCTTTACCATTAGGTAGAGTCTATGCCTACACTGGCATGTGTAATTTTGTGACAACAACCGGAATCTATGTGAAGTCAATCGTGGTGAACAATAGTAACTCCGAAACAATTTAAATATTCTAAAATAGATTCATGACTTGGTAGCCTAAAAAATATGTACATTTATCAAATCACGGAGCTCATAGCCAATCCAAAATATTTGAACAAAAAACAATATATAATCTTTCCTCAAATTATCAAAACATTTACCAAACAAAGATTTAAGATGCAAAGTTCATCAAGTCTTATTTCAAATCATTTGTTTGTTAAAAGCATAAATATTATTGAATATAAATCAGTTAAATGAAATAGCACTTTAATGTGATATTTGACACAATTGAAATATTTATTTTCGTGCCTTAAGCATCGTGCAAGTCTTCATAAACTTATGAAATTTCATTTCAAGTAGCATTTCAACAATTAGCTTCAATTCTAAATTTTCATATCTACACATTGTTTATAAATCAATGGTATGTCATATGCAACCCAATTTATAAAGCATGGAGAGACCCACACTCGCTCGCCCGGTCGCCCCCACAAGTATTCCTCACAGTACACATAATTATCTTGAACACATTTAGAAAAAAGACCTAAAGAAGAGTAAGTCTTAACTTGACAATCAACTTGATAAATTTTTTTTTTGAAGAAGGTAAATTTATTATGAACAAAAGGAATAACCCAGAAAAGTATTCCAGTAATACTTACAAAAAATTATTGAGGGAGAGGTGTCCCTACTAAGCTTCATAAATAATCTAAAATACTAAGAATATTCTCTTCTTCTTGAGGATATCCGTGTTTACACCAAAAAAAGAAAAGGACTAGACAGTTCATCTTCAATTTCTGCAGAGAGCAACTGTTGTTTTCGAAACATCTCTGGTTCCTTTCCATCCATATAGTCCACCAAATGCAAGCTGGGACAATCTTCCATCTCTCTCTGTGTCCCGACAGCTAGAGCCTCTTCGATGCTCCTTGGGTAGTCCAGCTTATGCCTCTTAAATTTATGAAAATCTGCCATAACTTCACAGTCTCTCTACAATGTAGAAAGAGATGATTTATTGTCTCAATCTCACATTCACAAAAGAGCACCTAGAGCAAAATTGACGACCTATTTTCATAAGGTTGTCCTGGGTGAGTGTAGCCTGTTTGGCTAGTAGCCAAGTGAAACATGCAACCTTGAAGGGTACCCTGACTTTCCAGATCATCTTCCAGGGCAAGCCACTACTCTGAGAGACTGATCTTTGTGATGTCTTGTAAGCTGAACCAACTGAAAATCTGCCTTGCTTGTCTGGTAGCGGAAATAGATTATCCTCTTTGGGAGTGAAATCTTTGTATTGGCTCCTGAGTATTGAGCAGTTCAGCCACTCTGTTAATTTCCCAGTCGTTCAAGTGTCTCCTAAACTGAGATAGACTTGATTGTCTCTCATTTCTCTAATTGTGGATACCTTTTGAAGGCTCAGGTTGAACAAGTCTGGATACCTGTTCTTTAAAGTTTCTTGTCCAGCCCACACATCTTCCCAAAATAGTGTTTTTCCCACATTTCTCACCTTGATTTTACAGTTGTTTGCAAACTTGATCCACTCAGTTCTGATAGACCTCCATACTCCAGTCCCGTACAGTTGTATGGGCATGTAGGTAGTCCATTTGTTCTCCATGCCAAACCTAGCCTTGATTGTCTCCTTCCACAGTGCTTGTTCCTGTGAAGCAAATCTCCATAGCCATTTCATCAAAAGGCTTCGATTCTGCAATTTTAGGTTTCCTTATCCCCAGACCCCCTACTTTTTTGCTTTGAATGACTTCATCCCACTTTACAAGATGATATTTGTGCTCATTAGGATCACAGTTCCCTTGCCACAAAAAAATTCTTCTGATAGCATCCATTTTGTCAATTACATTTGCACGCATTGGGAAAATTGATATCATGTATGTAGGCATGGCATCCAACACACTGTTGATGAGAGTAACTCTTCCACCTAGAGACAAATATTTGCTTTTCAAATTCACTAGCTTTTTCTCACATTTCTCCAGAACATTGTTCCATATGCCTTTTGACTTGCTCTTATCCCCCAAGGGCATGCCAAGGTACACTTGATATATTATCCAAACACGATCAATAAGTCGATTTCTACAAATGCGGTAGCTCAAATACATCAAAGGCCAAAGCATATCCAAACTTCCTCACCATTTATCCAACTTCCAACACAATGAGAGTTTTCCATTTACAACTCTTTCAACCACCACAACTAGCAACTAATACTTTGGACCTTAATAAATAAACTAGTTCTAGAAGTTATCATTCTCAAAAAAAATAAACTAGTTCTAGGTAGTGTATTTAACTCCTTCAAGTTTTCCTCAAAAATCGTAAGCTTGGGATTTTTGGTGCTCTTGAACAATTTGATAAAATTTATAGATTTGTTTGTTTGAATGATGTTAAAATCCATGTATATCAAGTATAATTAACTCAAAAAAATCATTAGTGACGTACCTTTGTTTGTAATAGAGCTCCCAAGCATCAAATTGCTACTTTTGAGCTCTCAACCGTAACCGCTTTCTCAAAATCCAATTCTGTCCCGAAACTGGTTTTTATATACACCTGGAAGTCTGTTGACATGGCAATGCGTCGCATGACCCGTGATAGTACTGCCAGTCTTTGGTAAAATGGCCATATCTCCTTGTATGAATGTCCAGATACTAATGGCTTGAACCTTTGGAAACTGTAAACTTTAATTTGATATATAGTGCACACCATAACTCCTCATAGAATGCTAGTATAAAGTAAGGCTTTGTGCGCATTTCTATACAACTTTAGTCCATAGTGTGGTTTCCAATTTGGTTTGGCCCCAGGGCTCTCCTAGACCCATTATCTTTTCCAATATACCTCGTATACTTATCATCGTGTCCATGTGATGTGCTTCATATCATTAGCCCTCATTCAAACGCAAATTAAGGTAGTTAGAATGTTTAGAACTTCTTAATGGCTTTTAAAAATTTCAAACTTTCCGAAGTGCTACAGTAAAGAAATTCTGCAACTGAGAGTTTTATCCTTGTCATTTTCTTTACATTTGAGATTTCCATTTACTAGAATTAGAAGAGTTATTCTGTTGTTTCCTGAATAATACAGATGCAGAGCACAATTTCTCCTTTCAGCTCTGTTCTTTTTTTGTTTTCTGTGT
Source organism: Solanum peruvianum (assembly GCA_027705065.1). Classification (NCBI taxonomy): domain Eukaryota; kingdom Viridiplantae; phylum Streptophyta; class Magnoliopsida; order Solanales; family Solanaceae; genus Solanum; species Solanum peruvianum. The sequence goes on from JAKWJD010001755.1 coordinate 75,166,341, forward strand.
CCTAGATTTCCTTAATTTTTGTTTTTCTGAAATGATGATAGGTTTTCCTCAGACACTCATAGCTCATATGGGTAAAGAAGAATACTCCCTTTATCCCGTTTATAATTACTATTAGCCCCAAAGGCTGTAAGTGAGTTGAGAACCATGTTTCACTTTCAAATCTTAACGGAGACAAAAAAAAAACACTAGGTTATTTCTTCCCATCTATGTTAGGCTTTTTGGACAGAGTTACTTGTACATAATGCTGGTGGGAGGTATCCCGTGGAATTGGTCAAGATGCAAGCAAGCTGGTCCAGGCACCACGGTTATCCAAAAAAAATACTATCAAAACATATAGAAATTTGTAAGTACTTTAATAGAACATTTTGATCTGTATCACTTTAAGTAGTCTCTGAATATGTAATTTTAAAACCATAAAGAAGGTCAATGTTCAGATATACACCAAAAAGTAGGTGCTTTGACTCTCATACATCCAAAATCATCTCTTTTTGGTATGAAGAGTGTTGATTTGATTGTTCTAAGTTGTTGGATTGACAGATGATTAGTTACCCTGTCCTATCCCCAGTCCCCTGCTACAGTAGCCTGGGCATATTACACTTCTCCCTTGGATAGAATAGGTAGCTTTCTGTATGTTTATGTAAGCTTCCAAGCACCTTCAGTGAACTAGAATATCCTACCTATATTTAGCCAGCTGGTGGGAGTTGCTAGCATTTCGTTCTAGTAGTTCTCTGACATTTCAGACAGGAAACATTTTTTTTGTGCTTGTCAGTTTGCTTCTCCTTTTGTTTCTCACAGAGCCATCTTATTTTCACTTTATGGGATTCTGTAGGATGGCTTCACGGGAGTTTGGGCTTAATGAAGAAGTTCTTGACATCTTGACTCAGTATGTTGGAGGCACCACTTCTGAAATCCTGGTAAACTGAGTTGGTGATGTAATTGGGTAATGAACTTATAGATAGTAGATATTTTAGTTACCTCATTTATGTGTGTTTGGTCTTGCTCACATGTTGACACATGTTTCTCTATCTTTCACGGTTGTCTTGTTAGTGGCTACCTGTGAAATGAATTTGTATACCATCTGATTTGTATTTGTTTGTTTGTTTTATTAGGAGCACTGTAATGTGCTTGAGGAAAAACATCAAGATACAGACGACAAAAGCTTAAAAGATTCTAGGGAAAGTGGATTTGGGGGGAGCATGTTTCTAGACAAAAGCCTTACTGCTGCTTTAGATTCCTTTGATAACCTTTTCTGTCGCCGCTGTCTGGTATGTGATCGAAATGTGTTTTTTTGTAAACTGAAACAGAAGTTTAATGTGTTATTAATTGGCTCCCTGTACTAATACAGGTGTTCGACTGCCGTCTGCATGGCTGTTCACAAATTCTTATTGATGCTGTAAGTATAATTTGCCCAGCTTATTGTACTGAATTTGTATATGAAAATCTGAAAGTCTTTTTCATTTGGCAGATTGAAAAGCAGCCTTATTCTTCTGATTCTGAAGATGATAGAAAACCTTGCGGTGATCGGTGTTATCTTAAGGTATTCTTTCGAGTTTCGACATTTATACACAAGCAAGTAGATCATACCTCTTTAAGGTAGGAATTCCCCTCAATGTATCATTGATTTGGTTTATATTAAGATAACCCTTATTTTTGAGTTAGTCCGGAATATTTGTAGTATTTTAGTTCCCAAACTTTTTTAACTAAGCAGCTTAGCTTTTTCAGTAAGTATTTAGGCAGCTCTGCTTTTAACATACAACTTTGGTATTAGGTGGTTTGCTAGTTTTGGGTCTGACTGTCAAATGCCATGTGATTTTTCTACTAAGTTTACCATCTGTGGAGCAGATGATCATAAATATACATTTATCTTCTAGGCTTTAAAACCTCCATTCTAATTTTAAATTTTTCCTTTATATTACATAATCAGTTCAGTTTTGGTAATACTTGCCACTGCTACTGTCTGCTCCCTCATTTGCTAACTTGCTCTTCCCCTTTTTCTCCCGTCTTCTTTTTTCACTCACTTTCAGCTTTTTATGTGGAGAAATTCATTTTGAGGTTTTAGGTAAAAGGTGTAGCAAACCAGACTAAATATTCAAATGTAGATCCAGTGGAACGACTAGAAAAACACACTTCAGAAGCGGGAGGTAGCACTATGGACATCAAAAGAACTAGAGATCCAGGTGACGATGATTCACACACTTTTGATGACAGATCGCTTAGCTGATTTTTCTTGTCTTGTCTATAACATATGAAGTTACATGTTGCTGGTTCAACTTGTTTATGTTTCCTTGTCACAATAGACGAGCACATTGATAGCAAAATGAAGCATGGAGTATCAGAGTCTATAAACACAACTTTAGAGAAGTCAAATCTAGTTTTGGATGACCAACAAGATTCTTCTGGTAAGAGAAGGAAGTTGTCACTCCCTACTGCTGTTAGTGTGGCAGCAGAAGATGGATCTGAGAGCAATGGGATGTCTATTAGCACCAATGATTATGTATCACATTCACAAGCACCAGATCAGTCTGGCTATAATCATGGTACTTCTTTGCATGAGACTGGGGACAATGTCAGAAATGAAGGAGAGGACACTATAAAGGAAACTGTGAAGCATGCATCCTACTCCAAAAATCTACCAGAATGGAAACCCCTAGAGAAAGAACTATATTTAAAGGGGATAGAGATATTTGGGAGAAATAGGTATGACTTTTAGTTGATATTGGTTCTTTCTCAATAATAGAATTACAATTATTTTACATAAAATAGGTTTATATCATCAGTGGTAAGAAATGCATGTCCATGTGAATGAAAAAGATGGAAATGACTGTTCCAAATTTAACTTGTACCTTTCTTTGATTTAACAAAAAATTGCTACACCAGATATTTCCTTTCATTGTGGATATCATCTAGTAAGGTAGTTCAAAGTTGTTTCTTGTTGACAGAAGAACAGAGAGTGAGAGATTAGATGGTAAAAACAAAAGGAGTCTCTCTGAATTTTCACATGTCACTTGGTACTTTTGGGAGTACTCTGGTCAGTGTTAACAAATCCTTAAAACTTTACAACCCATGCAATGTATTTCATCTACATGCAATGATAAGTCAGACTAAAGGGAGCCCGGTGGACTAAGCTCCCGCTATGCTCAGGTCTGGGGAAGGGCGGACCACATTATGTCTTATTTTGCAGCCTTACCTTGTATTTGTGAAAGACGCTGTTTCCGCGTGCAACGCTAGATCAAACTCAGAAATAGGAACTGTCTGCCATTCTCTTCCAGCTACACACATTAGTGTTTCCAAGCCGACATCTATGAAATTATTTTTAAGATCCAAAGCTCCACATTCTGACCTCACTTTGTGGGATTTTGCTGGGTATGTTCAATGTTGTTGTTGTGAAGGTCCACATTCTTTGTACTCATTTAAAGGATTTCCATATGGATATGCTGCTATCTTTTTTGCGTCTCCCGCCAATTTCAAGCAATCCTTTCCTGGGGCTTCCAGATAGCCAATCCTCATTTTCTTCACATTCTAAAGATGCTTGAAATAATTTCCGATGGAGGTACTTCATATGGTTCTACAGGCATACATATTATTGTACCATCAAACACCATATTTGGGAACGGCAATTATAGAGATGATTAAGTTTTTTTTTTAAAAGGGCACACATTCCTGTGAGGAACCATGGGCAATTGCAGCTAGTATAAAGTTTAGATAAGTAGTATTGGTCAGTGAGCTACGAACAGGGGATGGCTTTAGCTGTACTGCATTTTCTGGGAACTTATGCTATGTTAAATTATCTTTTACAGAAGTATTATTGATGTCATTTAAGCAATAAACAATATGAAGGTGATCGAGTATCAGATGGTTTTTGGAGTCCTTTTCACTTTTATTATTGTGATAAATGAATCAGCATCCAACTCAGGGATATTTTTCTAGCTCACACCAGAGCCTAGGTGATAGGGGGTGTAGTTGGCGGCTAAGGGGCTTGGGGGAGGAGTGGGGACACAGATAGTATGTGGTCTACAGCTTCATGGCCAGAGCTTCAAATTCTTCTTTTCTTTCAAGCCGAGGGTCTATCAATGGCAAACAGTCTATCTTCCCCATATAGGTAGGGGTAAGGTCTGTGTACATCTTAGGATTGCAGTGGGCATGTTGTTGTTGTTGTTACACTTTACCTGTGATATGCCTGTATAAAAGACCAGATGTTAGCTAATTAAAGTTTTTGTTTCTTTCTATGCTAAGATTAGTTGCTGAACTTTCCTCAGTATCAATCAATCAGTCAATCATAGACGTGAAAGTAGGGAACATTCATCTTTTTTCTGGTCTTCCAGGGACCCTTTTACATTTAAGGAGAGTTCTTTTTTAAATGTTTTTTTTTTTTTTTGAAATTGGTAAATTGTATTCATCAGCATTAAGGATATGTTGAAGTTCTTTTTTAAATGTTACGAGACAAAAGGAGCACATGGGTAAATGCTACACCATACTTTAGCTCATCTGGTCCCTCATGAGAAATCTGCTCTTTCTTTTCATGCAGATCATATTCTAAACCCCTCCCTCACCACTTGTTCGTACTTCTTAAATACATGAAGTTGATTAAGTTTTGGTAACAGATTCTTGTTGAACTATATTTGGTCAAGTGATATGCTGAAATGAGATTGCTGTGTCAATATGTGTCAGCTCTAATGGATATCTCATTCATTGCAGTTGCCTAATTGCTAGAAACTTACTTCCTGGCTTGAAAACTTGTATGGAGGTATCCTCTTACATGGATAACAGAGCAGCGGCGCAACGTGGAGGCTCCTCAAGCTTATTTTCGGAGGATAATGGGAAAGCTGACATGGATTACATGGTTTGTGCTCCTCTTCATGCCAACTCATTTACTTGATGCATTGGCCCAAAGATACACATGAATCCTCATATTCCTCAGACCTTGAAACGACTGAGGGGTTCATGTGGTACATAGATTTGGGAACATATTTTACCTGCTTAATAATTGGGTGTTTGTACAGCATTGTCCTTTTAATGCTTATATTTTTTCAATCCAGCAGTGTCCCCATATTAATACTAACGATCCCATTAACATTATCCTTGTCCTCATAAAACTAACTCCTTATGCTGATATTTTTCAATCCAAGGACTAGGATAGTGTTAATGGGATTGTTGGTCTTCTCTTCAAATCCTAAAATGGTAAAAAGTTTGCCCTACCAAATGATGGACTTAAATCCAATGATAAAGTTCAAAGTGAAAAAGTTAGCCCAATTGCAAACCAAACATCACAGTGCATCAAAGTCCATATCGATATTTTAGTGCGATAAATTATAATACAGGCACTCGTTAATCTCGCTTTACAATAAATTACCTAAATAAGTTAATTCATGAAGGTTATTATTTTAATTCTTGTAGTATAACCTAGGGCTGCATACAGACTTCTAATTTCAGTCTATAACTTGAACAAAGCTGTCTGAACAGACTGTTCCAAGCTATCAGCCTTGCAATAAAAAGAAAAATCATCATAGATTTTATAGTATTTATGAGACCATTTGACAGTTATAAATATTTGGAGCAGCTGGCCATGCTACCTTCTAACATTCTGTACCCTCTTTTTTTTGTATTTTACAAGAGTGGGGTACCTTTTGGCTCTCAAAGAAAAAACCATGGTATTTTCTAGCCAGAATAAGATATTTTCACATGCAGAAGGAAAAATCATATTGTCAAGAATTACTTCTAGTTCATTTTTGAAGCATCAGAATGATGCACAGGTTTATTTAGGAATTTAAGAAAGTCGGATCTTCTTCTTTGGAAATTAATGCAGATATGAGAGTATTTGTTTCCCTTGATTTTCTCATGCTATAAGTGGAACATACTTACTACCATATAAGGTGCTACAGGAATTGAAAATGCTCAAACAGCTTATTTTATTTTGTTAGCATTCTACTTTCCTAGATTAGTTTGAGTTACTTCCTTCATGGTGTATATCCAACTAATTGATGTATTTGTCTATTTAGGAGCTAGATATTCCGACGAAATCACGTTTTCTTCGTAGAAGAGGCAGAACACGCAAACTGAAATATTCCTCAAAGTCTTCTGGGCATCCCTCAATCTGGAGAAGAATGGCCGATGGAAAGAATCAATCATGTATACAATATAATCCATGTGGATGCCAGCCGATGTGTGGAAAGCATTGTCCTTGTTTGCAGAATGGTACTTGCTGTGAAAAGTATTGTGGGTATGTTGAGAGTTTGAATTTATCAATAAAGGATTTCGTCTTTGACTTGTTAAGTCAGATGCCTTTCTCTTTTAACTACTTCCATGCCCTCCTGTAAAGCTTGTTCTCTTGCACCCCTCTCCTCCTGGATTCGTTGGTTGCTCTGTTTGATTCTATGAATTGATCATTTGTGCTCGCCACGGATGAGAGTAGTGCAGTGCATCAACTCTTTGTTGCATTTACCATACATTGAACTCTGGCATAGTTGAACCGGACTTAATAAACTAGAATAATTATGTCCTCAATTGCATTCATTTTCATGTGAAAGAAGACTGCAGCTCGATGTCCTTGACTGTTTTCGTTGTTAAAAAAGTTGTTCAACTTGATGTTTGCTCTATTTTTTTGGTTTGCTTAGGGCTAGCGGGGAACTCATTTGTTCGCTTTCCAATATTATTTTAGGAACCTGTCATATCTCCTAATATCTCTTCTTCCATTTTAGCTGCTCAAAAAGCTGTAAAAATCGTTTCCGTGGATGTCACTGTGCAAAGAGTCAATGCAGAAGCAGACAATGTCCATGTTTTGCTGCTGGACGTGAATGTGATCCTGATGTCTGCCGCAATTGTTGGGTTAGGTAAGATGTTGCTAGACTGTAGCCTCTAAATTCACCCTTGTACTTCTGCTTGGAACATTGACACACTTTTCAGCTGTGGTGATGGCTCATTGGGTGAGCCTCCTAGGCAAGGAGAAGGTCAATGTGGTAACATGAGGCTCCTCCTAAGGCAGCAACAAAGGGTGAGACATTTTAAGGGTTTCAATTACTATTTCTGTTATCGAACTGTCTATCTTCCCTTTTCTCCCTTTTCAATTTGTCTTGCATCATTTCTGTTACAGATTCTGCTGTCAAAATCTGAAGTTGCTGGATGGGGAGCCTTCCTGAAGGTAAATCGTATTCCTGTGTGACACACGTGCTCCTTAAGCTAGTACTACAATGTATTAATAAACTAATTTAATTTGTTTTATCTTTTTGCATCTAGAACCCTGTTTACAAAAATGATTACCTGGGAGAATATACGGGCGAATTAATTTCTCATCGAGAAGCAGATAAGCGGGGGAAAATATATGATCGTGCAAATTCGTCTTTCCTTTTCGACTTGAATGATCAGGTGAATACTGCTTATATTTGAGACATTCTGATACTCCCTTGTATTGCAAAATCTGAATCTTAGGACCAACCACCCTGCCTTGTATACCCTAGCAGGTATATGCTCTTATTTCAACAGTCTAGAATGTCTGGTTCAGAAGAAGTTGTTATGAATTTTCACTGGTGAATTTGTTGCTTTAAAGTTTCCAATTCCAAAATATCCAATTTTTAGCCTGTGATGTCCTCCGGATTTACTTGTCATTCAAGTTTTTGGATTCTTCTACCTGTATGCCTGATATCTTCAACCGAAGGAATGATAACATAAGGCAGTTAACTAATCCGTCCTTTTGAGTGAACCCTGGGCTGGGGATCAAAAGCTAGACAAGTCATTCCAAATGAAGCTTTCATTATTTTACCAGGGGTGTTCTCCTTTTGGCAATTCAATCCTAATTCTTTGATATTGAGGTTACTGTATATTTATTTTTTCGTTCTTTGTAAATATGACTGAGTTGTGAACTAGAAGGAATATTAATTTAACATCTTAAGCTAACTTGTTAGAGAATTTTATGAGCCTTGATGACATTTCATCTCCTGCTTTCATCTCTTTATTGCAGTATGTCCTCGATGCCTATCGGAAGGGAGACAAGCTGAAATTTGCCAATCACTCATCAAACCCAAACTGCTTTGCTAAGGTACATACAATCCTAAAGTATTAGAGTTCAATTAACTTTTTGATTGTTGCTGATTCAACATCTTTTAGGTAATGCTGGTTGCTGGTGATCATCGAGTTGGGATATTTGCAAAGGAACGTATTGAAGCTAGTGAGGAGCTTTTCTATGATTATCGTTATGGTCCTGATCAAGCGCCAATATGGGCTAGGAAACCTGAGGGCACAAAGAGAGATGATTCACCAGCGCCTTTAGGTCGACCAAAGAAACACCAATAATCTCATTAAAACAGCATGCTTAACCATTTCTATCTGTGGAGTGCTTCACATGGAGGAGGAACAGAGGAAGCTGTACTACTTCTCTTATATACTGTAATAAAGCAGTCATAAAGATATTTATTTGTTTGTTCTTTGTTGTGGGGTTCCTTTATATTTTTTACATTATAGTGTGCTAATAATAATAAGACATTAAAGAAGTAATAGGAGAGAGGATCCAGCTATGTAAAGAATAAGCAGAAAAATATTGAAGGAAACATGTATACTGTAGTCATCCGAACAGGTGAAAGAAATTACTTGTGTTGGACACAAGGTGTCTTGTAATAATACAGTTTATATAGATCTGTTTCCTTTTACTCTGTTTAGAACCAGTTTTGCCTTGAATCTCTTTTTTGATAATGGGAACAAAGGTGAAGCCAAATTTAAAATTTGGAAGAACTTAGGTTCATATTTTGCAACGTTTGCTGTTGTATTAATTTGAACCTACTTTAATCCGTCCATTTGCCATCTCTAGACATAATAATTGGCACACCAAGAGAGAACAAAAGACAAACCTCAACTTCACAGCTATATACAGCTTATCAAACATGCTGAACAAATGAAAGAATTTCAATTTGAGGATGAAGTTTCAGTTGGGCAAACTTTTTCTTCTATTACTTTCTAAATGCATATATAACATTTCATTCCAAGTATCTGGAACCCCTGGAAGACACCAATGGCTACAATCTTGAACACGCGAAGAGCTACCCGGTTTTCTTCCATATATAGAAGGATGACCATCAATCCTGTAATCTGACAAACCAGTTATGTTCAAAAAAGTAACTGGAGTCTTCATCTTGCTTATTATTTGCTCCACTATTATGTTCTTCTCTGGATATTCGCCTCTGTAAGTCTCAGGGATCGGTTGAGAAGCTTCTCTGCAGTGCCCACCAGTGTTCCACTGACCCCCACTGTCCAATTTAAGAAGAGAATGATGAGCCATTTAGCCAAAATACATCACAGATCTTGTGAGAATGTTCAAAGCAAAATTAAGCATACCTGAAATGAGAAGGAGCAGAACTCCTGAAGAAAACTTGTGTTTTGCTTGGATTGATATGTCTATCAATCCATGATGCCCAAGTTGTCAGGGCTTTTTCGAAAGCTGTTGAAACATCAAGACGAGGATGTACTTGATTCCTCTCCTGGTAGTAATTCTTCCTGTTGTGACAGTACCAATTATATAAGCGAGAGTAACTAGAGGAAGCTAATGCAGCATCCATCACACACAAAAATACTACTAACTTATTTTCTATCTTCATAGTAAGAATTGACAGGATTGATTTTCACCAAAAAACAATCTAGCTCATTAACTGGTATTACCAGGTTCTTTCTATATGCTATCACAATATCATGACTAGGTTTCATATCAAAATGTTGGGCACTCCAATTAAACGGCAATTATTTGCCACAATCTCAAACAAGTTTAATTTGATCTACATGAATCCTCATTGATGATGTCGCAAAATCTAAGCTCATCTCAGGCCAATATAGGACTTCTCCAATTAAACATCAGTTAAACCTGCAAGTAACTTCCAAGTACCATATTCTAAAATAAATCATTACACTAAGAACTTCTTAAAGAGATCATATTCAGACCATTAGTCTTTGGCAGAACTTAAACTCGAAGAAGAACAAAGTAGCAGAATTAACCTAAATAACCGTCCACCAAACTTTTTAAGCTAAAAATAGCCAGCCGATGTATAATCCATATATAATCCGCATATAATCAGTGTATAGTATATGTATACAGGCTAGAAAAAGAACAGTGAATCTGCCTGGCCATAATCTATCAACAAAAGGCTTACCCTGCTTTAGTCTTGTGGTGATTCCACCAATGAGCAGTGTTAAAGACCAAGATATCAGCCCCTCTCCATCTTGATGAACCTTTGTCCATCGTATCAATACGCAAGGTCTGCACCCGTTTGCTGCCTATCCTTGCCTTGCCCTCATGAACCAAAAAATGAGTTACATAGTACTCAACTGTACATTGGTAGTCCTGCAATAATGACATCAAAAAGAATTGAAAACTGGAAAAACACAATTCTTTGCATATTCAGTTAATTAAAGATTCAAATTATTTACCACAAATTTGAAACAATAATTTCCCTTCTCTTTGGTTATTCTCCGACCACGAGTCTCATAAACCTTTCTTGGATCTTTTATTGCTCCCATTAACAAGCATAACATCGATTCCCATTGATTTCTGTTGATGGAGTCACCAGCAAACACTAATCTTTTACCTCTAATAAGTTCCAACATCTGAGTAGCATTGAACCTGTACCACACAAAAGTCACAAGCTAAGAATTATTTTATTTCAAACTTTCTAATAACTCTTCTTACTCTATTACTAGCCAGACAATGGAGGTGTACAACTTAAGCAATGAATCCACACACATACACAAAAAAAGAGGAAAAAGACAAGGGGCAAAAAAGTCAAGTTTTTATTGTTTTACCTTGGAATGTCACAATCTTGAGGTTGCCACCTCCATTTCATATAATTCTTATCCAATCTTCCATTAGTTTCACAACTAAAACCTTCATCAATGTAGGGACATGAAGCATTTGTGTACAAAGGATAGCTCTCATCAAAAACCCATTTCCCTTTAGTGATGTCACATTCTTTCTTATTCACCACCTTAAGCACATTACTAGAAGCTTCTTCTTTCTTAGACAAAACAATAGACACATTCTGCTGTTGCTGCTGCTGCTGATTCCAAATAGGAATACTACTATTGGTACTATCTATTTCAAGACCCTTGGAAGAAACAGTTTCAGATTTAGCAGAACGGTTACCAAAAAAGGTCGAATTTTTTTCAGTATTTATATCATAAGCCACTGATTGTGGCTGATTTTCCTTATCCAAGATTCCCTCAAATGTTGAAAAGTTAGAAACTTGGGACTCATTTTCAACTCTATTGAAATGGGTACTCACCAAAATTGAGTTCTTGATTTGGGTTGCTGAGTAATTTTTGTGAAAACCAGTTAAAGATTGAATCTTGAAAGGAGATCTGAGACTCAAAGAGACTGAAGCAGAAGCAGAAACAGCAGTAGTAGTAGTACTGTTGAACTGAATATGAGTTTCTTGACGACTATATAATGGAAGGTTGAGAACCCATATAGAGAAAAAGATGAAAAAGATTAGAGAAAATGAAATGGTGAAAGAGAAAAGCCATAGCCTTGTAGGTTTAATGGAGAAACTTCTCTGTTTCTCCATCAGATTTTCTCTGAGTAAACTGTTGTTTTATTTCTCAGGGCTTTTCTTTTTTTTTCTTCTATTATAGTACTCCACTACAAGTCAAGAAGAGTGGTTAAGGGATAGTAATGCACTGTGGCACATGCAAAATTTAATATAAAAATATAGTACTACAACTAATGAAAATCAAATGGATAGGTTCAAATTCAAAATAATTAATCAAACAATGACCATGAAAAAGCAGATAATGAGAATTATGACAAAATTGATGATGGGGTGGTGGAAAAAGATAATGTGAGAATTGACAAAAAGTGAGTGAATTTGGTTTTATTTAACTTTTGGTTACATCTAAACTCCATTTAAAGGAGAAGTTGTCAAATATGCGCATGCTGTAAATATACATACGCAAGAGGCATGGGCCTTTTTTTTTTATTATTATGTTTAATGTTCGAGCAACTCTCTCTAACAAAGAAGTTAATAATTTGTCTGTTCTTTAATTGAAAATTTGACGTTTTAGAATATCATTAGTAAAGACTAAGGAGCAATAAAATATTTCAAAACATCTTTTACATTTCTCATGGTCAAATTACTTTGTATAAAAGTAGAAGAATATTTAATGTGAATGAAGGAATTCAAATGTTCATTAATAATAATTATTTTTTTAAAATATATATATGTATAATAAGTGTTAAATTCCTTTTAATTTATATGTGATAAAACGTAATTTATGATTCTCTTTTATTAAAAGAGAAAATTGTACAAAGAGGCACTGGCACATGCTGACATCCAAATGTGCGGTGGAATTTTATGGCAAATATACAAGAAATTTTTATATTTACCCCTAACACATTTTTATTTTGAAATATAAAAAAATATATTTAAAAAAGGTTATGTATCGTAATTGATGGATTATAAGAATATTACACATAATTATGATAAATTATTTTAAAGAGAGAGCAGATAATGGAAACGTGTGCTCAGATTCTGGCGGAATTATGGAAAAGATGGTGACAAAAAAGAGTTACGTTTTTTTTATTATTATTTATAAGTAGTATAAAATATAAATGGTTATTGAAAAATATTTCAATCTTTTTTCCTTTAGTTACGTCTCGGCAATAATATAGAAGAATTGGAAAATTAAGCGAAATGACAAACATCTAGAAAATATTATATAATAGAAAAATGTATAAGTTTTTTTAATTTATATCTGAAATTTTAGAGATACATTTATACTATACTAGTCACTAGGTCCTATTATTCTCTAAACTTATTTTATAAATAATTTTATATCACTTTCGGCCTACGTGACTCTAGCTTGAAAATAAATATCAACACGCGTTGGCCCACGTGATAGTGTTACATAGACCGAAAAAGAATAGAAAATGATTGATAAAATAAATTTAGAGGTAATAGGATCTTACTATAGAATAGATGTGTCTCTGAGATTTCAAACATAAATTATTAAACACTTATGCATTTTCTCTATATAATATAGTTATGATTTTAATTGTTTTTAATTCATAGCTATAATTTTGCAAATTTTGCTATTCAATTTCTAAATTTATATATTCGACTTAGCAAAAATTCATAAGATATTATATTGCCCCTAACTTTTATAACATGGGTTTGTTCTAATTAAATAAATCTTTCACAAATATTAAAAATTATTAAATAATTATAAATAATAGATCTTACTGTTAATGAATCTAATGAATCGGGATAGATTTTCAAAAGTAAGTCATAAAAATTAAATTTTATATTCATTTTTATATTGAGGAAAAATCAAGGGGTGGACCTACACTATACAGAGGAGTGTATATATATTGAAAAACTAGTACAAATTTGGATATAGTTATAGTGCACCCATAAAAACATAGAACTTTCTTGTGTTATTGATAGAAGCTAGAAATATCATCACCTAGTTTGAATTCAAATTCTTACTAAAGCCGCAAGCCTATTTTTATTTTAGGTAAACTATGTTTATATTGGTGCATTTAAAGTTAGGAGGAAATGAACTATATTTATATTGGTGCATCCAAAGTCAGAGAAAATGCGCTTCATTTTAAAAGATTATATTTTTGTATTGATTGACAAAAAAAATGAACTTAATCCATCTTGATGCACTTTTATCCATATTTGACAAATTTTACTATTAACTAATAACTATTTTTCTGATAAACAACCTCTATCCTAAAATGCTATCCTTTTTTTTTTCTTCTGGTTTTGCTTACTTAAAGTCTATGCTTCTACCAACCATAGTTATGTCCTATTCCATAAAATTAAGAAGCATTAAATTTTCTATTCATAATGAACGTTGACACCCTTCATCCTATGTTCAATTAATTCAAACATCCTACCAAAAATATTAGGCCATTCAAAACCCCACTTTGCATTTAACATTTGTGACCTATACACTATTGAAACATATTTTGAAAAAGAAAAGGCGCCTTCTACAAGGAAGCTTGTTGAAATATATTACTCTCCGATTTAAATTGGTTCGTCTCATTTTAATATGGGAAAATTGTATATAATAGCAAACTAATAACCTAAATTAAATAGAATAGCTAGGGTTTGATTTAATTGTGCTCCATAGCAAACATTAGCTAAAATTTGTCAGCGTCTCTCTCCCAAAAATCTCGCTCGCCACTCTCCATTCTCGCTCGCCTCTCTCGCTTTATACACAGAAGTGTATAATTCTATTTCTGTTTTGTATAAAGCGAGAGAAAATTTTATATACACATGCAAAAATGTATATCTTCGTGTTTGACACTTGATTATACAATTTACAAACACTTTACTTCAAATATTGCAGAGAAAAAGGCCAACGAATTATACAATTGCGAATTATACAATTGCAATGAAATACAATTTTCTCTAGCTTTATACAACAGAATGTATATATTGTGTTTCTGTTTTTGTATAAAGCGAGAAAACATATATCTTCTTGCTATACACTTAATTTAGCAATATACATACATTTTAATTCGATTCAACTGTATGCAAAGCAAATTATACAATTGCAGCGAAATAGGCCAGCGAATTATACAATTTAGGCCAGCGAATTATACAATTGTATATGTATAGCGAATTACAGTTTTATGTTTGCTATAGAGCGCAATTATGCAAACTTTGCTATAACATACAAATATGAATTTTTTGTTTGCTATATGTGAAAGTTGCCCTTTTAATATCGTATGAAATTTAAGAAAATAAATTAAAGTAGTTGGATAAAATAGTACATATAATAGAAAGACATATTACATAAATGTGCCCTTTAACTTGGCTTCAAATCACATTTTTGACCTTCTACTTGGATATGCATAAATAGACACTTAAACTTGTATAAAGTTGAACAAATAGACACACATGTCATTTTTTATCCTACATGATATCCTATGTGTATTGTGTCATGTAGGACTCATGTGTTTGTTTATTTTAAAAATTGAATAGTTAAAGTGTCTGTTTGTACATTATGAAAATTGAAGGTCAAAGTTAAAATTTGAAGCAAATTTAAAGTCTAATATATGTGTTATGCCAAATAGAAAGAGAGAACTACTAGCATTACTGGACAGCATGATAAATTTTTGTAGTTGTATACTTTTTTCTTGCATTCCTTGATAGTAAAAGAGCAAAAACAAATCCAAATACTGCAATGCTTGATGCATAACAACATAAATACTGTATATCCTACGATACGATGCGATACAATTGTTCTTTATGTGAGGAACATATCAGTAGTGTGGTAATCAAGTATAAAATTGACTCTTACACACAAATGAAAAAGGATGGATGGAACAATAATTAAGCAGAAAAAACAGCTTCAACAAGAACATGTTTCTTCCTAGGATATCCCAAACCAATCATATGATTAAGATAAACAGTCCCTTCCTTCACAGTTGCTGCTGTACTTAAACGATGAATAGCACCTTTGGCCTTCCCCACAATAGTGCAACTCTCCCAATCATCAGAGCTCTCAACTAGTCTTGTCGGATTTCCAGCCACAACAAGCTTGGTTGAAGATAGTAACTCCATGCCATCGCCAAATTTCAATGATCCATTGTCAATCTTTACTAGTTTAACTTTATCACCCTTGGCGATTTCAATCTTGAACAAATTGCCAGAGAATGTATGAGCCACCAGTAAGTATCCGTTTGGATGATACACTATACCGTTTAGCCCAACAAGTTTATTGTACCACTCTTTAGGAGTAAATATTGGGTTCTTGATTGTATATTTAAGTTCACCATTCGCGCCTACCTTCCATATCTTGTCTGCTTTTGCATCTGTTATGTATGCATTCCCTTCTGTATCGACCACCACATCATCCGCAAATGCTTTTTCATCCTCTGCAGATTTGAGTATAGCATTATTACAGTTAAAATCAAGCAATTAGAAAGAGAACTCAGAGATGGATTTAGGATGATCAATTATGTGGGTTCAAACTACTTTCCGCTCAAACAATAATAAAATCACACTCATTTTGCGCGCACTCACTCTAAATCCTGAATTCACCTCTGCGAAAAGTCATTGCTTGACAAATGAAGTGCTCCAACACTATCACACCTGGACATGTGAAACAATAATTTGACTACAATAGCACAAGATGCCAGCTTTCTTTGCCTTGTTTATTGTTAACCATTTAATGGCCATAACTCAATTCCAAGTGATATCTACTCATCATATAATTTTAAGTCTTGATACAATAATATCTGCATATGTCTGAGGCACAATAGTTGGTCAAAATAAATTTTGCAAAGCTATACAAGAATGGATAACAGAAAAATTATTACAGGTCACATTGAGAGATAAAAACAATGTTAGAACTTCAAAACTCAATGGTCTTAGCTGTCTCAATAGGCTTATCTCTGTTGTCACATGCAAACACAAACCTGCAGTACGTCTCAAGTTTCTTTGCTGGAAGAATATTGAATTCTAAAGGGGTTGCAACTTGGAACGTTTAAGGGCATGATATAACACAATAAAAAATCTATAATACAAATAAAAATATTGAAGGCGAGCTCCTTATTTTTTCCCTTTGAGACTATGTTGCTCGGACTGTTGTATTTATGAAGGATTCAACACACGTGTGACAATATTTTTGGAGAGCCTTACGAACATAGCTTCCAAACTATTCTCTAACAACTGATCTTTCAAATATTGAGGAGCCATTAGCCGTACAACTAGAAAGAAGATCCACAAAGCAGCTGAATTAATAAATCTTTCAAGAGATCCTATGCCAGGAATTGTTCCTTTATGTAAAGTAAGGCACATTACTTAACCTTTTATGCTTTCACTTACTTTATCTTATCTTCTACCGTAACACCACATGCTAGTCCAGCATATGTAAAAAAAGGCATTCAGGAGAAATCATATTACTTTCAATCATTTTGTCTTTCTTAAACATCGCGACAAGTCTGTTTAGCATACATATTGAAATAATATTTGGAGATTATTTCAAATAATTGTTCATATTATGCATTTTTTACACTAATAGAACTTGAAAATTTTTGAACAAGTCATCAAACAACCAATTAGTGGTTGAAGGGTTGCGGTAACTCCTTGGTTGTGCGTCCACCACTGGTCATTAAAAGTGATGAACTAAAGAAGAAACGAAAAGTAACAAAAGTTTCTTATTTTTCAAAAAACATCAAATGTTTTGAAGTAAATGCAATCTGGCTTGACTAAATTGCAAACGTATGGATACGGTATATCTGAATAAATTATATTGAAATTATTTTATTATTGACAATTTGATTTGTTGTATTTCATATAATATGCATAGTTTTAAAAGTAAGTTGTTTGTCTATAGATATACTCTTCACTTTGTTTAACTTTTAATATTTTATTCGTAAGCTTTAATTATTCATTATTAAAAATAAAATATTCATCTTATTTAATTAAGATTCTTTTATGTATGCATTTCCATGATGGTATGGTATTATGTTTAACAATAAAGCATTCATCTTATTTAGCTTCGGAATGAAATTTACATTAAGTTTGTTAAAGTAAAAAAAATTACTATTTATATCACACATGTCACCCTTAAATTTAAAATATTAAAATTATTTTTATTTTAATTGATAAAATGCAAACCCTCAAGTGATTAAAAAATATATAATTCAGTAGTAGAAAATTAAAATATAAAATATAAAATAAACATAAAAATTAGTCAAAATATATTTTTTAATAAAAATTATATTTATATAGCGTAACTTTTTGTTAAAAAATATGAAGAATTATCATAATGATAAATAGTAATGAAGATTGTAAATATTATAAATGGTATTAGAAATAATGTGAAAATTCATAAATATAAGAATTAACGTATTAATAAAGTTAAAAGGAATATTTTTGTTATTTTATCTTTTTATTTTGTGATGAATTATCTCGATATTACTATTTCACCTAAAAATAGGAATAATTAAGACCTTAAGGAATCATTTGGTTTGAATACAATTTATGGTGGGATAAGTTATGTTAAGATTCTTTTTTTATTGAGTGTTTGATTTTTGTATTCAAGATAGGGAAAAGGAACAAAAATACACCTAAACTAGCTAGTTATATGCATAATATTCTTCGTCATACCCTTTGGGGTGGCCCGGTGGTTTGATCATGGGACTTCCATGTTGGAGGTCTCAAGTTTGAAACTCCTTGCCAGCAAAAGCAAGGGGCGCTTGTCTTCTGGGTCGAGCTCGTCGCATCAGGCTTGCCTGGTGCGAGTTACCTCTCCTATGTGGTTTGCGAGTTATTGCATAGGAGCGGGGTTTTTTACCCTGTGCACACCCAAAGGGTAGCGGCTATGGGTTTCCCTTGTCATAAAAAAAATAATATCCTGCCCCTAACGCCCGAAAACTCGTGCATAAGGATAAAGAAGATTAAATAGGGACATGTGACGCAATTTCATCCGTCGATCCAATATTTAATAAATGTTTAATCTATAGATAAGATTATGTCAAGTATATATCTGTTAATATAAAGTCGATCCGATATTTAAGAACAAGATATTTTTTTTTACAACAAAAATAGCGTTCATAAATGTGCAACGTGATGTATGAAAAAAAGTTTAAAGAAATATCTTTGTCACTTACTTATTTAATTCCAAGAATAAGTTACTTTGTGATTACTATACCATCCAAGGAAAGAAATAACTTATCTACTATTAATTATTAATTTCACAATAAATCATCCTAAACTTATAAATCGAGTGACAAATTAAATAACGTTATAATTTAATCTCAAAACTATTTAATGTTATATTCACCCTAAACGATTCTTAAGTGGTTTCCTGCCCACCCAAAAAGAAGTGGAGTATTAATTGAAATGTTATATTCACCATAAACTATCCTTAAGTGGTTTCCTACCCACCCAAAAAGAAGTGGAGTATTAATTGAAGTTAAGGAAGATCCGGTAGTGAACTTTACTGCCTTCATTGGCCGGCAAAAGTGGACCAGACAACAGAAGCACAAAGTATTTTTGTAATTTTGATTTTATATATATGAAATTATGGATAAAATCTTTGACTCTACTACCCCACTTATAAGTTTATTTTATAAAGAAAAAGAAATACTCCATGTGAAATATCAATATCTCAGTCCACAAAAATTTCAAATTATGCTATACAATATTTTTGGTTTGTTTCTAAAAATTAATATATTCCTATCATTAAACTTAACTTTAAAATTTTTCCTTTTACTTCTAATCAAATATTTTATAATTAATATAGATATATAGATTTTGTGTTTTGACCATAGGACATAGGACACAAGACCCAAGAGTACTAGAGTATTAACTAGTTTTAGTTATTACTCACTCTCTTTTATATTAATTGTGAACACTTTTTTTTAGACGCATATATTAAAAAATCATAAATGAAAACTTAATTCACTTCCTAAATTTTTTTTGAAATTTTTATATACAAATTTAAATACTTTTTAAAAAAATCAATTACAAAGACATTATTACAAAAATTTAATAAATATTTTAATTTAATATATAGATAACTAATATTCTCTCTATTTTAAAAAAAAAATAGCTTCTTTCCTTTTTAGTCTTTTCAAAAAAATAATTTCTTACTTTTTTTTATTAACAACTTTCAAGTTCGTGATCAAAAGTCTTCTCTATTTTATGAAATTAAAGGATAACTATGTATATTTTACTTAACTTTAATTAGAATCATATAATTAAAAGTCATTTTCTATTTTATTAAATTTCGTGTCAAATTAAATTATATTTTTCTTTATGAAATAAAAGAAATAAAATAAGAAATAATTATTTAATAAAATAATCAACTAAGAATGAACGCCCGATGGGCAATTTGCCTCCTTTTTTTATTGGTGACCTACATATAGGAACTAGGAGCAAAACAACATCACGAATCTCAAGGCAAAATGGTCGCCATCAAAGCCGATCACAATTCTATAGAAAAAAGTCCAGACAAAAACTAACTTCCAATTCATTACACTGCTATTCAATTTATTTTATTACGTACCAATAATTATACTATTCATTTATTCTTAATTATTTCAATTTTTTATTTAAAAATTCAAACGGTGATAGTTTTTATTAATATTTTATGATATATTTATATTATATTAATATGTAAAAAAATTAAAATTTTAATATTTTTTGTATAATTTTTAAATATCAAAATATTTTGTGTAAAATATTAAATTAATATATTCTACTTTAATTTTATTAACTTTTTGAAAACGTAATGAAAATGTAAAGGCTAATAACTTTATTTGTATCAAGTCAATTAATTCATTCCTATGTTATTTAAGCGTATGATGGGTAATTAATTTGGAAAGGCAATCAGACTACTATGATAATAAATAGTAATTAATGTAAAGTAAAAAAAAAAGAGACTACCTGGACCGCTCAGTTTGGTGAGAAAAACCCGGTTCCACGATGTCAAATCATAGGCAGCCAAAGCGCTATACCGATTCCCCAAAACATCTGCGACGGCGACTAAAACCCGGTTCCTTTCCCGGTCTATAGTAAAACCGAGCGACGCATTACCGGTCAAATCAGCGTCTTTCACTACCGGCATTTCCTGTAGTACGTCGCCGGGAGAATAATCGGCCTCAACCGGAATCACACCCAAACCACCTTCGAAGAAACTGACAATGAACCGGCGGTTAGCATCGTCCCATTTAGAACACTCACGTAACCAGCCGGTACTGTGATAATGGTAAACGTGAGACGTCGGAGAAGAAGTTTCTAGATGGATGATAAAGGCGATTGGAATTGCAGAGAGAAAAAAAGGAGTAGAAGGAACTTGGTTGAACAGAAGAAAGAAGCCATATTTGTGGAAAGAAAAAATGTTTTTATTTTGATTTTTTGAGGGTTTATAATGTGAGAGTGAAAGTATATAGTTAGGTGAAAATTGGAAAGAAGATGGGGGGCGTCACCAAATTTGGTGGTGTTTGTTTCGAACGTGTTGAATAAATTTTTTCTATTATTTAAGGAAAAAAATAATTGAAAAAAGGTTTGGAAATGTTCTACCAATAATTTATAAAAATAAAACTACACTATTTTTTCGTTCTTATTAGTTGTTATAGTGTTTTTAAAAATCAAACAATATAAATGTTAATTAACATTTTAAAATGAGCACATTCGTCCTATGTGATTATTTTGTATCCTACTAAATTAAGGATTATGTTTATGTATTATGTCGATTTGACTTAATATTTTTCACTAAAAAGACTTTGTAATTAACTGTTACTATTTTTTAATTACATATATAAAATTTAAAAATAAGAAATCTAAATGCAAGGTAAGAGGATTTTCAAAATTAAGGACCACATCTTAAAATCAATGGTAAGAGGAAGATATATTTTAAACAAGATGCATAAAAAACATAAAACAAATTGACATTACATTAGGAAAAATTACAAAATTTTGTCATCGTAATGCGGCCAAAAAATATGGTATATATGTACAAAAATTCACATTTGAAAAGTTACGTTAAAAGAATTATGAATCACAATACTAAAAATACTTTTAAAAAATAAAAATTTTAGTTAACAAAAATATAAATTATTTGGTTAAAAAGAATTAAATGAAATATGTATTAAGTCAAATTTATTTTAAAAAGAAAAAAAGAAAAACTCAATTATCATTAATTTGACTTTAATTTTTTTATATTTGTTACATAAATTGGCGAAAAGAATTAAATGAAATGTGCATTAAGTCAAATTTCGTATAAAAAATAACTCAATCATGATTAATGACAAAATAGGGATAGTTTAAAAATTTTCCTTTATTTTGTTTTTATCTTCGACTTTTTTTTTTTATGTACTTCTAATATATTCATTCAAATCAAGACGTGAGAAAATATATTTATTTATTTATTTATTTTCTTCATATATTTAGGACTCTTTAGTTTTGCACGTATTACATATATATTAGGAGTCAATGTATGAAGATAATTAAATAATAAATCATACTAAATGATATCTGTTTACCACTATTTTAATAATGGTAAAAAATTTAATCGCCATTTATCAATATTTTAAATATAAATAGTTTAATCGACACGTTTTAAACTTCTATCTCACTTCAATTAATGGACTATATTTAAGAAAAATAAAATTATTTTAAAATAACAATTAACGTTAAAATAAATGTTATATATATATATATATATATATATATATATATATATATATATATAAATTATAATTATTTCATATTTGAAGAATAAAAAGATTTTTAAAAAAAACAGAACCTTTCTCTTCAATAATTTTAATGCTTTTATTTATTTATCATAATTTAAGTAAAATTCATATAAATTTAAATATTTATTTTAAAGTCTTCATGTAAAGAAACTTCATATAGTTTAAATAAGGAAAATTTTAATGAACAGATTTGTTTTCGATTTTAAACTACTAATTAGTAATTATTATGAGTTCTTAGTTCTTACTTCTTATATTACCTATTACAAACCAATAAAAAATTACGAACTATACCTTTTAAATAATTTCCAAGACCTAAATAATAGGATGATTTAATAGCTATTTTGCCTATGTGCATTACATGCATGTGTAGACTTAGAAGTTATTAAGAACAAATATATCGAAATAATGAATGAAATAATTTTCAAAATTAAGATTTGAGTTATTATTGATTATGAACACATGAACGTACACAAATATATATAACAAAGGAGAAAAAGAATAATAATTTATAATTTTGATTACGAGGATATGCCAAATTTTAGTCTACATTATATTGTCATCACAAAAATTCTAAGAAAATCGAATATTTGAGGTATTAAATATCAAAAATATAAATTATTGAAAGTCTTTGTCCCAAAGATATGATATACGAATGGAATTTGGAGAGTCAATTAGATTCTTTTTATCATATTAGTTGTTAATACATTTTAAGATTTTAAATTGTTAACTATATTATTTATAGATACTTTACATAATTTTTAGTTATGTAAATTGTTGGAACTTCATTTTCATAATATAACATTTAAAAGACAAAGTGTTTTTTTTTTAAATGCAATTTTAATTACAATACGCACACATTATCCATGAAGACGTGTTTCTAGCCTATTTTACAGTACTGTTATTTCAAATTTTATTTCCAATATTTGATTTTATTATTAAGATATCACACAATAGATACCGATAAAAAATGCATATTGAATCCTTTTTTTTTTTGTTTAATTTCTTCCATAAGCTATTGGGTATTTATGTTTTCTATCTTAATTACTATTTTAACTATTGATTAAACACACATTGATTAATATTTGATAATGTATGGCGTACACTTTGATCCTTAAGTATAGGGATCGTTTGAATTAAAAGAACCTCCCTCCCCTCTCCCCATTTTTCTTTTTAATTAATTAAAAAAACAGTGTCAAAGGACACTTCACATGAATAACCAAATGAGTTGATTGAGTTTTTGTAGGTAAACTTTTTTTTTTTTCAAAAAAAAATAAATAAAATCACATAAAATATTTTTTTTGTAAGTTTTTTATTTGAATTATCAATTTTTCGTATTTTCTATCTGTACCATCATCAATTATACTGTCTTGTAACAAAATTTTATTGAAGTATTAGCTTATCATAGTTCTATTGGCAATTATATTCAGAATTTAATTTAATTAGGTTCCTAATATATTTTAATAAATAATTAATGATAATTTAGATTAAAAAAATATAAATACCAAATTTGATTACCCGTGGACTAGTAACTGGGCCACGATTATATCGGATTGGCCCATTCGGTCCAAATAATCCTATATACTCGTAAGTGGTCTCCGTGAGCATCGTTTAAGCCTAAAAAAAAAAAAAAAAGCAAATTGTGTAAAGGGCTCCATTTCTTCTCTCTACTTCATCGTCTTCGTCCGAGCTTTTTCCTATCAGGTAAAACCCTAGCTTTTACTTTATACTCATTGCAATTTTTGAAGTTTCTTAAGATTCGTTCTATGCTAGTTTTCTGATCTGTACTTTTATCCGGCAAAGTTTTATAGAATCAAGTTATCTTCTTTGGCGTTGGTAGTTTTTCTTATTTTTGCTTAATTTTTGTCAGAGATCTGATGGATGTTGCTTTAATTTGTTCTGTTTGTGTGTACTAACACAGATCTAGTGAGAACTGCGCTCTTCTTTTGTTTGACTTGAGAAGACTTATTTTCCAATCTGGATTGTTGTGTAATTTTGCTGTATATCTGTTGAATTAATCGGAGAAATAAGAGCTTTACTAGGATTTAAACTGCATTCTTGATGTTTAGCTACCTTAGGGCTTAGGGTGAAAGGACTAGTAAAACATGGCCAAAGATTTAGGAGTTGCTGCGAAGCGGAGAATGTTGCAGTCTTTGAATTTTTTTATTTTTCTGTACTTGACTAGCATCTCTCTTTACATGCGTGCTTACACTTGGTAGAGTTATCCAATATGTCTAAAGTGAAAACAAATTGTCTAATAATTAAAAAAAAATATGAAGAAAATGAAACAGAAGATGATGAAACATTGAAGAAGATGGAGTGGAGAGGAGAGGAAATCAAATTTTGGTCCCTTCTTTTATCTCCGTTTTCTTCCTTCTCTTTTTCCTGTGTTTCATCATCTACGGATACTGTTTTTCTATTTGTGGAGAAGATTTTCAAAAACTAGTGGATGAGATTTTATAATTAATCCAACAACATCGGTGGTTGATGTATGGGAGATCAAAGAGGGAGGCGGTGGCATTGTGTAAATAAGAAAACTTCAGGATTTTAAAATGTCATTAGCAATAAGCACATAAGATTCACTTGTAGCAGAAGCATAAAATTTATTTCACTTTTCCTTGAAAAAGAGACTAAGGAGTTACATTTAGAAAAAGCATCCTAGTGGCTATTAGGGATAGGGATAAAAGTAAAGTAGGCAGCGATTTTCAGTGCAGCATGACATGTGGTCTTGGTTATTGATGAAATGTTGCCATTCATCAGTTGAAATATTCCACATATCATGTGCTAATTACGAGATGTAGCCAAATGGATAGAAGTGAATTCGGCAGCGACTCTCAGTGCAGCATGACATGTGGTCTTGGGTTATTGATGAAATTTTTGCCATTCATCAGTTGAAATATTCCACATATCATGTGCTAATTACGAGATGTAGCCAAATGGATAGAAGTGAATTCGGCAGCGACTCTCAGTGCAGCATGACATGTGGTCTTGGGTTATTGATGAAATTTTTGCCATTCATCAGTTGAAATATTCTACAAATCATGTGTTAATTACAAGCTGTAGCCAAATGGAAAGGATTTATTGCTTTATGTGGAAGAAGTGCAAGCCTCTTTACCCCACAAAGGTAGGGCAGTGTTTGTGTACATATTACCAGACACCACATGTGGAATTACTCTGGTTACGTTGTTGTTGTTGGGGCAGAAGTGCAAGGATGGATTCAGAAAAGAATATTTTCTCCATTGGTTGGGAAGAGGATGTTTTGGGTTAGAGAGCAATTTAAAATAGTAGATGGAGAAGTGATGGAATTCAGGAAGGATGGAGGGAGATAGGAAGAGGGAGAATGATATCATGGTAGTAAGTGCAAGCTATGGTCAATTCAAATTTCACTGTATTAGAGGCCAAACAAATGAATGGGCTGCTCAGGTAGTTGCAGTGTAGATGGACCAAGTATGAATTTTATGTGTAGGTACTCAGAACTTAACATAATCTAATCACCTAATTCTCGAACTATGATGTACCGCATTAATACTTACACTGCTGTCTGCTGGTGGAACAATATGATGTACCGCATTAGTACTTACACCGCATTAGTACTAGACCCCCAAAGGTTTGGTGGGACTTAGTTTACTTCCATACATATGATGAGGTCCGGCTGTCTCTTGTTACATTACTGTTACCTCAGAGTTTAATTACTTGGAAAAAGATTACCTCAAAGTTTAATTGCCATCAACTCGATGTTTAGGTAACTGTTTGAGGAAGTCACTCTTCCAGTTGCTAAATATTTGTTTCAATGTAGTTGGCATCATCTATCTTGTTGTATGTGGTTTGTGTATAACTTGCTTCTAACTACTTTTCATGCTCTTTTTGAGACCATTTAGTTATTGTTTGTTTTGTATGTGTAAGTTAATGTGGGTGAGGGGAATTAACTTTTACCCGGTGGTGTTTTTGCAGAATTTTGCTACATTCGGATTCAAATGGCTGGCCATAGGATTGCACATGCGACATTGAAAGGACCTAGTGTCGTCAAGGAAATAGTTATCGCAAGTGTACTTGGTTTGGCTGCTGGAAGCTTGTGGAAGATGCACCACTGGAACGAGCAAAGAAAAGTTAGGTCATTTTATGACATGCTGGAGAAGGGTGAAATAAGTATAGTTGCAGAAGAATAGTTTCTCAAGGATCATCTCCTGTGATTTGTCTCTTCAATTAAACATGGACATACTCCTATATCGAAAAAAAAATAAGTTTGCAAACCAAGTATTTCTCTGTCTATTTGTTGCTCCATGTTTGACTTCGAAGTTTTTGATTGTTATTGACCTGCTTGGACAGGCTGGAATGAATTTTCTTTCATAAGTTTTTAGTGTGCCATTCAACAGGCGGACTCGTGGCCCTGTCAAAAGTATATTATTTCTCGTTTAATAGGTTCTTTCTAATAAAAGATTCACCAGAAAATTTATTCCCCTATCTATACTGGACTGGATTTGCTTAGTCTGTCCTTCGATAATTCTCTCCAACATATGTGCTGTTTCTAAATCTAGATCTCTGTTCATTATTAGTGATTAAAATGGTAGTAAATGTGTACCCGTGTCCTGTTGAGTTATGCCTTATTATTGCTGGGGAAAAAAACTTTTAACCGTTGGAATCATATTTTGAGTTCCAATCGTGAAGCATTTAGCAACTTTATCATAATCATGTTTCACAGAGACTAAAGCTGATTAAATAACATGTTTTTATCTACACACGAGCAGATTTTAGTTTTTCAGTCCTAAAGTCTTCTCACACACAATCTAATCTGTGTTTCCCTGGCTCTGTTTCGTTCCAATTTTGAACTATTTTGTAGAATAATTAGCAACCTCAATTAGCTTGCAATTGATGTAGTAGACGTAGAAAATTGTATCTCTAAGGTAAGAGTTTACAATTTTCTTATTATTTTTAACCCTAAGTTATTACGTACTTCCATGCATGCCATGAAAGTCATCTACAATTCAAGTGTCAATTATAAAGCTGTGTATAGCCACTATTGAGCGATTAAGTGCAGAAAATTAATTTCAAGTTGGTTAAATTAATTGGCATGGAAAGCATAAATAGATGAGACTACATTTATCCATGATAAAACACTATACACCTAACTTTGATTACAAATTCTCTACATGTGCTGTGGGGAATCCATAAGTTAAAACTTAATTCCAGCAAACTTGACTAAACTTCCATGACAGAAGAATCAAAGTTCTTTGTATGAGATTTTTTGGAACATACTAAGATATTTTCATGAAATATGAATTTACCACAACAAAGACCTTCTGATACAGTGAAATTTGTCGTCAACCATATTGGCAAGCTTTTAAACACCTCCAGTTGCACCAACAGCGTAGCGCTGTAAATCTACTGTCCCTTCTGCCTTGACATCTGAAGTATATACACAATGCTTTGGAGGACACCTATCAGTATCCCAGAGTACATGCATTATACTCTCACATGCTCCATAACCGTGACTCTCATATGGAAGAATTACAACGCAACAAAGGGCACCGTGACCTTTCAGTGCATTGAAGAAATGATCTAACTCTATATTTTATGCAAAAAGAAAAACAGTTTTAAGATCAGGACTCTTGAAGTTGAGGCTAGCAAACTCATTAAATAAATCTTGGAAAAACATGGAGGAAACCAAGAACGTCTGCAGATAAACACATGTCAATTAGGATCAAACTGTGACTACAGTATGCAGTGAAAGAAGATTCCCAATTAAAGATTCTTCATGCTAGTATGCATTGCTAACTTCTCATTCCCTGTATGCACTACAAACTTCATCTATCTCCATCTCAGATTCATTTTCCAGAAAATCTCCCTCTAAACTACCCTTGTTGTTTTCCGCTTGAACATTTTCATCTTTTGACTCATACTCAAACATATCATCATCTTCATATTCCTGCGAATCTGTAAGAGTGTCCATAGCTTCCTTCTTCTTTCTGTAACCAACAAAGCTTAGAACTTTTTCCCTCCAAACAATCAAAGGATGTTTCTCGATCAACTCAGAACCTTGATAAGCACTGTTGATAAATACATGAAACCTTTTGCCTCTTTCTGAAACATAAAAGATCCCAAAATGTTTCAGCAACAGTCTCATCAGTTTCTGAGGCATTACAAACTCCTTTCTAAAATGAGTCAAGTAATCTGTCACCAACCTCTTTCCGACTGTAAAACTCAGCAGCTCATGCATCACTGCAACTGCCCGCTTGTTGAACTCCAGTGTTCCAGCCTTTAATTCACTGGCATCTGCATAAGGTGACAAGTATTCACGCTTCTGAAAATCCTCTATCTTCCCCTTATATCTGGACAACACTTGTTTATAATCAGGTGGAAATTTCATGGGGAAAGACAAGGTAAGAGGACCAGGTACGTGATCATCTGGGGCCTGCATAACCCCCAATGCCTTTCTTTCTAACTCTGTCATAGCCCAACTTGATTTCCAATTTGCAAGCTCTAAGTACTCACTTTCATCATAAGGCTTGAATGGCTGAACAACTCTAAAGTGATCAGGAAACCTCCGCACCCAATGGTTCCTAAAATCCATCGGCAACCCCAAATCTCTTCTGAAATGAACAATTTTATCTAAGGCAAGGCGCTTGTCTACAGACATCATCAGCATCCTAGTCACAAGCTCTGCAGCTTTATCACTGTGTTGTTCAATAATAGCCTCCTCTTCCCGGACTAAATCTTCAGCCTCTTTTGTCAGACCACACCACAAGATACCTCTATCATCCTTGTACAGCTCAAAAAGCTTGGGGGATTTCCGCAGGAAGGCCGAGATTTTATGGGGTTTTGGGAGGTTTAGTTGTCTTCTATAATCATCAAGTTCCCTAATCGATATGATTTGCTGAGGCTCCTGCTTAAGGACTTCAAATATTAATAGGACTTTGGAGAGTATTTTGTGCTTCTCTGTCACTATTTCAAGGTCATGCACCCGCTTCTTCTTGCTTCTGTCTTGGACTCTTTTACTGGTGGTCATTGATCGGTTCCATTGCATGATTGCTGAAGAATCTATGAACAACAACAAATTTGATGATTTTACTTCAGCAGATAAACATCGACGTCTACCAATAAGGTTGAGCATTGTCGCAAACCACAATAACCAGAAAGGATTCTCCCAGAAGAACAAAGAGGGTATTGCAGTTGTTAGTCTTAATACTAAAGAGCGCTGAACAACGATATACTAGCTTTTCCGATCAATGTCACGATGCGGCATGGCAAGTTTAACACATTGCAGCAGCAAAATAGGCCTCCCAATGAAACCAAATTGGCCTAAGTAAGTTCTCAGGCAAAGTAACAAGAGGAATATATCGAAAAAGAACTCTGTTAAGACTGCTAGTTCACTCTAATTTCACAAATTATACTAGAAAAATCACATATTCATGAGTATATTTATTGAATAGGACAAGGTTGAAAGAAATGAACGTTTCCGATTTTTGGGAAGAAGAAACAGGAGCTGTAACTTAATCAGAGCGGCGACTGAACCTCAAGCTCTTGCTGAAATCTTTTGTGTCTGCGAGTGTGAATCTATGAGAACGAGGTGAATGTGGAGCTATGATTGACGGCGTGAAATTGACTGGAGCTCCGGTAGTTATGGGGCAGAGCTGGTCGACGGACAGTGAAGAGGCGAGGAGCTCTCTGTTTTAGGCAAAGGGAGGGACGGTGGCTGAGCTCAGTGGATCTGTGGTGCTGCAACGGTGGCTGGTGGTGCAATGGTGGTCAAGTATAACATCACATCTAGGGCATGTTTATTTTTATTTTTTTTCAGTGCAGTTAATTAATTTTGATGCGTAAGTTGAGTTTACGTTCAATTTGTCTATAATTTTTTTTTTCCAAACATATAATATTTACTGGTTCTGGATACGTGCCTTGCACGTTTGACCTCTGTTACTGTTATAATTTATATAGGTCGAAGATATAAAATTGTTTAACATTGTCTGACGTACTGTCTTTTTGTGCATATAAAATAAACTTTTTTTAGTGTTTACTTTTTGCCTAGAACTTAAATATCAACATTTTTTTTGTTGAATGATGAGCAACTTGTAAGGCAAGAACTAAGCCCAAAGGCTGAAATTTCTTGGGATATAAATACTCCAACAATCATTAAAAATAAAAAAATGAATGAAGGACACAAACCAATAAGAAAAATAGTGACTAATAAAAAAATATTACAAGAACTATTAGATTATGTGTTTCTCCAACAACCATGAAAATAAAAAATGAACGAAGGCACAAATCAATAAGAAAAATAGTGACCAATAAAAAATACTCCATACAGAAGAACTATTAGATGATGAAAACAAAGTATGGTGGATTAATATTTTTTATCCAATTTATAAAGGGAGAAATTAAGTACATGAAAGGTTTGTGCATGAATGTGTTTAATGGTAGAAGCTAAAAAGTTTTAACAATCAAATTCATTAAGAAATGGAAAATAATAAGTTGTAACATCTAATTATGTGTTTGGTCTAGTTTAATTGTCATTATTGATTTAATTTTAAAATTAGTAAAAGATTTTTTAATATAAAAAATTAGTGAAGGGCATTCTCGTAATCTAACTTTAAACGTAAAATCTTTCCACTTATAATAATATATGATATATTATTTATCTTTTCAATTTTTATTTCTTATGTTTTTCAACTTTTTACTTTATGTACTTTTATATAATTTTTATATTTATCTTTTTAATTTCACATATGCTGTCATTTTAACTTTTTGAAAATATACTTTCTAATATCATAAAGAACGAGCATCTACAAACATGACTTGATAAATTATTTTATAAAAAATGTTGTATAAAAATATGTTCGAAAAATGTAGAACTACCTCTGTCGACTTTTAATTGTCATAAGTTCTTCTTTTAAAATCAAACTATAGAAACTTTGACTAATATTTTACGATGTATTTTTCATCATGTTAATATGTAGAAAATTGTAATTTAGTCTTTTGTATAATTTTTGAATATCTATAGTTTTTTATTTAAAATATCAAATTAATATAATCTAATTGAACTTTAAAAATTAGTAACTTTCAAAAAGCACAACATGATAAATAAAAGTGAACGGAGAGAGTGGTATATTTTGGATAAATTCAATCATTTGTGAGTTAAAGCCATTATAAGAAAACAATATTCCTCCATTTCATATTAACTTAAACTTTGAACTGTTTCACACCCTTTTAAAAAGTAGGTTAGAATATAAATTGAATATAATTTTTTATTTTTACCTTTATTAGTTATTTTAAAAAATAACTAAATATTAATTATAATAGCTATTTCTAAAGGATAAAATTGAAAGAATATTTTAAAAATAGTCTTGAAGATTAAAAACTTAAAGTAATTCAAAAAACGGAAAAGAACTTAAAAGCTTAAGTTAATATAAAGGGAGTGAATCAAAACTACCTTGAAAGTGCATATAACTAGCACCATTTCATTGTATTCTTGAAAGTAGTTGTTTTTGAAGAGTTTAAAAGGATAACTCAACAAGAAATATGTTAAATTTCCATCGGGTATTTTCTATTCGTCTCTTTTCTTCACCTCTTTAATTCACACTTCCACTATTTCCTTTTATTTTACCATTAAAGTTATTAAATCTCCCAGAGGTAAATGTCCAAGTAGGACCAAATAAGAGCAAAACATAAAAAGTTGCACAAAATCATAACCTAGCAATACATTTGACTGCTGAATCAACAATTTCTAATCGTTGTACAGAGTACAAAG
This sequence comes from Solanum peruvianum, assembly GCA_027705065.1. Lineage (NCBI taxonomy): Eukaryota > Viridiplantae > Streptophyta > Magnoliopsida > Solanales > Solanaceae > Solanum > Solanum peruvianum. The sequence continues at coordinate 75,198,272 of JAKWJD010001755.1, forward strand.
ATGTTTAGCATATCCAATATGAACTTTCCCTTCTAATTAATGAACAATAGCTTTACGCTTCCAAAATGTAATCGCGCAAAGCAGAGCGCTCTATTACACCCATGACATTAAAGAAGCACAACGTTTTATGAAAATACACAACCTGCACTCCTTTATAAGGGTTCTTATTTGTTGAATAGAATTGTTGTATATGTCGTCAGCATATGTACCTAATTGGGGACGCCTGGCTTCATCTCCAAGGTAGCTTAGCTTGTCACCTTCAAAATCTACAGGTCAAGAAACAAATATGGGCAATATGAGAAAAGAGAGGAACAGGAATATAAATTTGTGTGAATAAAGGTAACTAGAAATAGTGGTTTGGCCATTCAACACACTTGCATCAGGACAATTTGGAAAAGGAAAAGAGAGGTATTTGAGAGGATCTAATGGTTAGTTGCTAAGAATGTTAGGAAAAATAAGGAGGCAGCATTTGTAAATTATGTGCATTCTTTTCACATAAATGAAAGCACACATCTATATGTACATCTACAAAATTAACAAACGGCATTAATGCTTTCCTTTCCTATACTTCAAACCAGTCAACACCTTGCATCTTTAAAGCAGAAAGCAAGGCATCGCTCTCTGTACTGAACATGGACCCAATGAATTTGAGGAGGTTCCCAACCACAAACAAACATATTACCTATTTGAATATAGATCTACTCAAGGTGTTCAATGATAAAGGTCTATGACTATCACAATGATAAGGAATAACAAAACTATGTGTGAATTGCCATTATGGAGCGATAAAGTGCAGAGAAGAGTAGTTCAAGTTTGGTGTTAATTAGCTTGGATGATATGAATAAAATGAGAAACACAAAGCACGCAACTTTGGATAGAAATGTTCCACATGAGCTGTGGGGAATCGAATCCAGACATTAAACTTTATTCAAGCAAACAATCAATCAACTTGACTTCCATGACAGAAGAACAACTTCTTGATATAAGAACTTTTTGTAATAGGAATTTACCACAATAAAGACCTTCTGATAGAGTGAAATTGGTCATCATCCAAATTGGCAAGCTCTTGAACACCTCCAGCAGCACCAACAGCTTTGCTTTGTGAATCTACTGTGCCTTCTGCATTATCCTTGCACACGCTACCATCTGCCTTGACATCTGAAGAATAGACGCAATGCTTTTGGAGCCACCTATCAGTCTCCCAGAGTGTATGCATTATACTCTCCCGTGCTCCATAACCATGACTCTCATATGGTAGAATTACAAGGCGACAAAGTGCACCATGGCCTTTCAGTGCATTGAAGAAACGATCTGACTGTATATTTTATGCAAAAAGAAAAGGGGGTTAAGGATCAAGAATATTGAAGTCAAAGCTAGCAAACTGATTCAATAAATCTTGGAAGAACCAGAAAATGTACAGAGTAAACCAAGAACATCTGCTACTATGTTGCTTATGTTAGTTGACGGGAAATATTCAAGGAAGATATGGCTATCTTAAAACGTGATACTGAAATAAGAATAAGAGGACCATCATTTTACCTGCATCGTCAAGGTTCCTGGATTGTTGTCCTCCTCCCCATGGATAAGCAATATAGGCTTTTTAATCTTATTGGCTGACATAAAAGGGCTCATCTCAACATAAGTACTGGTCGCCTCCCAAAGTGTTCTCTCCTCATTCTGGGAAAAAAAAAAGTTCTTAGCAATGCGACTGAATGAACTAAATCCTCCTAGAATGCAGAGAGAAACACCAATTCATAAGGACTTTAGACTGGTTGGTCATACACATGACTGGGGAGGACTACCTGGAACCCAAAAGGTGTTAGTGTTCTGTTATAAGCACCAGAACGAGCAATTCCACAACAGAAAAGATGAGGTGCATGTGCAAGGAGGTTTGCTGTCATGAATGCTCCATAGGAGTGACCACCAACAGCAATTTTTTTTGGATCAGCCACCTAAAAAACAAAGCACCAGAAAACTCAGCCATAATTTCTAAGTTTCATGCAACGTATGTTCAGCGAGAAGAAGAAAAACTTACTCCACGGCGTACAACTTCTTCCACTGCAGCCTCAGCGCTTGCAACAAGTTGTTCTATGTACCTGGTTAAGCCAGCATTTATTCAATAAACACCCAAATCTCCAAGTTGAAGGTGGAAAAGCAAAAGAATGCGCTTCAGCACAAGATGAAGACATAGATTATCCTTAAAATTAGCTCCGGAACATCAATAGTCTACAAGGAGGAGTAGAGGAAGCAAGTCCACTAAACATCCCAAGACACCCTCTGTTCCCCACCCCAAACAAAAGCAAAAAAGAGAGTAAAAGGGTGTAATAATGCTTCATCTCTAGTCAGTAACCACACAGGTGTAAAATTTTATGGAGGAAAACTTCAGTAGAATAGGTACACACGACATGGTATTCAGCATGATACTCATACAAAAGTGAAGTTTTTTGAGAAGAATTAAGATCGTGGTTTTGATGGAGAAGTCCAACAAACAACTTTCAGAGGGACCAATTTTTAGTAAATTAGCTTATGGTGCTTAACCATCTAAAAACAAAGCACAGGCTCTGATTCATAAGAACAATATAAAGATCAAACTTTCAGCAAGTACTATGAAGTTTAACTCATTTCATAAAAAAGACTAAAGCACCGATCGGCTCAAAACACAGGAGTAACTTATCAAGATGCAACTGAAAGAAAAACATGCAAAAGAAAGGAAATCTAAAATGACAGACAGTAGTTAGTCACATCATTATCCAATAGAGCAATTGAAAAGAACGGAAGAACCAAGGAGAGCAGGATTTCACTTCTGATGCTCATTGTACTGTAAATTTTACCAGATGAACTGTTAAAACCAGTGTTAGAATCCTTGTGAATATATTCTAGAAGATATGTAAATATAGTAGGTAACTTAATTTACTCCTACTGTACTTAGGTATTGTTTTGTATTGATTTTCTTTCCTTTTTAGACATAAACATAGTTATTTAAACCCCATAGCTCGAGGGAATAATCAAAGCGAGTTCCTCTCGTTTCTCATCCGCTTCACATGATATTAGAGCCTGGTTAAGGCCAATAACATAGGAAGAGAAAGTTCTAAACTCGGAAAAAATGCAAGGCAACTTTTCTTGGCTGTCTGATGAGATTCATTTCCCCAGGTGTTGCAACCAAACCAACATCACCACGAGAAGCGGAAGAACAGAGCAAACCCTAGCAAGCTCCGTCACCGTCTGACCTTCCACGCACCTCCTACGTCAATCAGACCAATGCACTTTCTGACAAGATCTGCACAGTGCACACACGCCTAAGCGTGGGCACTGTTGTCACCACTTTCTGGTGAGTTCTATTTTCCAGATCGCCTCGCCTCCTTATTCGGGATCATCAGATTCCGTGCACTCCCCAGAGAGACAATTCATCTTTCCACGATAAACCAACAAATGCATGGTAATCTAACCAATCAGATGTTCTCTATATATGAGGAAGAATACAATGACCATCTTAAGTATCAAGCAAATAAGCAGACATTTCCATCAATAGCTTTTGTTGCTCAGACGGATAATCCTGTTGCTTGTATCTCACAATCCACAACACTTCGTCCTTAGGTCATGGACTCACGCTTCTGACGACATTTCTAGCAAGAAATATACATTTCCTAATACATCTTATTCTCCTCGGTCTTTTCAACTATTATGTTAGCTAATGGCTCTATGGGTTCAATCAAGTCAATCCTTTACCTTCTTTGACTCTGAATAATGTTCTTTTTGTCACTGATCCTTTCAGCCTTTTGTTAATCAGTCATTTAGCTAAGACTTTAAACTGTTTCATCTCATTCTTTAGTGACTTGTTTGTAATACAAGACCTTATTAAGGAAGGATCATTGGTGAAGGGTGTGAGCCAGATGGACTTCATTATCTCATTTCCCCAGTGCCATTATTGTTTGTTTGGTCTCCGACTCTCCAAATTTAATCCACGAGCGATTTTCAAGAAAATGCTTTGAGCTTTTAGCAAAAGTGGCTCTCCAGGGTTGTATCAAATATCGTTGGTTGAAAGGCCTGAAAGACAACGTCTTTTTTGTTTGGGGGTAGCTGGAACACACAAACATTATGGCACAATTTCCAAAATTTGCCTTGACAAAATATGCCTTATATACATGATGGAAGATCTATCGAATTTACCTGTCATTGGCCTCTTCATCACCCTCTCCAATAATTGGGATTGTCGGCCCTGACAAGACAGCAAACCTGAAATTTATGGTTCCAAACCAAACAGATCCCCAAAAAAGATTAATACGACCACACAAGCAAAATAACAGATATAACAAACAAAAGTATTATGGATAATACCGAGAACAGAGACACACCTCCTTGCTAACCATAGGAGGGGGGATGTTGGCCCAATTCCAGCAAACTCATTAGGGGAACCTCGAACTTGGCTAGCTGCCTCTTTACTCTTAAATTCTCCAGGGTATGACCAAACAAGGCATGGAAGGGGTCCATCTCTTGAGGGATCATAACCTGGTGGAAGATATAGGGTCGCAGTAAGTTGAACTCCATCTTTCCGCTGATATCTGATCATTTCTTTTTGCAACGATTCCAACTGTGGGTAAGGATGAGGGAAGTTTGTAATCTGACATGCTCTTTTCTCAGGCCAGCTCAAAAGGTAGTACTGAGTGTTTTCAGTTTTGGATTCTTTAGAAGTGAGTATCTTCAACTCATTTATTGACAACTCTCCTTCCTTCTGATCAGACATCAAAGCAACAACAGTCTCAAAATATTTTTCCTTGTCACTCTGCCATATTCGTTCCTTACTCCCTGTATTTCTGAAATAATTCATGTCAGGTCATTTTCTTTTGCAAATGAAAAATATGGAAACAAGCATATACCACCAAACCTACATGTCAAACAAATCGAGAAACGGAATGTTCCCTTCTGGGGTAGCGCCACTTCCATTTAACAAAATGTAAGTGTCCCCATCATCTTCCTTCTTCACCTTCGCAATAACATATGTTCCAGCAGTAGTTCTCCGAGACATGGGAGAACCAGGATCAGAATACACATCTTCTGATGATCGATCAAATAGTATCCGGGGATTTACATTCTCTGATCCGGGAGATATAACCCATGTCCTCACCTTGCGTGTTTTGTACCACGATTCGTAAACCAATGCAAGTGTATCATCACACCAGGAAATCCCTCTGTACGTGTAGGAAGATCCCAATTTAAGAACAGCATAATTAATTGGACAATAATCTTTGTTTATAATTCTCGGTTGTTTACTTGACAAGTGAACCCCCTTGTCAAAATATAGAGGAAAAATCACACCTGTTTCTTGTAAAGGGAGTCATTGATAGCAATACTATCAAGGAGCATCTATTCTTATACAACACTATATAACAAGTAATACATGTTTTCAAGTATCACTAATGAAGTTTATATCCAATTATTTTGCAAAATGAAAGGAAAAGTTATCTATTCTTTTTAAACATGGAAACTCAAGTCAAATATGGGTTTTTTACCAAGTAAAAGTTCACTTGAGGACTTTGAAATATGTTTTTTTTAAATGGTATGTTCTAAGGACTTTAAAATATGTTATTGCATCCTTCCACCAATATAAATTGAAAATTCAACTGCTTAATGTTTTTTTACCAAGTAAAAGTTCACTTGGGGACTTTGAAATATATTTTTTTTTAAATGGTATGTTCTAAGGATTTTGAATTATGTTATTGCACCCTTCCACCAATACAAATTGAAAATTCAACTGCTTCTGAGTAGCATTACAATAAATGTTATCAGAAAGCGGGAATCAATTAAAATGTAGTTGGCCAAATACTTCAATTGGCAGAGTGGCATCAAAAAAACTGAACCATTGATGATTTTTCATACTCTAATGCAAAGTACAATTTGCAATCTAATACACCACAATTAATATCTTCCTACCAAAAATTATTAATCATCTTCAAGTATGTATCAAAAATAAATAAATGAAAAAGAAGTTTCAACACACATATGAACTCCACATGTCTAAATCACATTTGTTGAGCAACAATAGAACAAAACACGACAGTACAAGTTTGTACATACCCATAACGAAGGTCCAGTTTATGTAAAATTTTAGGTTGTTCATTGTCATGTGGTGCAGGAGATTGTGTATAGACTATGTCACGTGGAGAAACGTCAACTTTAGCATCACCGCCATCTTGTGTCTCAACCCTGAAACAGTTTCAGGAGAAACACATTAAATTAGTGACAATACCAACAATAAAGCATCAAATAAACAATGATACAGACAATTCCACAATTCAATGTGCAACTACATTGCCACTTCAAAGGGGGTAATAAGTACTAGATTAATATTAGCATTGAGATATTAGTGGATAAAAGAAACAAGCCATTCACATGAGAGAACACCTACATTTCTTATCCCTTCTTTATAGACCTGTAATCATTCCATATTTCCTTTATGCTTATTTCCATCAAAAATAAAATATATAGACATATTGTGTGTGTTTTTATGATCTGAGGAATCATAAGCCTATAATATGAAGTTAAAAATCAATTACAAAATCTGGACAAGTAATAAGACTGTTATTCAACCCCACTTCACCCAAAACCAGGGAAACGAGGCAGGGTTTGGTAACAAGTGCCTTCAGGAGTTAGCTAAACTGGAAAACGTTGGGGGACTCGTGTTTTTTAGATCACAAGTTCAACCCCAGGCCAAGCGTACTAAGTTCAGCATTCGAGTAGAGGAGCGGGCCAAAAATCCCCAAGTATCAAAGATTGTGGTTGGTCGAAATGGTTGGCTCCAAGTGGATTTTCAGTCAAAAGAAAAATTACTAGAATAGATTTTTGTATGCATACCAATAGAGAGTCGACGGTTTATCTGCTCTCCAATTGATTGATCGCATCCCTTTCCTCACACTATTGAATGCAATAGGAATATCTTCGGCAAGGGGTAAATCACAAAGTTCTCTCACAAATTCTCCATTGGCTTTCCACAGTTCAACCTTTTTGGGAAACCTTCCGCATGGTACAACAAATGAAAACGGCTTGTGAGTTGAGGAGATCAAAATGTATGTTTGGTCTGGGGAAGGGTCCATTGAAGTGTATATAGCTGGTGGACCAAAGGGCTTCATTTCCCCATCTAAAGAAGCCAAAACCAGTTGTGTGGTAGCATAATACTCAAACAGATCTTCATCATATTCATCTTTGAGCAGATCCTGATAGGTTCTAGCTTGAATAACATTCTTTTGCTCATTAGATTGAATCTTGGGGCCAGAGGGGACCAAAGGTTTCCTTGGTGGATCTCCACGAGATAACGGGATGGTACATACCAAAAGAGTTGAGTCATTCACCCAAACAAAGCTGATAATAACAGAAACAGAGTTGTCAGTACAGGGGTGATAGTATCATGGAATCAGCAAACTTTCCTCTTAATGACAGACACTCTTAATGATAGAATGGAAAATGACATACTTGTCAAAAACAGCATTTACATATACATCTGGTGACTCGAAAAGAGGTCTGGCTTTCCCAGTATCTACATTAGCAACCCATACTCTCAGTTTGCTGCTGCTGCCATCATCCTGATACAACAATCAAAAATCAGATCTACCTTGTGACAAACAACAAGGACCTTGTGTGAAATTAGGCATAAAAATGTCAGAATTATACAAAGTGAAACAGCTAAAGGAGAATCTACAATTAAGTTTCCCAAAACATCAACATACATGTTTTATAGACATACACATAGACACGCTTTGCATATATATCAAAATACCTCATCAAGGCGGACACTGAAGGCTAAATGCTGACCATTGTTTGACCTTCATAAACGAATAAACAATCAGATGAAGAGAAATCATAATAATTGATCCAAATATACAGGTAAATTAGGTCTCTATATGAAGAATACATCTATATATAAAGGAAAATATGCAAGGAAAAGAGATTACCACGTCACAAAATTAATTTTAGCACCTTTGGGGAGACCCTGGATCTCTTTTTCCGGTCCTAGGCTACCATCTTCCATTAACTGATGGATGGCTATGCCAGTATAGAAAGACCTGAGAAAGAACATCATAAGATCCTTCACAGGTGCTGCTTATTGACGATTTAAGTACTACCACCATCAAGGCATCAATCTTACTATTTTTCAAACAAGAAAACACTTCTTTCTAAGATTTTTTTGAAAAGAAGGAAGACAACCTATACAAGCAAGAAGACCTTAATCTATGTAAAGAACGTAAGAGACACCAAATATACAGCTAGGAGAAATAAAATAACCTAACATAGCGTCTCCAGCACTTGAGTGCTTGAAGGAAAGATCATGAGAAGCTTCATCATTACTCACATGCGACTCCTGGTATTACATTTCCCGTCAATGCGGATTCCAGCAAGCTTCTCCTCCGGTCTTGCTAAATCTGACAAAGGTGGCAAGGATCTCCGCTTAAGAAACAGTATTTTATCCCTTAATGGAGAGAATGACAGTGCTGGAAGTGGTGGAGCATCAACAATATCTCTAATCTCAAAGGGAGGAAGACGATATCCCGTGGCTGATGCTGATTCTACATCTGGTAAAGTTAATGAGAAAACAAGAAGATTTAATCACCATTTGTGAGCTATGCTAATTCTATTCAAAGAAAGTTTTAAAAAAAAGGAGTTAAAAGAGTCTCTAAACATGGAAACCAGGGCAATGAATAGAATGGGAAAATAAATGAACTTATGAAATATACACTACCACAACCCCATCCCACTCCACCGTACCCAAAAAAAAAAATAAAATTAGCCAATCCAATTTAATCTACAGAAGGTAGATACCCATATGTAAACATAAAGCTTCTGCAGTGATAGGGGAGAAAATACATGAAGCAAAGGAAGAGGCTTTAACGGATGGGCATGGAGAAAAGCAAAGGACTCTATTATTGTCTTCAAGCACTAAAACAGTGAGGATAATTTTAATCCATGATTCAAAGCTTTCCAGCTTATAAAATCCTCCGAAGGAGGCTTTAGCTATGTTGCTTCAATAGGAAGTTAAATTGCCTCAGATATGAGGAACAAAAAGCACATCATTTCATACTAAGGAGTTTGTTTAAATGCGAGTTGCCTTACGGCCTAAGATCTGGAATAAGTGCATGTGTACTTTGGCGAAGATTCTCCTTTCTCTATGTTTCGCATTTTAGCATGTAAGGAAATCATTTCTTCAGTAGCACATTCAAATAACTTTTAGATGCTAACAACTTACAGGAATGAAAATCAAAGAGTACCAGACCCAAATCCCATAAAATTCTTCAAGAGTTAAGTGGTTGATATAAATCAATCAATCCACAATCCAAACCAGTTAAATTGGTTACACAAATCCCGTTCCATTGATTCCTCTCAATCAGATCCTTTCCATTCCAACAAAAGAGAAATGGTTTTTAAACCAAACTAGACAAACCGTAAATCCCACACTTCTCTAAAAAAAAATTATGAATTTCTATTCTAACAGAAAACAACTAGTTAACCTCCAATCTATCAACTAAACAGCTAAATATTGGTACTGCAGCGGTTCTCTTACTTAATCCATTTTTTACTAACATGATTCATTGACATCACCTACGAGAAATCTACCAACTCTTCTCCTTTTATTCATCAAAGCTCCTCCTAATATCCATCAAATAAAGGACTTAGCCCTAATCTATCATCGGAAGAATAAAATACATCATTTACTAACAGATCATTCAGGCTCCATTTCATTCCAATAAAAATTATATTTCAAGACAAAGTGATAGTTCTCTAAATCAAATACTTATCTATAAACAGATAACTAGCTTAGCCGAAGTAGTTAGTATCACGAATTAATTTTAACTCACAGAACTAAGGAAAAAAAGAGGAGTTAGTCCAAAGTACCGTCATCATAAGCAACAGAAGCAGTAGCATCAGCAGCGCCGTTAGAGCCAGTGCCATTTCCGCCGTCCTCCGCTTTAAGGGCGTTGACGGGGACAAGATGGTGAAATCTAGAGGAAGCCATAGTGGATTTCGCCTTGAATTGCTTACCGGCGACGAATCTTCTAGATTGCGGACGGAGCAACGGCGGCGAATGGAGGCGTTTGACGGCGAGAGGGAGAAAAGAAGATGAGAAGAAGAGGGTTTTGGGAAGAATGGGAGAAGTAGTAGAGTGTAGAGAGAGTAAAGAGAAACGATGATAGACTTTGGGAAGGCTCATGGCGACCGCTTCATACATTTCAATTATTCAATCAAATCCATTCGACAGATTCCAAAGTAAATGTTTTTTTTTCTTTTTTATTCAACAAGGCATGAGATGCCCCTTGATTTGTCAAGATATTTTTTTTTAGTGGGAGTGGAAAATACTCAAAATTAAAAAGAAAAAAAAGTAGTATTGAAATTCGAATTCTTTTATCACTATCTTTGTGATGTTAGTCAAGATTCCTTTATATTGTAAACAAAAAATGTTAGCCAATTAGTCACTATAGACTATAGTCTATACCAAAAAAGAATGGCTATAAGTCTATAACTCTATCGAGAGGAGATAAGAGTTCTTACAAGAGTTCAAATGCTTATCGTCTAGTGATATCAGTGAAAATCTCTTGTTTAATAAGTATGAGTTTGATTTTTACGTTTTTTCTTTCATGATTTTTCAATGTAACATGATTTTTAAAGGAGAAACTGCCTAATTAGACATACTATACTAGCATATATATTATGATTATCTATGCTTTCAGAATATTATATATCTTACTTCTATCATATATTAAAGAAAATACACCTAGATATATGTATTTTTCTATCAGATACACTAAAATAAAAAGAGGCGAGAGAGATTTGTTATGTATCATAGATACATGCGAATCACACTAAATACATGTATTTGTATGTATCTGGTGTTATTCACGTGTATTTAGAATATCAAACACATAAGAGAGTGATGGCGAGATGGGATGGAGACGGCGAGATTTTTTATATATCTCTAATACATGCAATTTCACTTGGATACAGTGTACCTAAAACAAATTTTTTGACTCTAATGTATCTTGAGATATATGCGAAAGCATCAAAACCTGGTAAGATACATAATATTGCAAAGGTATAATATATTTAAGTGACTAGCTCTTAAGCTAGTGGGATTTAGGTAAGTTTCCAATTTTTTTTCAAAATAGTGATAAGTAATGAATTTACAACAAGTTTAAACCTTGACATAATGAAGGAATATTAAGATTTACATAGGGAAGTTCTTTCTTTCTTTCACTAACTAGAAATCAACAAGAGTGAATTACTTTCTCCATCACTCTTATTAGTCTTAGTGAGTTTTAGTAGAAACTGCAGCCCATTTCCCACATCATACAATATTAGACCCAACCTCCCACCAATCCAACTACCAAATTGGCTTCCCAAAAGAAAACCCAACCATCTATTTTTCCCTTCCCCAATAATTCCTCCAATATATGACCCCATCAATGTGCCAACACTTCTAATCACTGCCTCATACAATGTACCACCAACATATACAGTCTCAAAAAAGTCCCATCCTGATGACACCATTGGCCCCATGATATGTTTTGCTTGTAAAGATGCTCTTTTTGCCACAGCATTTCCAACTTGTTGCCCTGTTTTCACTGCATCTTCAAGACTTAGTCCTCTAGACAGGCTTTCTTGAACTGCTTCTTTAGTTGCTTCATTTCTAACCTTGTGCACATGAGTTGCTCTAATGTAGTGTAAATAAATCTTCACCAATTCCTTGAGTATGCAGCCTATGGTTCCATAACTCATGTCGAAGCAGTTTATGAATGTGAATCGTTCTGTTCTGCTTCTCGAAGCTGATTCTTCTCCGACTAACTGTCTGCATTTTTCAGCTGCAGAAGACAAACATGATCACAACATATTGCTGATAATCAACTCGCAAGAATATAAAGATAAATTTTGACAAGATTATGTTAACAACAATAATTACGTCTCAGTTCCAAACAAGTAGGAGTTGACTATATGAATTTGAATTCTTTAATTAGGAGGCGAGTGTACGTAGATATATATTACCTATGAAACTTAGAGCCAAAATTGTTGCCAAAGAGAGCAACTGTGCCCTCATCTTTGCAAAAATTTGTTGTCTCAAAACTCAAGGACCTAATTAATTTTGTGTATGAGGAGGAACAGGGAAGGGATATATTTATCAGTTTTAAGATGTTAATTAATTGGATATAGGGAAAGGAATATCCATATATCATTTGTCAGGAATAATGCAAGTAAAAGTGTTCAGGTAAAGGAAGCAAAGATGCCAAGGAAACTTGAGTTCAAAATTAAGCACATTCATTTCAATGTTTAATTAGAATTTCCATGTTTCATCCTAGTATGGTTTGGATATTTAGGAGAACATCCAAAACGATGCTTAAATCAACTTCTTTCACTCGCGCTTAACATCATAAGAAAAATGTGAATTACATGGAAATTTTCCTGAGAATTAATAAAAGAAATCCCTTTAAACTGAAATTTTCATACTAATTCCAGAAAAATCCTCATGTATTTCACTAAAAACTAACCAATAGTTAAGAGATAATATCCCAATTAATTCTTCAACTTTGAATAATTTTCACAAAAAGTCACTGAAACATAATAATTTTCTTAAAAAGTCACTCAACTTTGCTTTATAACCTAAAAGTAATTTAAATTTAGAAAGTCACTCAAATATGAATTGTTATTTTAAGAAGCATTCAACTATTGATATTTTGATAAAACGTCATATCTAGCTTAAACTATTTTTTTTTTTGTGATTACAAGAATAGATCGTGTCATTTATATTTTCCATAAAGTACGTTTGTCTTATGAATGACATGGAATAACAAGTGTGTGGTGCCCTTTAAGAAAAAAAACAAGCATCGTTTTCTTTTGATTTTTCGAAAGTTTGGACTCTTTAGTGCTGAAATATCAGAAATTTGAGCTAAGTTATAACCACTAGGATTTAAATTATAATATACAATATAAAGAAACTTTACATTATCAATTTAATTGAGCATATTATTACAATGAGCAATTAACTATATATAATTATTTTGAATTTTAGTTATTACTATAATTTTTTAAAATGTATATTAATATGTATATACGATTAGAAACAAAGAATTTTGTCAGTGTCAATGAGTGATAAATTTATGCTATAGAACATGATTTTTTAATTTCTCACTCATTTTCCATCGAACCAGCTCATTGAGTGAAAAAAAAAATCTCACTAAATCATAATTTTCCCAAATGAAAACACTACTATTTTTTTCTCACCAGTTCAATCAAAATATATATGGAAATAGCCGTCTTTGAATATTTTTCAATGAAAAAACAGAGATTTTTTTTAGTAGTGATAAAAGTTGAAGTCTTAGTGCTTGAACCTTTTGTTCACACTTCATTTTAAACAACTGATTTAACAAGGACTTAATATTCAACTTAACTAAGCTTAATTGTTGAATTTCTATGAACAACAACAAAAAAAATCCATGGCTGAATTGGACCATCATCTAAAATTCAATTAACACACGGAATTATATCAAGCTTGATGCTTTAGATTTTGTATTTTTGTAGCATAAAGATCTTATAATAGATATTTTACCACAATAATATCTTTTCAATACGTGCATATCTTTCTTTGGTTATAAAAATGATAAGAAATGTGTGCTCATTAGTCATTCCATCCTCTGCTTATATATACATAACCTTATCACACGTAAAACATATCATAACAGAGTAACCACACACAAAACAAAAACAAAAACAAAAAAATGGCAACCATTGCTGGTGTTAGTCTCACTAGTCCAAAATTCTTGGCCAAAAATTCCAACTCCCCCAATTTTAAGCCATTTAAGTTCCCCTGCCTTAACAATCCATGGAAAAAATCATCAACAAAATTTGGTCTTGTGTGTTCAGCAGCACCAGATAACAAGCTTTCTGACCTTGTGGCTGATAGTGTTAAAGGGGCAGAGGAAACGTGCAATGAGAACCCGGCTAGCGGAGAATGCGCGGCGGCTTGGGATGTTGTGGAAGAGGCAAGTGCAGCGGCTAGTCATGCAAGGGACAAGAAGAAGCAGGAAGATGTTTTGGAAAATTATTGCAAGGAAAATCCAGAGACTGATGAGTGCCGTACATATGATAGTTGATAGTACTAGTTTTGTGTTATGTAAGCATTCTGCTCTATTTTATTCCCAATTTGAATCTTCAATCCTATGAATTAGGCTATTGATATGTGTTATGAAAGGATTCTTCCTCTTTCAAATACTATACAAACATTTTGATATTGTCTTTAAGATACAGATCCAGAATTTTCATTCGGGGTACAATCAGAATTGCACCTTAGATGTTGGGGTGGATTTTGAATGTCATGGACCGGTGAGCTAACCTTTTGTCGAAATTTATGTGTATATAAATATAAAAATTATATTCTATATATACAATATATTTTTTTCCAAAAGGGTTCAGGTAAACATCCTCTGAAGTCCGGCCCTCCTAGGTCAGCCCCTGCCTAAAAGGCTTGATCTGCTTTGTGTGAAGCAGAATCTTTTGTCTGTTGCTTGAACCTATTAGTGGCTCTAAGATGGTTCGTTAAAATCCTTTAATATTCACCTCACGTCTAGTGTTGTAGATAATTTTGATTTTGAAGGCCTAAGATATAATGTTAAATTAGGTCTTGAACCTAACTCATAACCCAAAAACTAGCTCAAGGGAGTAGGATTATCCAAGTCTTATAACGAGTCCATCCATCTCATTAATCACTGACGTGAGACTTTTGTCATTCTTTAATACTTTTAGATACTAGGCGAGACAAATCAAAAAAATGGCAGATATAAAAGAAAATTCAAGTTAATCAATTTATTCAATAAACTATAAAACTAATACGAGTTGTATCTTTTAGTTCATTCATCAATGTATTTGAGACTAATAAACAACGACGAGAAATTGGAAACTTACTACTAGGTTTTATGCTTTTTGTAATAATAATGGTATTATGTAAGCGGATAACTCTACCCACTAAAGACTTACACAGGTAAAGAATCATCTTTTGTGCTTTTACAACCAATACCATCTTACTTTTAAATTTAAATCAAAAAGCTATAGTATTCAATAGCTACTTTCATGCTCGAAATCCCTTTTGACGCAACATTTCCAACTTCCACCTACCTAATCCATGGTGAAAGTAAAAGATCACTCGGCTTCCACAGTAAAATTAGCTCAATGTTTTCATTTACAGTTCGTACTCATTAGTCGATGATGGATAAGCCTAGTCACTCCACTGAGACATTGGATATTTGCCATATCTTTGACATGGTAAAAGATTTTGTCTTGGCATGAAACCTAACATGATGGTTTACCTCAGGCCAGGGCACACAATGTACTGAAATGGCAGACCTATTTCTTGAAGCAACAGAAGATACATGTTGGCAATTGTGTATTTTGACATGTAAATATCAAAATACACAGCTATATGGAACAAAGTTAATCTGTGGCAAACATTGTGCCAAGCAAAACACAATTACTCACAACTAGTTGAATAGAAACAAAAAAGGGTCATATCGTTCACACGACTTAAGATTTTTATTTATAAACTAGAGACTGAAGATCATTGACAAAGTACTAGAAACTGCTAATCCATGAAGCTAAATATTACAATATAGAATCTATAGTCATAAACAGACACAAAGAGAGCACAAGAAAAGCTACTAACTCACATTGCAAATAAACAAAATGTAGTGACTGCATAAAGGAGAACTTCGGGAAATAGTGACAAGGTTGTCTTTCGCTGCAGCTGTTGCATGTAAATTGAATCGAAGAGGATACAAGGAGCACCTGTTAAGCAAGACCCGAGAGCTAGGATCATGGTAGTCCAATCATACACACAGGTTGTGCTCAAAACTGAAACATGTCAGCAGAGGCAGTAATGGGTTGAATTGGGCAAGGGAGCTGCCAAGGCTCAAGCAAAGTGTCTGGAATTTCAGGGATGTCCACAGCAAGTCCATTAGCATCAGCCCAAAAACGAGTGAGGGAATTCAGAGAATCTAAGCGTTCAGTCAGTTCAGCCATTTGAGCCCTCAAGACATTGTTCTCCGCATCAAGGGTGTGGAAGTTTCTTCCAACAGATTCAATCTTCTCACGCCAGATAGTGCTCTGATTCTGCAGCTGTGTCAATTGGCTCATCAACTCCTCCAAATGCTGCTGCTTCCTCTTCCGTGACGCCTTGCAGATTCACGGTTAGACTCCATTCTCTTTCGTTTTCTCTCATCATTAGTAGCATATCGCTGGCCATCAGAACCCGAACTAGCTGGTTGCTGAGTCGAAGCCATGTCTTTGTGTCGTTTATTCAATGGGAAGTTTGTTCGATAAAAATAGGGATTCAAAAAAGGGGAGGTAACTACTTTTTTCTCGTTCGGCTTCTGAATTTGGTACTTCTAATTTCTAAATCAAACAGGAGGAGGGTTCAAGGGTTTGAGGTGGGCTAATTCATGAAAACACATAGAACCAGTACAGGAATACAACGGAGAAAGAGTGCATAATGCGAACTCGACGCATGTGGATCATGAAGAATTTGAAACTAACATAGAGAAACTATTTATCAAACCTCAATCAATGAAACAATAATCGAATATATCAAATTAGTAACAATTCAATGGTTGTTGTGTAAATCCAAATCCAAATAGTGCCTTCAGCAAACAAACGCAAATCAATCTGCAAAAAGCAAAACAGCACCTAAGGTATTAAAAAAAACAAATTCAACAATCCAGTGTATAAAAATCAATTTACCCAACACAATCACAATCAAATTAAGATCCTCGATCGCCTCTATGTCTAATGTCAAAATAAATTCAGGATTACTCATAATTAAACTAATTCCACACAAAACCTAAAGGTCTTGGCTAAGCTGTCGGAAGTATAAATTAGGCCGGAAATATAATTCTATGATTATAATCTCGAGATAATTTAATCCGTCTACCAAATAACCCCAAAGCCAACTCAATTCATCATCAAATTAACAATCCACATACAAGCAAAAACTAAAACTCAAAGCAAAAAAAATAAAAAATAATAATAAGATAAGATAGAGAGGAAAATAATAGAGACATACCTATCAAATGAGGAACCAAGGGTAGGCGAAAGAAGGTTTAAACGTAGGGGCAAAGAGGGTTTATATAGGAAGAGGAGGTAGGTATTTTGGTAAATATAAGCATATATTTGTAATTTTTTATAAAGCAAAAGATAGTGCGATTGACGTAATCAGGAAGGTGGTTGGCGTGTAAATTGAAAAAGTATTGATGACAGCTAAGCAAAAGCAAAAATTGTCTCGTCGGTATATCCTCAAAGACAAAAGGATCTTCTCTTCGATACTTTTTATTTTATTGACCATCACATTTTCTTTTTTTTTTAATTATTACTCAACTTAAATAATATTATTTTAATGTTACAATAACTTAATGAGTCTTGAGAAGTAAATAATCAAAATTTTAATATCAGTTTCATTCATTCATAATTATTTTTCATTCTTCATTATTATCAATTATCACTATTGATTTTTAACGACCAATCAATTGTAGCATCACAACTAATCATTTATTTAATATAATCATCACTATTAGTCATTATAACCATAATTATCATTATCACTATTCAATATATATTGCCGAATTACTACTAGTCACAATTTATAATTATCACCGTCAAGCATCATTATCATAATAATCATCAATTACTTTTGGTAATAATTATGCAATATAATTCATTAAAATTTGGTGAAGATGATGAAGAGAAGGATTAAAGTTGGACAACAAAAATGGCAGAAACTAAAATATTTTCTTTTATCTATTATACACTCAATTAGTTACTTGGAAAAATGTAGAATTTTTTTAAATTCTATATTTTTAATTCAATAACTTCATAATTAATAAGGGTAAAATGTTAAACTTACTATGTCATCATTTTTTGCTTAATAGGTGTGTAAACGAAGGGCTAAACAACATAGCTTTCAACACACTATGATATCGTTATTTTCTAACATGATCAATGCGAATTCATATAGCCGACTCTACATATTTCAAACTTGGGCATAATTGTTGTTATCGTTATTATTGTATTTTAAGATTGTTGATTGTTGGCTTTTAGGTCCCTGCCTATTTAAGATCTTGGTAAAGCTATGAGCTTTAGAGGAAAACTTGTATTTTCAACCTTTTTAAATTGCAATTGTCTTGATTAATTTTGCTAGAAGTGTAATTTCTATATATTAAATGGATAACTAAAAGTGATGCTCTTTTATGTTAAATAGCATGAAAAAGACACTGATGAATCCAACTTTAGCAAATTAAGTCTAGGCCTTCTTTCAGCAATATGAACAACATATTAGGCACTTGACAACTAGTTGCTTGCACCTTCTTTGACTTTTAGTATGATTTGTTATTCTAATACAAGTTAAAAATTTCATATTGTTAAACTACTTCTACGTGGACATCAAGTAGGCAAGATTACTACCACTTACAGAGTATAACACACAAATCTCATGTCCAAGATACATTTAAAGACATCTTGTCTGTAGTGACGATAAAGGATAACAGATCTCATAGTAACTTAAACATCATATTAATTATAAAATTTATATCATGACTTAAACTTGGTCTAAATCAAAATCACAAATATTTTCGTCAGAATAAAATGCACACAACTAAAAGAGGTTTTTCCGTCTCACACTAGTATCCACCCATATCCCCCGCCACAAGAAGGTTGGGTCACAATAAAATGTCAGAAACATTGTTGTGAATTCAGGAGGATCAAGAGATGGCTGCATAATTGGCTAGCACAATGTGCAATTCACTTAAAGGGAAACTTGTACTGGTATTACTTTTTTCGCTTACTATTTTTTAAGTTAAGAAACTCAAAATGAAGCTCAGTTGTGACATTTAAGTTATACAGGGTCGGGTATACCCAGGGAAAGAACCAGCACAATTTGTTGCAGTATTCCAGCTCATGTTGGTGCGTAAAGTATCTCTCCATATATCATGATAGAGGTTATTGCTGTCATTTTAATGTATAGAACTATTTGATATATTTAGTAAAGTTTCAGAGTTTTTATCAATCATATATACAGAAATTGAGGGATAGCTATATATTTAAGAAAAAAAAAAGGAAGATATATGAGAGAAAGACAAAAAAATTGATGAAGAACTTACTTAAAATTGAAAGAAGAGAGCTAAACAAACTTGATATCATGAACTATGATGAAGTATATGTGAGAAGAGAAAATGAAGAGTTATTTAAAGGTATGATGGAAATTTTCAGACATAAGATATTTTGTAATTGTGTGTTTAATCTGCAACCATGTGGAAAGAATTTCATGGACAATTAAAATATTGTATTTTATACATAAAAATAAATTAATTATCAAGCAGAATGACAATTATATCTTTGAATGTATACATATAATATAAAACAACAATTATACCCATGAATTACCGCCTTATTAGGTTTAGTTTTTTATTTATTATCATAATAATTATAATTATAAATTATTATTTTTTGTTAGAGATTTTGAGATTCGGTCAAGATGAATGGAACATATCAAAAATTAAAATTCAGTTCAAAAAGATGAAGCAAGAAGTTTGATGAGATCGAAAAAATGGAAAGCAGAAAAATCAAAAATCTAGAAGTACTTTAACATACCTCTACCAAGCTAGATACATTCTCGAATATTCTACATTTGTAAGGTCGAAATTTTCGATTTCAAGAAGATGAAGTTGCAACTTTTCGATTACATACCTCCTTCAAGTCAGATACATTCTCAAGCATTTTATATTTGTAAGGTTAATATCTTCGATTTCAAGAAGATGAAGTCGAGACTTTTTCATTTTAAGAAGATGATGGATTTTCGATTTTAAGAAGGTGACGAATCTTCGATTTGAAGAAGATGAAGATGTGACTCTTCAATATTTTTTTTCAAAACAGGAAGTTGCGACTATTCGACTATTAAAAAAAAAAAATGAAGCGGTGCTTTGGGTCTTCATGCAGGTCTTCTCTTTGTGTACCATTAAAACGAACTTGCGAATCAAATATCAAAGAGAAATAATAAAATATAATTTGTGTTCAGTTTATGTACATTGGTAATAATAATATTTTTATGGTAAAATATTTATATTTTAAAATTAATCAAATAAAAATTTTAATTAATTATAGTAAATTATTACTTAATATTGCTATTCTTTTATTTCAAATAAGAAGTTAAGAATCGAAACACATGAAAATCAATACATTGA
Organism: Solanum peruvianum; assembly: GCA_027705065.1. Classification (NCBI taxonomy): domain Eukaryota; kingdom Viridiplantae; phylum Streptophyta; class Magnoliopsida; order Solanales; family Solanaceae; genus Solanum; species Solanum peruvianum. The sequence goes on from JAKWJD010001755.1 coordinate 75,218,521, forward strand.
TTAGATAAGTAAATAAATTTAAGTTGACCACTATTTTGAGAGAGATGACAAAATAGGAAATCCCTAACAGTAATTTCAAATATTATGTGATATTTATTGGAGTTTGATTAATTATAATTTGCAATAAGGCTTGCGCTCCTTCTATTCAGATTTTTTTTATATCCAAAACTCAAAGTCAATATACTTGATTAAGGAAGGAGCAATATCATTCAGTATCGATGCACCATATTCTTTTACGATTATTTTAATATTTTATTTATACTAAATTTTGTACTAGAATATTAATGTTTGTAAAAATGCTACAGAAATAGCTTTTAATATTTATTAATAACGGGTAATAATTGATTATATTAAATCCGTATCATAGACATATTAATAATAACAACAACAAAAAGGAATTAGTGAAAATAAAAAGGAAAGTATGTAGCAATTATATTGATAATAATCATTTCAATTCCCATCGATCGAAATAGACAAGCAATATTTTCAAGATAATTACACTGACAATTATGAACAAGCTACAAAATATAGCCATGATATTTAAAATTATGTGACCAAGATCATCGTTATAATCAAGAAAACTCCAGCTTTGACTATCATTAATTACCTCCTCTTTTGGATTGTTGTCTTCATTCATAACAGTATTATTATAATTAGGTTTTGGAGGTGCAGCTTCTGAGAGTAATACTTTTCCAGAGAGGTGGTGGAAGGGAAACATACTAGTATCATTATTATAACTACTTAGCTTTAACAAGACAAGAGGAAAATTTTGCCATGTTTTTGTCTAATTAATATTTCAATGAAACATTAATTCACTATTTCACGTATAGCTAGTAAGTAATTAAGTATCATCATGAAAACTTTTTTTATGGAATTTTTTTTTACATTTTATGTAATTTTTTACCTCTTTCGTTTCAAAAAGAATGTTTCTATTTCGCTTTTAGTTTGTTAAAAAAAATGATCCTTCCACGTGACATGTTTAAGACTATAATATTAAAGGACATTTTGATACATTTGACATAACTTTAATTCAGAAGCACAATATTACAATTTTTTTTTAAAACTCCATTTCAAGTCGAATTAAATCATCCTTTCCTTTTTTAAAAGTAAGGGAGTATATTTAATTATATGTTTTCTATAACCGAAAACATATATTTGGAAATTTAATATTTTTGCACGTTTTATATAACCAGAAAACATATAATTGGATTAAATTGTTAGATGCATATATTTACGAAATTGTAAAAAAAGATCGTGCGTGTAACTATAAATTAAAGGGGCAATTGAATTAGGAAATCAGAGATTATCAGATTCACATTCGGAACGAGGAGTTGTCAGTCGAAAATCACTATTGGCAGACGAAGAACACTGGCATTGCATTTGACTGTCAATTTCTGAAACATTCGAAACAAAAATGGGTGTTGATGATGTGCCGATGGACGATAAAGCTAAGAGAATGAGAGATCTGTTATCAAGCTTCTATTCTCCTGATCCCAGTTCTCCTTCAAAGACGCCCAATGCTTCTTCCAGATTCGCTACATTGGATACCATCAACACCACCACATTCGATGCCGATCAATACATGAATCTTCTTGTATGCCTCTCACATCTATATTTTTGCTTCTCATATGACTATGTTTGATTTATAGCGAGTTTAGATGGTAATTTGATGTATGGATTTTATTGTAAACTTTTAAGAACATCCAGAGTGGAGGAGTGATAAATAAGTTGGAATAGAGGGCGTACTATGGCAGATTGTGTATAGTGGCACTCTTTGAGATCACAATGACATAAGTTCCCTATAAATGTGTTACCATGTTATACAGTGGCGGAGCCAGGATTTTCAACAAGGTGGTTCAAAATTCGTAGAAATAGACATAAGGAGTAGCCAAAGTAGGTTCAACATCTACTATATATACATAAAACATTATTTTAACCATGTATAAATAATATAATTTTCCGTCAAAGGGGTTCAGATGAACCCTCTTGTACCAAGGTGGCCGCCCCTGATGTTATATCAATGTTGAGTCCTCTCACATAATAGTCTTTCTTTTGATGTCGTAAGAGTCTTCTGAAATGGAAGAGTGTAACATAAGTTGGATTCGAGCAAGAAGACTATGAGAGCTGGATTATACTGTCCTATATTTTTGGGTTAAGAGTTGTCTGTACTACTTTGTGAGCATGTTATGATCTCATGTCTAGTCCATTTATTGTGATTCATACTACAACTTTGCAAAAGTGGACAACTGTTGTATAAATTGGAAATGAAAGAGTACCGAGAAAGGTGGTTATAGTGACCCCTTTCTCAATAATACGTATCCTTTTCTCATAATATATATAGTATTGTTCTCTGTACTACAGGCGATTATTCTATGATCTAATGTTTAATCCCTTTATTACGATTGAATAGATGTCTTTTGATGTACTTATCTGCGTTTAAATGTCACATTTATCTAACCTTATAAAAAAAGAAAAAAAAGGAAGACAGAGGCTGTGACATATATCTACCTGGAAACATACTTTTACTTTTGAAAAAAAAGTACTATCTGGAAATACAACTTAGTAACTCTATAAAGAAATGTCATAGAACATGTGAAGTAATTGAATCTCTGCAATTAACAGCTAACAGTGCAAGAAGAAGAAGAAGATGAATTGGGCGTACGGGAAAAGAGAGAACACATGTTTGTGAAAATATCTTGCATTTGTTCTAACTGAATGCAGAATGCTGCATATATGCACGTTGACAACAAATGACAGCTAAGACCTTCTAACCGACTATGTGCAAATTGCTAACAAACTAATCCTTTGTATTTAGCCTAACAACTATTTAGAATTTGAAATAATTAGTTCCTAACCACTAATCAACTAACTAATGGGAGCTGCTGCTTGTGATTGTACCTCAAGGTACATCAGCATACTTGCTAAGCTTCTTCACCCCACAAGCTTCGTCATTCCTAGCTTGGACATCAGATGAACATGTGAAGCTCTGCCAAGACCCTTAGTGAACAAATCCACTGGCTGATCTGCCGAAAGTAAGTAGGCAGTAGTAACTAGGCCCTCTTGAATTTTTTTCACTAGTGAAATGACATTCTATGTGAGTATACTTAGTCCTCTCATGAAAGACGTGACTTTCAGCTATTTATAGTGCTGATTCACAATTAAAAAAAAATAAAGAAACAGAAACTTTAGTCTCCACATCAAGCTCCTTAAATAATCCACCTATGCTATTTCTGCATCTGAAGATACCATTGCCCAGTACTCAGCTTCTGCTGAACTCCTGGAAACAGTAGCCTGCTTCTTGGACTTCCACAAAAATGGGGGAAGACCCATACTGCACTAGACAGCCAGTAATAGACCTCCTTCTGTTGATTCAGGCTCCCCAATCAGCATCACAATACGCTTTCAAGTGATCATCACTAGTTGCTAACATCAATATTCCTAAACCTGTTGCATACTTCACATATCTTACTAGTCTCAAGGCTGCTTCCGTATGTGATCTCTTAGGAGAATGCATGAAGTGACTTAGACTTTGCACAACAAATGCAATGTCTGGTCTGGTTGTACTAAGATAGAGTAGCCTCATAACTAATCTCCAGAAGGATATACTAAGGACTGATCCTCATGAGCTGGTGGTATATGCTGATCAAACTCAGCAGTTGTGAGTTTTCGATTCTGTGGCATAGGAGTAGTGACAGGGTTAGCACCTGCAAGCCCCGTGTTTGACACTAACTCCAAATCATATTTTCTTTGGTGCATCAAAATCCCATCCTTGCTTCTGGCAAATTCAATGCCAAGAAAGTATCTGAGCTCTCTCATATCCTTGAACTTGAAAGCTGTTTGTAAAGCTTCCTTAGTATCCTGAGTCATGGTATGATCATCCCTTGTCAGTAACAAGTCATCTACCTACACCAAAATTATTGCAGTTTTGTCACCCTCCCTCTTTGTGAACAAGAATAGTCTCTTGTGCTCTGGTGAAAACATTATAATGTCAAGGCTGCAGTAAGCTTGATACTCCATTGCCTGGAAGCTTGCTTTAAGCAATATTACAACTTCAATAGCCTGCAAACTTGTCCATTGTTGCCACCCTCGTCACAAAAACCTTCTAGGAAAGTCATGTACACTTCTTCATACAAGTTCCCTTGCAAGAAGACATTGTAAACATCAATTTGGTTGAACTTCCATTGATTAGCTGTAACAATTGAAATGACTGCTCTGACTGTGACCATTTTGAGCGCTGGTGATAAGGTTTCTTGGTAATTTAGCCTAACAACTAATTACAATTTGAAATAATTAGCTCCCTAACCACTAAACAACTAATTAATGGAAGCTGTTGCTTGTGATTGTACCTCGAGGTACAGAAAGACACTTGCTAAGCTCCTTCACAGAGCCTTATGTAAATAGCATGATTTGCCTTCAACTTAATGTGATCTTCTGAAAGACTGCTGGTGTGCACACCTCATGCTTACGTAATACTATCCGAAAGATTATCATTAATCTTACCTTTTTGTCCTGGAGTGAGCTATTCTTTTAATGATGCCAATGTCTTTGAAAAGATTGACTAGACAGTGTGGTATTTCTGAATATATAGGTGCAGAAGTCCAATTTGGAAGGTCTGCTTCAGAGGCATGTTGATATGGCTGCTGAGATAAAGAATCTAGATACCGACCTGCAGATGTTGGTATATGAGAATTACAACAAGTTTGTAAGTGCCACAGATGCTATTAAAAGGTAAATCTTTTATTTGAAAGTAACGATAAAATATGAGCTATTTCATCCTGTTAGTGGCAGACACTTGGGTACAATTGAAGCTAAATTTTTGCTTAGTGTGCGAGCTTGTTATGGCATTATTAGACGTGTCACGGATCCTGAATAATTCAGAAGAAATGAAGTAACATTATCAGTTTCTTGCACTAATTATGCTTGGCTTCAGATCATATGTTGCTATCGTATTTGCCAGGGTTTTATTTTGTCGTATTCTCCTTGGCATGTTGATTCCGAACTCACTTAGTGATTGCTTTTTCAGGATGAAGAACAATATTGTTGGTATGGAAACAAATATGGAACAGCTTCTTGAAAAGGTTAGTAGTTTCTTCTTTCATTTTTTAGTCGTCCGAAGAGTTATTTGCTTTATTTGGTTTTAATTTTGATCCAAGAAGTAAAAGATGAAACGGAATTGTGTGGGAAGTGTTAGATTTCTTTTAATTACTTGCAGATAATGTCTGTTCAATCTAGAAGTGATGGGGTTAATACATCTCTTTTTGAGAAGAGAGAGCACATTGAGAAATTGCATCGGACCCGCAATCTTCTACGGAAAGTTCAGGTACTAAAGTGAGGTATTAATCTAAAAGATTTTAATTCGCTGCATCTCTACGGGCGTTCATATAGCACTTTTCAGAACTGAATGAATCTGCCTTTTTTGAATATGGAAAAAAGAAAGAAGTCATTTCCATTTCTACCCTACTGATTTTCAGGCTGGTTAATCATGGAATATTTATGATTGAAGGGCATTAGATGGTGACTGGGAGTGAATTGTATGTTAGAGTCTCCCACATTAGTTGAGAGAATGGACTGATGCCTTCGCATATGCTCTTGGTCAATCCTCAGTTCCTCATTTCATGTGCTAGCTTTCCGGTTGAGTTAGACTAAATGTGCATTTTTTAACATGGTACGAAAGCAGCTACATTCCTGTTGTCGTGTTTCAATTGTTGGACCCACATGCTTTTGTTAATTTTTTTTCCAATTACACAGGGGATCAGGGAAAGGGTAGTGAGAACTGAACCCACCCTATTTTATGGGAGATCCTACTAATACCACTAAATTATAAGTATTTTTCTCCATGTTATCCATGTTCTAGTTTTGCCAGATCTGGGCATATATCATGTACAGTGAGGGCAAGGGCGTGTTCACACTTATTTGGGGGAATGGGTTGTTGTCTCCTTATATAGTTTTGGACAATTTTCACCTTATTAGCTAGCGTTTCGGGTTCAGTTTGGTTCAAGGTCCATTTCCTTAAGAATGTAACAAGAAAGTGATATGCCATTTTGTATCTGCTGAGAAAGTGGAACACAATAATCGACCATTCATATTTACTGACCATCAGTTACAGTTTACAACTTCATCAATCTTTTCATTGGGACGTCTCATAATCACAAGAATATCATATAAATAGGGACGGAGAGAATGCATTATTATTTGGCAGAGGTATAGACTTTTGATTCAGTGTCATCACATCACTTGCTTTGCTGAAAAGATAAAATTCAGTTTTATGTTTATGCTGCTATTTGTAATGTAAGTATACTTCCTGCCCATGATTGAGTGACACATATTTCCTCTTCTTTGGAAAAGAACAGTTCATATACGATCTACCTGCTACGTTGGCAAAGTGCATCAAATCAGAAGCCTATGCTGATGCAGTAAAATACTATATAGGAGCCATGCCCATTTTCAAGGTTTGTAGGTATCCACACCTTTTCCCTTTTCATGATATAATTGCGTCTATTAATTTTGCTGAAAGTATTTGTCTGTGCTAGATATATGGGGACTCTTCATTCCTAGACTGCAAACGAGCCTCAGAGGAAGCAATTGCTATCATTATCAAAGCCTTGCAGGTCTGTAAGTGTTCCAATTACTTGATTGGGGGTGGCCACTTTATTTGATGGAGGAAGTTATAGTGTTTGTATAATTTCTACACACCACGTAGATCCCTGTGACTACTTCTAAATGAGCAGAGGGAAAACATAAAGTAGGGATGCAATTTTCTGGACATAGATCCTGCTTCTTTAGATTTGCTGTCAGAAATTAGTGAATTGGACTTTATGATGCATATTACTTTTCGTTTGCTTTTTCAGGGCAAGGTATTCTCAGATTCTGAATCCATACAAGCCAGGGCAGAGGCTGTTATGCTCCTTAAGCAATTGGATTTTCCGGTCTGTATCACTTCTCCCCCTTTCTCCCAGATTCATCTACTTATTGTCTTCTGTCTTGAACAGATTTGAGATTAATTCTTTGATTTTTCATAAGACTCTACATCTCCTTTTATTGAAGCTAGTACGTATTGTAAAAAGTTCCCCCATTCCCATTTTGTCAGAATCGCTTTATCTTTTCGAAAATTTAATTACTTTGATGATGATAGTCACGAACATCCTCAAATACTCTACAAACAAATTTTGGGTCTTTTCATGCATCACCCCTTCCTCTAGGTCCATCTACCTTTTTTGCATGGTTCGATTTGGTCTTTAACTAATTTGAGACGAATTCTTCAATTTTCAGTGGGTAACTGTAAAGTTTCCTCGTTCCTCCTTTATGCCACAGTCCCTTTACCTTTTCGATAATTTAATTTCTTTGATCATGACATTTATGATCATATTGCAGTATTGCTACAATCATTTGTTAGATGAATGTTGTCTTTTCATGCAGAACTTGGCCAAATTGAACGCCTAAATTACTTATGTTAGATTATGTAGGATAGATGGAGTAAATTATGTGGTGTCGAATTGTTATAATTTCATGGAACTTCTTTTCCTAATTTCACTATCGATCAACTAAAAGTGCTCTATCATGGAAAAATTGTAGCATGCGTCAACTTGACATATTTACACTAACGTAAGAATGGTTGACTGGGAAAAAACAAGAAGTAACCAAGTGGAGAAGTTCTATTTTCTTATGTTCTTGAACAGTATCTCAGAAGAGCCTTTACTATTTGATTTCTCAGACATATTTTCTAGTCCTTTTTACCTGCCCTATGGGTTTGTTCTTTGCTCTCTTATTTTTCTAAACCTGTGACTTTCTCTGTTGACTCACAGTTAGGTCAAAGTTCTCAAGCTTCTTCGCTCTGAAAATGGAAAACATAATAGTAGAACAGATCGAGAAAAAAATTCATATTATTATTTACTAAAACGAATGAACATCTGTTTTGTACCTCGGAGAACCATCAGAAACCTCATTCTTTGGATGAAAATGCAAAAACGAAAAACATCAAACAAGGAAAACTGTAACATTAAGTTTATTGTTAACCTACTCTTCAACACCTCAAAGGGGTTGACATGATGCACTTAGCTCCTGCATTCCATGTGGTCTTATAAGGGGCTATATCACATTGGGTCTACTGTTCGCCACCTTACTTATCATTTCTGTAAGAGGTTGTTTCCACGTCTTGAACTTGTCACCTCTTTGTCGCACAACGATGACTCTTACCATTGTGCCAAAGCTTTCCTTCACTCTTTGACACCTCAAAATTAGAATTTTCTTTATTTTTGTATTATACATGGATCATCGCATTATTTTTATTTTTATTTTTTATCTTTTCCAAGTAGAGGTTGGAGAATGCAAGGATATCTCAAATAATAGTGAAGGAAAAACCAGAAATGTTCAATTTATTTGTGACGCCACTTGCTATAGTTGGAGACTTGGGAAGGGATAACTACAACTGTTTCGTATGCTGGTAACATAACATGGAAAATGTTGCAGGCTCTTGACGAAAATAATATCTCTCAATGGTAAAAGAGAGAAATAAAAAAAGAAGAAGAGTAAACTCACCTTGGTCTGTCTTCATCTGGTGGACACAACTTGAGAATAACTATTCAAGTTTGCGTTGAGGGACAGAAAATTGAGTGCATCCCTCTTGATAAAACCCTGATATGTTATATTCTTCAGACTTGTAGTGCAATATAAGGCTGGAAGTTCAATTGTCTTGTTGTTGTGACTTTCTTTGCCTTTGGACTTGTATGTCTGTTGCAGGTTAATAATTTGAAGGAGCAACTCTTTGAAAAGTTAGAACAGTTCCTCGTGGATCTCCATCTAGATTATAAGGAAATAAGATATGCTTCATCAGGGCTTGGTGGGATTCCTGTATCGGCTTCTTCTAGTGCTCATGAGGTATGTCAAAGCAATATAATTAATATGCTTGGAAATTGTATGCTTTCAGTGTATGCACAATGTGGCCTGAACTTCTAACATTTAATAAACTTCATCGAACATGACTTCTCATTGGTACGAAAGAGAATACCGTCATTGAGAAAGGTGGCCTCCACTCATGCCGGTATCACGTATTTGCACTCAAAAAATGAAATAATTTTTCTGTCAGTTTGTGTCAATGCCAAAAAGGGGATAGATATTGTAGCTTAAAAATGCTTCTGACAGAAACCTTTTGGAGTATCACTTATTTTTCTCCTTTCCAGTTATCTTATGGTGCTTGACAAATTGTCATGTTCGCAACTTTAGGCTTCTATTCGTGAATTTGCTGAGGCTGTCCGCGCTTATCGAGTTATTTTCCCTGATTCCGAACAACAGCTGTTTAGACTTGCAAAAGAGTTAGCTACAAAGTATGGGTGCACTTTTTTTTTATCTCTTTCCTCCCTTCACATATGGAGTTGATCTTGCTTTCTGGATATCGTTTGTGCACTAGTTTTCTACAACTGATCAGTATAACAGAGCACCACTTTCGAAAACTTTAGGCACTTTGAAGCCACAAAACAGCACATCAAGAAGCAGGTCTCTTCAACAGACCTTGTTGCCATGTTGCGTAAGTTCCACTCACTGTTACTTCAGCTTCACATGTAGTGTTAATCTTTACTTGTTTTCAATGTTAGGTCCTCTTTCGCCTTTCTCTAAGGATTCAGAACCATAGTTATCTTTCACCATTTGTCATCTGCTATGTATGCTAAGCATTTGAGAAAAACACATGGTTCAACCCGCTCTATGCCTGGTTAGTTTAGCCATCTAGGACCAGGGGCTGAAGTTTCTAAATTCTCAATATGCTTCTTTGCTCTTTAGTGAATACAAAATGTTGTTATTTCTCTCATTTGACTATAAATAATCATGCACTCTAGGCCAGTTTACCATCTTCCAACTTGCGATGCAGCTCTGTCCTTTTTGACTTGTGCTTTTAATGGTGTTCCTACTTTTGGCATAGTCTTGTTGACTCGTCATATCAGAAGGAGAATGATGTTTATTCAAGATTTGAACTCTAATGCTCTTTTGGTATGTGAGATGAGATAGACAAGGACATCCCACCGGATTAACTATCCCACAAAAATTGGGATAGCTAATCCCACCATTTATTACATCCCATGGGAAGTCCCATCCCTCATCCCACCAACCAAAATCCTGCATACATGGAATTGCTTTCTCATCCCGCATACCGAACGAGCAAAGCTCCTTCTCGAAATATTGATCCATACATAGCTAAAATACGTTTCCAGGAAGTATACTGTCTTCTTTTTCCATTGACTGGAATTGGGATCGAAATATTATGACCTGTTAATGCAGAAGGACAAGAAGAGAACAGAATGATCCCAGGAGGAACAATGCTCAAACTTTGAAGAATTTGTGGTTATCCTTTCTAGTTGATACTTTTGGTTTTTCACTTGTTATTGAGGATCATTTAAGCCTCAATTAGCTCTGATTCTTTATTTGATGTTGTCTTGTGTGTGTATTTAACTTTTTAAATTGTCACGACAAATTCTAATAAAGCGTTACTTTAACCTAGATATTCAGGGTTTTGTCAAAGTTGCGGTTTAACCTTAAAGTGAGATGCAATGCAAGCTTGAATCTTCCCTTAGATTAGGTGGTGTTTCAGCAAAGACGCCAAGGTGTTACAGCGTATGCTTCAACAAACCTTGTCAATCAACGCCCTTTTTTTTTATATGTCAAAATTATCAAGCTCATAGGTCGGGGGGAGGGGAGAGATGATTAGGAATGAAGATATACGGGGAAAAATGGGAGTGGCTTTAGTGGTGGATAAGATGTGGGAAGCAAAGTTGAGATGGTTCAGACATGTAAAGAGGATGAGCACAGATGCCCCAATGAGGAAGTACGAGAGGTTGGCAATAATAGGTCTAAGGAGAGGTAGAGGTAGACCAAGGAAAAATTGGGGAAATGTGATAAGACATGACATGGCACATCTTGAGTTCACCGAGGACATGACTCTAACTTTGAGTACCTTGTCTGCTCTGTCTTCTACTTATCAGTATCACTATTATCAGTGTTACTATTATTGTTTCTTTTATTTGGGTTATCTCTACTTTTTTGTTGTCAGTACTTTTCTTTTCTACTGCATTTCCACTATAGCTTTTACCTTTGTATTTGTCAACTATTTTGGAAACGTTTTTTTGAGCCGTGGGTCTATCGGAAACAACCTCTCCACCTCACATAAGGTAGGGTAAGTGTATGTACACCCCACCCTCTCCAGACCCCACATGTGGGATCACACTGGCCACTAGATATGTTGTTGTTGTATAGGTCATGAATAGACAGCACTAAGCAATAAAGCAAAGAAAATGATGCTCTCTATGTTTCAATTTGTTTGTCTCACACTCTCACTCTACTATATAGTACGCTTTTAGAAAAATACCTGTTTCCTTGTGTAGAAACTTCTTAGTTCTAACTTTACACATGACATATTGAAGACCTAAAGATTAAAGGGCATTTTAGTACATTCTACATCTCTTTAGTTTAGGACTACAAGATTCATAAGTCTTTTTTACTTTCGTGAACTCTCTGCCAAGTCAAAACCATAGAAACAAATTGAAACGGAGGGAGTATATTGATTAATTAGAAACATTATGGATGAGTATGATTATAATTATTAATTATGCGTAGGTAATAGAAATTTTAGTACAAGAAAATCAGTCTGCACATCTTTATTTATGAAAAAGAACACCAAATCTGAATCAGAGTGCATCTCTGCATTTACATCAGAATTTTAAAATGGTTTTTGAATTTGATCGACTAGGTTATTAACTTCGCATATATCTCTTAATTACCTTATTCAATTCTTCTACCGTTGTAATTGTTGTTTGTGTTCTTTGATAGTGATTGATGTGTGTGCGCATATATATCTATTAGTTTTTCTTTATTCTGGACCTTTATTCACTCATTGTTTTTTATTTAAGCTTTGCACTCAAAACTTACTACACCTTTTCTTTTCCACCTTTTCGCCTTTAATAATTCTGGCTCTCTGTCGACACCACTTTTGCATTTCATGAATGCTGATTTGGTCTGATTATAAATTTTTTTTTTTACGCACATTTTTTCCTCAGGAGTAATTTGGACAGATGTGCTTCTGATGGATGAAGTGCTGCCAGAGGCCGGACTACGTGATTTTACGTTTGAGGTTGCTTCTAATAGACAATTACCACTTTATAGATTCATGTCATTCAATTGTGACAGTGATGGGTTTGGAATATCTGAAAAGTACTGTGTGGTTTCAGGCTGCTCATGATGCTATCAACCAATATGTTGCTTGCAGATTCAGTCATCTTTTGCTAGATATTTCAGGTATGTCTTGTTAAATGCGACTGTCAGATAAAATAGTCTAAAGTTGACTTAAACTAAATTTGTTAGGTTTTAGGTTTACGAGACTTAATGGAATCTCTAAGAAGGATGTGCAAAACACAACACTACTAATTTACACAAAGTAAACAAAGAACCTCCTTGTTATTTCTTCTTGGGTAGCTACTCTGTCCTATATTGGATTTCGTTAATCATGATATGAGAAATGTGAATTAGCAAAGGTTATTAAGAGCCCGTTTGGAGTGGCTTAAAAAAGCAGTTTTTAAGTCAAAAAATAAAAAGTCAAACTTAAATGACTTTTTAAATCAAAAAATAAACAGTAGGGGGAGACCTACTTTTGATTTTCAACTTTTTTGAAGTCATTTTAAACTTATTTTAAGTTATTTTTAACCTAGCCAAACACTTCCAAAAGCTAAAAATGACTTGAAAGTAGGTTTAACCAACTTTTAAGTCGATCCAAACAGGATCTAAGAAGATAATTGTCTTTCAGAGGATAAAAAATGGTGAGGTTTTTCAGAAGTCTGAGGTCTTATCTTATATGTTGTATCATCTGCCGTTTGGAGCTTACTGCACAATGTGTGACTACTTGTTAATGATATTATATGTTATAATCCAAAATCTTATCTAGCCTTAAGAGTAATTAATTCCTTCTTAGAAAATGACCTACTTTCTCAAACCACTTGTATTACAGTAGCTCTATACTATTCTGAGTTTGACTGTTGCTTTACTTTATTTTAATTGGCAGATGCTCTTGTAAAAGTCCATGATAATCAAAAGGGGGTAATTGAAGAAGAGCATCCTTTGCAGTCTGCCCTTGAGACCAGCAAAAAGGCATTAGTACAAGGCAGCATGGACGCCTTGCTGGTAAAAGTAGTTCTGTGGCTTTATATAAATTAAGAAGTTCTCTTGAATCCTTGCATCAAATAATCCATCTGTGGGTTCAAAGGTTATCAAGTCTGTCTTTTTAGTTTTCACTGGGAATGGTTCTTAAAGTAGTTGGTATCTGTTGATCGTTTCGGTACCCTGGCCTGCACATTGTTCATCTTTCACTATTTAATTCTACCCAGGGAATTATTTAAGTGAGAATTGCAGAAACATGTGAAATAAAATGATTAAAAAGGATTTCTGCCAAACCTATGAATGGAGCTAAATAGTTTTTGAACCCCTTGGGAACTAAACTATTTTGTTTTACAAACGAATAGGGATAGGTTAGAACAATGCATCAGTAACATCATATTCATGTGTATTGTTCCTTTGACATGCATCTAGAGCTTCTGGAATAGTGGATTACTGTGAACCAAAGTCTTCGCTGGTGAAGTGATGTTACAATATGAAATGAGTTTTCATTAACATTTTTCTGCTGCTATACCTACTGCCCTACTTTGGTCTTTGATGTTATAACTCACCACTCAGGTTTGATCTCAAGTAACCGACATACAGTTTATATTATGCCAAAATATCAGAGAGGTCTCATCTGAACAAAATTGAGCGAAAACCGCTGAGCTTACCTCCCAAAAATTTAAAAAAATTGAAAGGCTATAAGTCAGGAAATAGCAAGGGGTAAAACTAGCACCATAGTTCATGATTCCTCTATCGAAGTACAGTCTCCAGTTGTCCAGTCAATTGTGTTCTTTATTGTACTTTTAGTTTGATTTTTTGTATAACAGGATTACCGCCGACTTCTTGATGAAAACTTGGAAGTGCTGTCAAGTTTGACAGACTTGATCATTGAGTGGGTGCAAGAAGGATTTCAGGACTTCTTCAGGAAGCTAAATGATCACTTTTTCATGCTTTCGGGAAAGAAATATTCTGCTAATGAGGATCTAACCTTTGGGGAAGGAATGCAAGGTGATAAAGTACTTCCCGAGCTTGTTCTTTTGCTGGCTCAACTCTCTGTTTTCATTGAGCAAAATGCCATTACCAGAATCACTGAGGTAAGGAGTTGTCTGATTGGTACTTCAGTATAGTTGCCTGATCGGAGCCATCTAAATGGGCTTTTTGATTATCTTTTTAAATTTCAGGAAATATCTTCTTTCTCTGGTGGCGGGACTCGGGGCTATGAAAATAGTTCAGCTTTTGTTCCTGCAGAAATTTGTCGCATCTTTCGATCAGCTGGTGAAGAACTCTTGCAGCATGTATGTTTCTAGGTTCTGAACATTTTCTTACTTCTACAAACATCTTTTTATTTGTTTTACTGGTTAGTTTTTGCTAGAGGTGTATAGATTAGTTTATTTCTCTAAAGCAAAGGTTTTCCACATCTAATCTTCCTTGTTTTCATTGTGTTAAGTAGCTTTGATATCCATTTAGGCTCCAATGATAAACTTGTGCCATTGCAAAAGTATACTGCCAGAGATCTTTTATTGTGACAGAGAGGTTTGCAATATGCAAAAACAACATTTCTTTTGTCATTCTGAGAACTTCCAAAACCATTATTCTTATTTCATTTGATAAGTTGCAAAAAAATTATCTTTTCCTGTATTGCATATATAACTCTCTTTTTTTCAGGGAATGAATTTTTTGTCTAGCATACAATCTTCTTCTGTCATTTCCATTTATTATTCATGTTTACCTAGTCCATTGGAGAAATTAAGTTTTAACTTTACCATCATGTTCATGAATCATGATTAATCAAATGGATAATATCTGTAACTAGAAACAAATTTGTGCATGCTAATTATTATAGTTTCATAGAGGACAACAAGATTTATAGAATTCTAATCATACTATTAGGAGTTTGTTCTTCCTTCTCAAACTCCAACCACACATAGAACTGATGAAATTTACAAACTCCTCCAATCATAAAATAAGAAACAAAAGAAATTCGTCTTAAATATGTCTCTCAAACATTAGACCAGATCTGTCTATATTCTCAATGCATCCCTCTCAATTTAAGTGCCAAATGGCCGCTGTATACTGCTTTAATCTGTAATGCTAATGTTGGAGTAAATGACCTTGAAAAGATAAATGATTGGGACTGTAAAAGGTTAAGGGTATAAGATTCACATGTGTTACCATTTTTCAGTGCCAATGTTCTAAAAATCAGAGTACTATGTATTTCGGTACTCTAGAAAGACAGCAGTAACAACCTGTAATTTTTTCATGCATGTTGATTTTATGATTGCTATCGATTTCACAATCATTTCCTTATTAAAAGCATGAAATTGATTGCAATCACAAAGTCGACGTGCATGATTCATTAGACTTTTTTTGTGATTTAAACAAAGAATTAAATTCGTAGATAATTTAGAAACTTGCAGATTCTGAAATAAAGAACCAAACAACATTTACAGTATATTGGTCTACCTCCAGTTGTTATTGTGGTCATATATTTCATTATAGTTCTATGATCAAAGTTCTATGTTCTATTTGATCCCTTTGAATTCCATATATCGATTTTCTGTATTATCAATTGGAGGGACTCTTTAATGTACCACTACATTCAACAACAATAACAACAACATACTCGGTATAATCCCGTAGGTGGGATCTAGGGAGGGTAAAATGTACGCAAACCTTAATTCAACCTCGGAAAGGTAGAGAGGCTGTTCTCAAAAGACTCACTCAAGTGCAGCAAATCAAGTAAATACAAAAAGGGAATACGACAGTGAAACATGTTAACTAATAAGGAAGGCAGTACAAAGCCTACAAAGAAAAGAAACTGCAACAACAACGGGTAAATGTGATTATTGGAAAGAAAATATATGTATAAGACTAATACTACAACACACCCGGTGCTCCCAGGCTCCCACCAAGCCTAAATCTGTCAAAAACATAGTCAAAGCACAATTACCTACTAACCTTCTACCCTAATCCACGACCTTCATACGCACCTATCTAAGGTCATGTCTCGGTGGTTGAAGTTGTGCCATTTCCGATCTAATCACCTCTTCCCAGTACTTCTTTGGCCTACTTCTACCTCTCCTCATACCCACTATATCCAAGCCCTCACACCTCCTCACTGGGCATTTGTGCATCTCCTCTTTACATGTCCAAACCATCTGAGTTTCTCTTCCCTCATATTGTCCATCATAGAGGTCACTCCACCTCATCTCAGATATCCTCATTCTTAGTTCTATCTCTCCTAGTATGCCACATATCCATCTCAGCATCCTCATTTCCACAGTTTGCATCTTTTGAACATGGGAACTCATGACTGGCCAACACTCGGCCCCATACAACAAAGTTGGTCTAACATACCACTACATTGATCTTGTTTTTGAAGCATGTATGCACCTCTTAAGGAATGAAAAAAATCGATACACTTTCATTTGATATTTTGGCCTAAATTCCTTAACTCCTCAGTACTCGTAGTTCCAAATTGATGACAAATAAAAAGGATTATCAATTAAACCAAGATCTGCAGTATCTTTTAATATACAAATAATTATTTTTTATGACCAGAATTATACTTATTTGTCCATCAATACAATTCCACTTGTTTGCTCATGCTGCCTCTCTTTAATTCAGTTAATTTACTGATTTCGTTGTTTTTGGTCTCTGAATACATAAACCATGGCATTTCTTGAAAAAAATGGAAACCTTTCATGAGCTGCTAAATGCCATTGTTCATTTATTCAGGTAGGTTGTTAAGAACCCATTTGTTGTCTTTATATGGTTAAAGGGCATACTCCTCTAGTTCTCTTGATGCTTGGTTATATGGGATGTATGATGAATTTCTGGCTGGCTTGCATTTATGCTTGTTGTAGGTTTGTTGACTTTTTGAATTTCATATTATCTTTTTGCCATGCATGATGAACTCTCTTCACTCAAGCTAAAGATTTTGTTATTTCTGGGGTGTGATTGAACATTGAACTTCATGTTTTCACCATTGAGAACACAACATTTGCATTAATGAGCAAATAAGAAATTGGATCTAACTGATTATGGAAGCTGTTGAAGTACATCAAAACATACTTGTCCGGGGCTAAATTGCTATTCTCCATTTTTCTTGTGAATATTAGGAGGATCTGAATGATATAGTATGTGGTGCTAAGTTTTTCTTTATGAATTTTGTTATCCATACCAACAAATGAAGCTTATGATACTTTTTGTTGTTATGTACTTCCTTGGTAGATAGCTAATCATTACAGTTTAATCAAATTACTGAGTATTAACTCTATTTCGATCTCCTGTTTCAGTATATAAGCTTGAAAACTCAGAAGATCTTGATTGTATTGAAGAAGAGGTTTACAACCCCCAATTGGGTTAAGGTAAGCAGACATGGTCAGCTAACACTAATCACTTGTAAGCATCAAGATTATGGCTTGTGCTAATTTATGTCCCTCTTTGTATAGCATAAAGAGCCCAGGGAAGTTCATATGTTCGTTGATCTGCTTCTTCAAGAGGTAAAATTTTGCATTTCCAGTATGAGGTTTTTGTAATAGGAAATTGGAGCACCGAGAGAGAGAAAAATGGCACCTTTTGACTTCATATGATATACACTATAGTTTTTTCTCGTATAATTGTTAATATGACTAGTTCAGTAGAAAAATTTAACTTTTTTCTGTTTGATGTCATTAATTCAGTTGGATACAATCCTTAATGAAGTGAAGCAAATATTGCCTGAAGGACTACAGCCTAAGCATCGGCGCACAGACAGCAATGGGAGTGCCACTTCTTCTCGTAGTAATCCGTTGAGAGATGATAGGCTAGTACGATCAAATACCCAAAAGGCCAGGAGTCAGCTTCTTGAGTCCCATTTAGCAAAATTGTTTAAGCAGAAGATGGAAATATTTACTAAACTTGAACACACACAGGTTTAATTCTAGTGCTTGTAACTCAACTACCTGCACTAATTTTGGAGAACAGTGGAATAAGAATTATTTATTGTGCAGGAATCAGTCATAACTACGATTATAAAACTTTTCTTGAAGAGTTTACAAGAATTTGTCCGACTTCAGACTTTTAATCGGAGTGGATTTCAACAAATTCAGTTGGACATTCACTTTCTCAAGACCACTCTTAAAGATACGGCTGAAGATGAAGCAGCTGTTGATTTTTTGCTTGATGAGGTAATGACAGAATCTCCACAGCTATTATACTTAACAACTACTCTTTTAATGGGCGCTTTCCTGTATTTTTTTCTTAATGGCCACTTCAAACAGTCCTGAAAGGTTCTTTATCATCTATGTTTAGTTGTTACGATCTGTTGTTTCCTCCATAAACTCTTCCCCACCTCTTTTCTCCCTCATCCTAATAGATTTGATTTTGTATTAGAAATCATTAAGTTGATCATCACTGCACATACTGAAAGTTGAATGCTTCAAACCTTATTATCTAGCCAAATGTGACAGAGAGTGTTTCTTGCTGAACAGGTGATTGTTGCTGCTGCTGAACGTTGTCTTGATCCCATTCCCCTGGAACCAGCCATCTTGGACAGGCTTACCCAAGCAAAGTTGGCAAAGAATTCGGACCAGAGCTCTACTTCATAATTATCTGGGAGGCTGGGAGCTCAAATGCATCATTCTACTGCGACTCTGAGCTGGAAGTAATCAGAAAACATAACACCCAATGCATTTTTTAATAGGTAAAGCATAAAACTCAATGCTAGGCATATATTAGAAGAAAAAACTTGCTTTAAAGCCTTTCTGGTTTTCAAGATTTAGAGTCATCGAGTTCAGAATGGATGTAACATGTTATATGTTCACATTTTTTATTTTCTTATTACGTATGTATACGTGATTCGACTCGAAAAGAGTGGATTCAATTAAACTAATTGAATGCTCTATAGATATGCATTCACCATAGGTCCATAGCATATGCATCACTTTGATTGAAAATGGAAGCATTGTCAAGCAACTGAATTCATGGATCACTAGTTCGTTAAGGGGCAGCATTTCCAATTGAAAGAAGGGGTACAGTGGATTTTGTAATTTGTCAATTCATTTTATTTACCTCGTTTTATTATGATCAATGGATCATTTTTATTCCCTAAATCTCCAAATTAACTGCTATGATTGACTTTCATTGTCAACATTACCAATTTCTTAGTCATCAAATTACTCTTTTAACATATTTAGTAATTATTAACTTTGGAGTTTGCGCACTACTTAAAAAACAATGATTAATATAAGGTCTTGAGAAATAATTTGAAAATAAGTAATTAATATTAAAGATAAATATAAAAAAAGATGAACTCCGGGGTATTAGGATATGCATTGGCTGGGTCAGTTTGATTTTATGTTTTATTGATTTGATTTATCGATCATTGAATTTTTAATATGCTAAATAATGACAAAATTAATAAGATATTTTTTATTGTTTTTCAATTTAACAAATAAGAAAATACGCATGAAATAATCGTAAATGAATGCTCATAAAAGAAAAACAATACTAACATCAAAATTTTTTTATACAAGTGCAACTCAAATAAAAGAACTAGGATAATAATATAAATTAAAGGCTAAATGACAAGGACAGTAATCAATAAGGTATTGATATAATATTTAATATTTGTGTAAAGATAAAGTAGTAAATTTATTATCATCAAATCTTAATGTGTTGCCGATTTACCTGTTAACTAAATAATAAAAAAAATGGAAGCAATAAGTCAATATTTTTTTATATATAAAAAGTATTAAAATATCATTAATCCAAAAACTTTTTTCTATTAGACTTTTGCACCTCCTATATAAGATATGAGCTAAAATTAGTCTAATTTATGTTTCCTTTGTTTCAAAATGAATGAAAAAATCAACATAAGTTGTGATGTAATGATGAAAAATCATTTTGGAAGCACCATCTCTCCTAAATTTTATTGGTGCTCTAGACTTCAGATATACTAGGTGGGACTGAAAATGAATAAAAGGCTAATGACATGAGTTTAAAGACTATCTAATTTTGTCTTAATCAAAACATCAACCTCTCAAACACTTTTTATGTAATTATGAATTAGACATATATATATATAATATATATATATATATATATATATAAAAGTTATTTGACTCTTAAAATAATAAAATAATGTCATACAATATTTGTGTTATACTTCATTCAATATTTTTTAGTTATCATGTATAAAAATATTTGTTCCAAAATAGTTATTAATTTAAATAATCAAAGACGTTATGTTTTAAAATCAATCATTTTAGAACTATAGAACTAAGATGGACATAAATAAATATTAAAGAAATATAATAGTCCAACTATACTCGTACTTAATTTCTCTTGAATACTATATAAAAATTTAAAATTATGATTAAAAAGAAATTGTGAAAATAATTTAATAAAGAACTTCTCCTATAATGAAATTGTTCAAATTGATAATCGTTATACTTAACACTTAAAATACAGAAGAAATAAAATAATTAATTTATTGATATAAATTAGATTTTAGCCTTGTTTTAATTATATGTCTATCTTTTGCTAATTGAGTCGATATTTAATCACCAACGACTTATTTAGCTGGTTCATTTTTATTTTTTCCGGGTCAGGTGTGGATGGTGGACGTGAACCCGTGACGTAGGCGAACATAACCTAGCCCGTTCTTTTTCCCGCCAAAACACCTTCACTATTTTGCCGCCAAATTGCTTGTGTTTTAGTATCAATTTCCCCCCCAAACCTCAAACCCTCATCCTCACAAACTTCCTCTCGATTCTCTCTGCTTCCATTCAAACACCATGAATGATCTTGACTTCAACCGCGACAAAGGTAACAGTTTTCGATTGCATCGAGTGGTTTCGTATTCTCGATTTGCCTTTTCTTTTGATTCAATCATCTTTTTCTGTCTCTCATTTTACAGATCTAGCGAAAGATTTTCTGTCAAACTTCGCCGATTCTAATGGTGAAGCCAAATACATGAACATTCTCGTAAGTTCCTCTCATTTTCCAGTTTTTTCTGTTGATTTTCAAGTTGAAAAAAAACTCCTTTACGCTGTTTTAGTGATTATATTCGTTTAAGAAATGTTCTTTTTTTGTTTGCTAATTTTTTTCTCTTTTAACTTTTTATCAGCAAGATGTTGCTAATCGTAAAACCAAGGCTATTGAGATTGAGCTCGAAGACTTAGCTGACGTAAGTACCACTACTTCCCCCTGAATTACTGTGCTTTTTATGAAGTGATTGTGCTCTATGTAATGTTTTTCGTTTGAAGTTTTTTTGGCTCTTAACGTGATTTTGAAATTCTCTTTCAGTACAAAGACTTGGATGAGGAGTTTCTTCGAAGAATTGCAGAGAACACTAAACGATATATCACAATATTAGCAAGTGCTATTGATGAGCTCATGCCAGAGCCAACGGAGGCTTTTCCAGATGATGATCATGATATTTTGATGACTCAGCGGTCAGAGGAAGTAACTGAGAACACTGATGGTTCTGATCCAAAACAAAAGATGCCCCCAGAGATCAAGCGGTTCTAGTAAGCAGCATTAAATTCTCCTCAAGGATCTAACTTTATGAATTAACTTGTCAATTTGTTCTTGTTCTCTTTGCTGGACTTTATATTTGTGTATCTTCTGGGTACTACTTTCTCCAATAAATGAGCTTACTTAATTAGTAATAAGAAAATCTTTTGTTCTCTCTTTGAGCATAATTTGGAGTGCTTCTATTAACTGTATGATATTAATTTAGATAGACTTATTTAGTTGATCTCAAAACAACATGATGATATGCGTGATAATTTGTTTGTGTTGATATACTAGGCAGTCAAGTTCCCTGGTGAAAATAGAATGTCCCTATATGGTTTGGCCTTGTAACCTAATTTCTAAGTGAAGACAGAGTAGAAATTCTGAATGGGTTAACCGCCTAACTGTTTGTCTTTGTTGAATCCAGTGAAGTGTATGTTAAAGCATCTTCAAAAGGTCGGCCCTTTACAATTAGGGAGGTCAAGGCTTCGTACATTGGTCAGCTTGTCAGGATATCTGGTATTGTGACACGTTGTTCGGATGTCAAGCCACTGATGCAGGTGGCTGTATATACATGTGAAGAATGTGGATTTGAAATTTATCAGGTCTGAACTTTTGTTGTGCTTGTCTTAAAAACTTAATTCTTTATTTTTGACTTGCCAAATGCAGTATGAGAGCCACAATGCTAGCGTGAAATCAAATTACAATAATGTCTTTGTTTCAAATCTAATGCACCTATCTTAATGCACTTGATGAACAGGAAGTAACTGCTAGAGTATTCATGCCTCTGTCTGAATGCCCATCCAAACGCTGCACCGTAAATAAAGCAAAAGGGAACCTCATCCTTCAACTTCGGGCATCAAAGTTTTTAAAGTTTCAAGAGGTTTGTCTTCTGCATTATATCTTGATTACAATATCAAATCTGCAGCACAATTGTTTTACATTTCTGATCCTGGTTTAGGCCAAAATTCAAGAGTTGGCTGAACATGTACCCAAAGGTCACATTCCGCGATCAATGACTGTGCACTTCAGGGGAGAACTTACAAGGAAGGTTGGTAATATTTTTTGTTTATTTATGTTTTATCTTAGTGTTTTTGAAAGGAGCTTGTCTAGTTTGAATTAAATGCTAAGGACATTAAAATGCTTTCTAGATTGAGTAGAAAGTGAGATCAAATGATCCCAACAACTTAAAGCTCCCAGTGAGCATCTCCTCTAAAGCTTTCACTGCCTACTTAAGTGTAATATATGCTGCTGCTTTTCTAATAATTGCAGGTATCTCCTGGTGATGTTGTTGAACTGTCAGGCATTTTTCTACCTATGCCTTACACAGGATTTAGAGCAATGCGAGCTGGGTTAATTGCAGATACTTACTTGGAAGCAATGTCTGTTAGCCATTTCAAGAAAAAATATGAAGAGTAAGTAGTGCTTTTTGATATGGCTTCTGTTTTCTACTAGCAACTGGACAAACACAACTAAATGTAATGCATCACCTTTTCCTTGAATAATCAGAGTCCGCTTTTAAGTTTTAGCAAATTGAGGAACTTGATTCCAGATTGAGCTTAAACCAGATCACTTCTAAAAGAAAAATGAAATTTGAAACATAATGCAATTTAATGTATTTTTTTAGTATTCTTGAAATATTGTGCTTGGAATAGGTTCAAACTACACATCAAATCTACATCTTTTCTAGCTTCCTATTTGGAATGTTTAGAGGCACTAGTAAATTTGATTTATGCATAACCCTTTTCTCACAAAAGAAAAATTTATGTGTTCACTAGTGAAATAGAAAAGATAAGGTTTCTATACTTGCTAATTTTTAGTGTTGAATATATGATTAATAAGTTTTTGGATGCAGTTATGAACTTACAGGAGATGAGGAAGAGCAGATTGCAAGGTTAGCTGAGGATGGAGATATATATAACAAGTTGTCTCGTTCCTTGGCTCCTGAAATTTTTGGGCATGAGGATATTAAGAAAGCTCTTCTTCTCCTTCTAGTAGGTGCTCCTCATCGACAGTTGAAGGATGGTATGAAGGTAAACTCTCCGACCTAAATTGGAATCCATCTTCTGCCTACTCAGATTTAATCTTATTCATCTTTATGACGAAAAATACTCAGATCAGAGGTGATTTACATATATGTTTGATGGGTGATCCCGGGGTAGCAAAGAGCCAGCTTCTCAAACACATAATCAATGTTGCACCCAGAGGTGTTTACACAACTGGTAAGGGTAGCAGTGGCGTTGGTCTAACTGCTGCTGTTCAGAAAGATCCAGTAACTAATGAGATGGTTCTTGAAGGCGGAGCACTGGTGAGAACAAATTAATTCTTTTTTAACCTATACTTCATTGAGTTTTGGAAAATATCAGGGTGTGAGCAATGTGCATTCAGAGTTGGAACTGTATCAGGCAACTTTCAATCATCCATTTCTCAAGTATCCTGTGGACAATGTTTTTCTCAGGTATTAGCAGATATGGGTATATGTGCTATTGATGAATTTGACAAGATGGACGACTCTGATAGAACAGCTATTCATGAAGTAATGGAGCAGCAGACTGTTAGTATTGCTAAGGCTGGGATCACTACATCTCTAAATGCAAGGACTGCAGTGCTTGCTGCTGCTAATCCTGCATGGTAAACATTTACTGTTTCCCCTTGGTTTGTTGAGAACATTGAGAAGCAACTGCTATCTTTTAGAATTTTGACTTTTCCTGTATGTAGAAATATGCTAAATTTTGCAACAGATGGTCATCTGATTTATTTGTGGAGGCAGTTGATTGTGTCAATGCACAAATTTTAAACACTTACATTTTTTTGTTCAAAACATTCGCAGGGGAAGATATGATATGAGAAGGACACCAGCTGAAAATATTAATCTTCCTCCAGCTCTTCTATCAAGATTTGATCTGTTATGGCTAATCTTAGATCGAGCAGATATGGATTCCGATCTTGAATGGCTAGACATGTTGTTTATGTGCATCAAAACAAAGAGTCTCCTGCTCTTGGGTTCACTCCACTTGAACCATCTGTGATTCGGTAAATACAAGAATATCTTTCTGGTGTTTTAACCTTCAAGAGAACCTCTCTTTACTAGTTAGTAGTGAGGCTCAGAATTGACTGAGCAACCTACATCCATTTTATTTTATTTCAGGGCTTATATATCAGCTGCAAGGAGATTGTCTCCCTCTGTACCAAAGGACATAGAGGAGTATATTGCTAGTGCATATTCTAGTATCAGGCAAGAAGAAGCAAAATCAAACGCCCCTCACTCCTATACAACCGTCAGAACACTTCTAAGCATCTTGAGGATATCATCTGTAAGTTTCAGCATCAATTTACAGAGTAAAAGTATCACATTGTGTCATAGTAAGAATTGGCCTATTTTTCTCTTCAACTCTTATTTGAAAAGTGGAAAACTTGTAGTGAATCAAGTATGACAGTTGGCAAGTGCCATGTGGAAGAAACCGAATGAGGAAACATTCTTGTTTTCTCTTTGGTTTGAGAGACTAAAAATCAGAAATTAGATTAGCTATCATTAGGAAATATGGAGTCCTTGAAAATGTAAGGCTTTGCTTTCGAAGACAATCCTGGACCTTGCAATCCTGATTCCAGGTTTTACAGCTCAAATGATAATAAGTTGGTCATAAATATAGTTGTATAAAGTCAAATAGACAGTGATGATGGCAATTTAGTCAAGCGAATGTATAAAAGTCCTTTTTAATCATTCTACACTTTGTTGATGTCATTTTACTGTGTTAAATTAGGCACTAGCCAGACTGCGTTTCTCAGAGAAAGTTGCTCAGAGTGATGTGGATGAGGCGCTTCGGTTAATGCAGATGTCGAAGTTCTCCTTGTATTCAGATGATCGGCAAAGATCTGGCCTGGATGCAATATCTGACATTTATTCAATCCTTCGTGATGAGGCTGCTAGGATGAACAGGCTGGAACTAAGCTATGCCCAGGCTCTGAACTGGATTTCCAGAAAGGTTAGTTTGTGGGCAATTATGCCAGATAAAGCTAGAAACCAACTCTTTTGATAGCTTGAAACATATACTTGGATCTAGTGCACATGCAATGATAAAATTACCGCTTAGAAAATATGTTACAATTCACACTTGCACGCCATCTGATGATAAAGTTGTCAAGAAGTAAAGGTGGATAGTCGTGATTAAAACATATAAAAGAATTAGAAAATAGTTTGCATGATCTGTCAAGCTTGTCAAAATTGTTTGTGCTATGGTTTCTCAATGAAGTTGTGTCCAACTGAATTGATTTCATGATATTGGGAAGGAAGCATGCAGAATGATAAACCCTAAGGTTTTACAGTACTGATACATATGGGAACTTTTTATGAACTATTTATGTTCTGTTATTAAAGCCTTGAGTAGACATCTTTTTGCTATTGGCAAAAGTATTGCTTGATGCAAGGCCAAAATCTGCTAGTTCATCTTATTGTTGCTGAACTTCCCGCCACCCTCCCTGTCATTTCCCCTGTATTAAAGAAAAAAAAACAAATCACATCAGACTAAATAGCTCAAGCTGGCTATTGATACAGTACCAGTATATTTCCAGAATTCTTTACAGAGAGTCCTTTTGTGGTAAACAAAGATTCGCTTAACTTTTTTTACCCATAATAAGATCCACCCATGTTTTTAACCAAACTGAATTGATTTTCATCTTCATGCAACTTGCAAGTAATGGCAATCAGCTAATTTGTCCCCAAAAAAAAAGATCATGCCAGTATAATTTGGTTCTTTCATTTTGAGACATTATATAAATTTCTTGCTGTCATTCAATACCTAACTCAACGAGATCTGTGTCCTGGCTTGAAAACTGTTTTCTCCTCGGTTATAGTACTGACCTTGTGCTTTGAGCTCTCTTGCCTCTGATGTATTGCTGCTTTATCTTGAAACAGGGATACAGTGAAGCTCAACTCAAGGAATGTTTGGAAGAATATGCAGCCTTAAATGTTTGGCAGATTCATCCTGATAGTTTTAACATCAGATTCATTGATGCATGATAGACACAGGATCAATGTGAATCCAGTTATGTTACAAGATTGTATCTGTCTCCCTTGCCTGTTAGGTTACTACTTACAGATAGTATAACTAGTACTTCATCAAGAATGAGATTTAGATCAAATTATTGAAAGCCAATCGATATGGGAGGCTAACTGTGTATGACCAGAGTTGTCAGTCTGTACCAGAATTTGCGAAAGTGTTAATTATTTATTTGTAGAAGTTTCTACGCCCCTCCTACTTTTTTCATGGCAATGTAATGCAATGTGAGAAACAAACTGAAAATTGCCTTGTTTAGTGAAAGACTTAAAGCATTTATTTTGTATTAAGATTCTATTCATCATGCAACTGAATTTGCATCTTTCCTGACTTGAGAAATGCTGCAACATGATAACAGGAATGAATATTGGTCTTAATCTGTGAGAAAAAATAGATCTGTTAAGATTATTTTTTTTCAAAAGATTTAAAAGTGAAAATACGAGGACTACCCTAATTAATCATAAATAAGATTGAAGGAGTACTATTATGTATATAATATTCTCTTTCAACAATAGTTGTCTATCTATATCATTTTGCGATGTTCAATAATATTTGCGCGTTGTTTGAAATAAATGGATAAATTTACATATAGTTTTTAATTACTATTATCATTAATTATAGTTATTTTCTTATTACATTTTTTAAAATATTATAATTTATCATATTCAAAAGTTAATATGATATACTATTTGTATATTTATAATTTTTTAAAAAATATGTAAAGTCAATAATAGATAAACATCATTGGATAAGTATATCGGCCTGCTCTTCATTGTGGAGCAACAGACATTAATTGAAGTTTCACTTGTAATAAATATAATGCTCCCTTTTATTTCTATTTATATGTCGTCTTTTTAAAATTAAAAATGTATATATACAAAAGAGAATTCTAGGCTCGCCTATGTGGCGCCATCACAATCCAGATTCTCTTTAAATTTATTTTATATCCAAAATTAGTCTTCCTCTTTAATGAAAAGTTGTGACTTTTATGAAAAGTTTTGACTTTTATGAAACTTTGTAACTTTTTTCATGAAAAGTTGTGACTTTTATAATAAATTTTGACTTTATAAAGTGTTGCGACCTTTCCAAAGAGTCTTGACCTTATCATATGACAGAATAATCATATTTTTACACTACCCTTTGTCGTTTATGAATAGAGGAGGACTACATAATTTTATGAAATGTTGCGACCTTTCCGATAAGACACAATAATTATATTTTTACACTATCTTTTGTTGTCTATAAATAGAGGACTACGTTGTGCATTCGGTGGACTTAATTTTTTCATTCTGTTCATTCTGTTATTGCATATCTTGGTATGTTTTTTTACAATCATTAGTTTATGCTTATATTTTTATTAATTAATAATTAATTGTTGTTTTTGAATATATGCTATAAACATTGTTATTTATGTTTTTGCAAAGTTATTGTTATACTCCATCTGTTTAAAAAAGAATGTCCCTATTTCTATTTTAGTTTGTTTAAAAAAGAGTGACTCATTTTCTATTTTGACAACACTTTAACTTTCCACGTGACATGTTTAAAATCACAAGATTAAAGGGCATTTTAGTTCATTTGACATAACTTTAATTTAGAATCACAAGATTAAAAAGTGTTTTTATTTTCTTAAACTCCGTTTCAAGTCAAACTAGACCATCCTTTTTGAAACGGAGGGAGTAACTATTTGTTAGTACAGATTAAATAACAAATGTTAATTGAATATTCAGACAAGTTTTCTTTGTTGAAATTATTGAAGGTACATTAAAAAAAGCCTTTACAAATCTCAAATTTCTTCATCAACAACGTTATTCCTTCACAAACGAGATTTTGTGTTCTTTTGAAAATCCTTTGATAACTTTACATGCCCATATTTTTTGGTTTTCATGTTGTTGTCTATTTTTACTAAATTTTATTAGTTGAGATATGAGTACTTTAAGAATTAAAAGTTTATTGAAGTGTTAGTCAATTTTTTAGGTATCTTATTTCAAAAGGAACTTTTCTGGTTAGAATGATTTGTTATTATCATTAGATATCTCATAGTTTACTCTCTTTAATCTGTTTTTTCTCACTCTTTTGTTGTCTCCTTACAATTGCATTGATTATTTTTTATTGGTATGCATATATTATCACTATGACAAAGATCTTCGTCCTTTTAATGTTTTTTTTCCTTTCTCATTCGGTTCTTTTAATTTTTTTTTGTATGTTATAATTATTTTAGTCAAGCTTAATTTGAAGAATATGATAATGTCAAATAATTTATTTTTTTGTAAAAATGTTGAAAAACCTACAATTTTTTTTTTCTTATAACAACGGATTGTGCGTTAGTGAAACGAATAGCTCAGTCCTAGCAGACAGGACAAAACTTCCCTTGGAGAAAGCCAGCCTCAGAAAACTGGATTGATCATTCCACATCACTCGGTTATAGAGGGTTGGAGCCCTCTCTCTTAGAGCCCTCTTCATTGTTGGTAAAGTTATTTAAAAGATTTATTTAAATTACCTAGTTATTATATAATCAAAATGTTAAGGAAATATCTCATGCATAGTTCTAAAATATTTTCGTGTTAATTTGAAGTAAGATGCTTTGTGCACCTCTTCTCGTTCCCTCTCCCTCACCCCTTTTTTTTGCAATTCATTGAATGATAAAATGTTTGAAGTGATGCATTAACTTGTTGGTGACATACTTTCCTACTTAGGGTTGTTGGTTGAAGTCTTGTACAAGTCGTAAAGTTTTTGCAGGTTAACTTTTTTCTAGGGCAAAGGGTCAAAATTCATCCAGTTTGACCCACAAATCACAGAGAGGATTTTGGATAGCTTTCGTTTTTCCTTGTTATCAAGGAATAGTTCCAAGCATTCACTGGATAGAAGGAGACGATGCTCAGATACGCGGAGGGTGAGGTCACAGATTTATGGTAAAAAATGGAGCACCACCTTCAGTCGCCCTTGCCTCACCGTACACCACCACTCTGCCACCAAACACCATGCCCTTTCTTCCATATATCACGTCCCCGTACCACCCGTAACTCAGTTGTGAAGCCAATTACCTCTGCAAAAAATATCGCCAGCTAACTCCATAGCCACTGGCTTCAACCCAGAACAGAGAGACCCTCACCCATTTCCAGTACCTGTTGTTGCAGTAGAAACAAAAGCTGATTGAGTGTCATAGATTGTTGAGGTTCATTTTGTCACCAAATCACTGAGAGGATTCAGGACAGAGGGCAATAGTTAACATCTATTGAGGAAGTAAGATTGCAGCGGAAATTTCATAGTAAAAGATGCAACTGTAATTCAAAACCAAGAAGATCAACTTAGGAAGATTTTCCTCTTTAATGCTGAGAACTGAAGCAAATTAAATTCAAAAGCACATTTATTCTAATTTGGTTCATTTTTTGGCTGTGATTTGCTGTAGTTTTGGTTGAGACTAGTTCAGTTTTTTTGCTAATGCCGTGGTCCAATTGAGGGACTGTTAGCTCCAATTCTGGGACTGATTTGTTTCAGACTTTTGTTTTTGTTGTGATTTGATGTGGGTCTGGTGGGCTGTGGGTCGCGGATTTAATTAGGTAACTTTGGCCAGATTGGAAGAAACTGTTAATTTGGGGGTTGGAGTGTTAAATCTAATATTGGCAAGATAGTATAACGGAGGATAGAGTTGAACAATATAATAAAGTAAAGGGGTAAATTTTATCCTTTTTCCTTTTTCCCTGAAATAGGTTTGAAATAGTTGAAGAGTTTTACTAGTTTGTTTGCCCCAATTCTGACTTCACCATTTTTACTTACTGCTAGTGTGCACACATGTGTTTAATTTTGTTGTGTGATACTTGTCATTATCCACTTAACTAATGTCCTGTAACTTCCGTGCAGCTGTAACGGGAAGCTGAAATGTAAGAGGGGAGAGGGGGAGGGGCTTTCTTGTTATTGTTGTCACATATACGTTGCATGGCAATAACATGTTTGGAGGAATCATATCTAAGTTCTTTGACCTTGTGTAGTGACCTTTGTGCACGCTTGTTCATGGTGGTTAGAATATGTTTCATGAAGTGTTAATGAATTTTGAGAACTTCTGCAGTTACTTCCTAGCAAATGATTGAGTATGCCTTCTAATTTCAGTTTTTGAGAATGTAGATTCATGGATCTTGCTCTTTGAAGAGGAATACTCAGTGTGGGGAGTTTTATTTGCTAACAAAGGATGGATTCAGGGAAGTGTACATCTAGAAATGGTGCTTCATCATCAAATATGGCACATACACGCTTCCTGAATAGGGTATACACAAAATCTCTTTTCGAAGAAGAAGAGAGATTTGCTGAACATGCCACAATAAAGGATGTAAATATTGACCTCAGAGAAGTTTATTTTCTGATTATGCATTTTTTGTCATCTGGGCCGTGCCGAAAAACGTTTGGAATATTCTGTGACGAACTTTTGGAACATGAGCTTCTGCCTAGGAGATATAATGCTTGGTATTCAAGAAAAGGTGTACTCAAAGGAGATGATGACAATGACATTTCTTTCCCTCTAAATTATGATGATCTGATGCTAAGGTGTGCCTTGTAAACATATTTTATGTTTTTCTTCTTGTTGAAATTAAATATGTCTGCTGCACTTTCATGTGCTGGTGTTTGCTTTGAGCTCCAATCTCATCAGTGATGAGACTGAACCTCATCACTGTCGTATCTGTCATCTGAGACAACTTAGAATAGGTCAGGTTCAAACATTTTGTATTGAGCAAGCTTTGTATACCTTCTTTGGGGGCTCTTTCTATCCACAGAATAATAGATATAGGAAATCTGTGTCCTCTCTACCCCACTTTATGTGAAGTTGTTCTGCTTTGAGTTTTTGATTGATTCACTTGTGAATTAAGACGACATGTGATCTAGGAAATAGTTTCTTCAAAGAGAAATCTCCCTGGATACTATTCAATTCTTTTATGAATTTATGTAATTATATGATAATTTAATTCTGGTAAAGAATGTCAAGCTATTCTGACCGAGTCCTATAGATTTTAAACTTTCTTTTCAAGACTCAATTATGAGTTCTTTGTTATAACCAAAAAATCAATTATGAATCACTTTTCTATTATACTATATAATGCTTTCTCACTAGAACATTTTGCTTATTTATAATTGAATTACTTATATTTAATGATGCTTTCAAAAATGGTTGCTGGGCTCCTACGAATGTTGACCTAGTTAACATGCCACAATATCCATCTGTTTCTGCTTAAATAGTTACTCGATATTCTTGATTCCTTGTGTTGTTTAAACCTATAGTTTGCTGATGATAGGTATCCTCATGTTGAAAAAGATCACTTAGTAAAGTTGCTTAAACAACTACTGCTGAATACGGGTCCTCCTATGCAATGTGGTGGGGCAGATGCCCCTGGTGCTGCTGATGTCCCCACGCTACTTGGATCTGGACCTTTTTCTCTTTTGACTTGTAAGTAGTCTTATGAGGTCTAAGATCTAATATATATTCTCTTGGAAATTGATCTCGCATGTCTCAATTTCTTTTACCTTTTTTTTTTTTGGTTTAAACCGACTCCTTTTATCCTTGATTAATTTTCCTACTCTCTGTTCTGGCATGTGCACTACTATAGTTCTGGTACTCGTTTTGGCCAAAAGTTACATAAACCTTTTCCCTGTACTAAACATTTCTCTAACATCATGTCACCAGATAGTGAACTAACAATCCAAGCATATTACAAGATCAATTTTATCTCTTTACTCGTAGACTGACATACACTATCATTTAAACCATATCTTTGGTGGTATTTTGGCCAAAAAAAAAGAAGAAGCCACTATTTACTGAGTAGCATTTTGAGGATTGTATTGCATTTGGATTTGTGCCTTTCTTTGGCTTTATAAGGCATCTAACTGAAAGGCAAAAATAGCTTACAGGTACTTTTTAAAAACTCTTTGGCATGTATTCTGCATCTTGATTGTGAATGATTCCTTTCATCAGTTTGTTCAAGTGAGCAAAGTATCCAGGAAAGCCTTCCGAACTACGAATTCTTCACAAATATCTCTTGTTTGGTCATTTGCACAGTGATCGCTTCTGCACATTTTTCCTCTCCCTTTTATGTTGTTTCTCATAAGTAGCATGACATATACATTCTGTTGCCACTTTAGGTTTTCTGTTTCTCTAAGTTTGAATATGTGATGAACAGGTGAGCGAAATAGAGTCAATAAGCAAGCACAATCCCTTCCTTCATACCTCCGTTGGCCACACATGCCTGCTAATCAGGTGCATGGTCTAACTTTAAGAGAGATCGGAGGCGGTTTCCCAAAACACCATCGTGCTCCATCTATCCGTCTTGCAAGTTATGCTGTTGCAAAGCCGTCAACTATGGTCCAAAAGATGCAAAACATAAAGAAACTAAGGGGACATAGGGATGCTGTTTATTGTGGTACAACTTTAAAACTCTTCTAGTATATAGGCACTTAAAAGTTTTTCTCCCAAAATGGGTTCTCGTTCAGGGCTTTCATTTATGCTCAATAAAAACACACTTTTTCTGCTAACCGTAATTTCCAGAAATTGAATGCCACTAATAGTTTTAAGGATAGCTGTTTCTTTTTTCTTAAATCGTAGATACATTCAATAGCTTTTAGGGTTTATCATATTAGAGGTATAAAGGGTTGTCTGTCAAGAAGACATGCGAACCTTCAGCTCAATTTCTCTGCCTATTCTCTGTTGTCTAGCAATATTTGATCGCTCAGGAAGATATGTGATTACTGGTTCTGATGATCGCCTCGTCAAGGTTTGGTCAATGGAAACTGGATTATGCCTGGCTAGTTGCCGAGGACATGAAGTAAGTTCATTGAGATATGCTCCCAATAGTGTCCTCAATTTAGCTGTTCCTTATGAATAGTGACTCTTCTGTTGTACACTTATTTGCTTGTCATGCTAATAGGGTGACATCACTGATTTAGCCGTCAGTTCAAACAATGCTTTGGTGGCATCTGCATCAAATGACTACAGCATTCGAGTTGTAAGATTCTCCTACCACTTGACATAGATATCTTCTTGCTTTCTTTGAAGAGTAATAATTTTGGGCTTGAAAATCTCCTCTGTTGAAGAATGAGCAGCTTATCTACTTTCTCTTTACTTCAGTGGCGCTTGCCAGACGGATTACCTATTTCAGTTTTGCGTGGTCACGCTGGAGCTGTTACTGCCATCGCATTTACTCCAAAAACTAGCTCCGTGTATCAGCTTCTATCGTAAGCTACCTTTAAGCCTTGATCCTTATTGTTGCTCCTTTCTCTTTGAAGGAACGTGATGCATTATTATGTATAAGAGATTTAGCCCTATTTGATTAAGCCATACAGATTAACTGTGGCTTATGGATTGTTTCTAGAAAGGATAGATGGTTGGCATCTCCCCCGAAAGGGATGGGAAAGGCCTTGGGGTTTTACCTGTTACCAGACACATCCGGTTAAGGCTACCCACTCCGGTGGATCTTACATTTTCAGAAGTTACCAAAAAAACAAAAACTGTCACCGGTGAATTTCAGAATTTGGAAATTAGGAGTATCTTTGTATTCTGAGACATGACTGCTGCATGGGTGATCGTGGTCTTGTATCTGTCTAGTTATACAATTAATGTTTAGTAGGTGGTTGAACATGAATATGATAGTTCATGTAGGAAAAGAAACAAGTAATAGTTGGCCTAGTCAGCTTTGAGGTTGTCTAATGCATAGGTCATAGTTCAAGTAGGAAAAACAATAGATGAAGATAGTCTGAGTACTTAAAGGGAATAACTGATAGTTGAGGTGTGAAACTAGCGTAATAGTGATAGATCAGGTGTGGTTTTGACAAATAACTCATAAATAAATTAATAGTAGTTACTACTTACAAGCTATTCTTTATTATAATTTTACCACATGGTATAAACAATCTCTTCACATCGATCATGAGTCTTTTTTGGCAAAATTTGAAGTATGGGTCTTTATTTGCAAAATATAAGCTTATGGGTCAAGTTTTAATTTAAGAGCGATTGAAATCACAAACTTGGAATTAAAATTCTGCCTTTTAGGTGAATTTGAAATCAAAATTCAAAATGAAATTGGAGTTCTGTTCAAATGTCATAAACAAAAACAAATTTCAAATCCAAATTGCATGGCCAAGTGGTCCCTTAAACTTAGAAATGAACTTCATTTGATGCCTCAATCTCACCCCTTTTTGCTAGTTTTGTATAATGAATCCTTTTTAAATGAATGTTGTCTTTTTCCTTATGTAGTCAATTAATTAGTGACAATACATCTGTAAAAGCTATTCTAGCAATTTGTGTGATAACAAACACAATCTGTCTTGAAGTAGAAAAAGTAAAAAGAATAGCACTCTGTTTAAGAGAGAGGTTATATATCCTTCAGTTGACATAAACAGCTCCGTTTCTTCTCTTCACTGGCTCCAACTTTTCACTCCCGAAAATTCAACAAAAGCTTTAGCTCTTTCGCATTCCAAATCTGCCTTCTGACGTATCTGATATTATCTTTGGTGAGGCATTGAGTACCCCTCCACCTTTGTCTATATGGTTTTGGCATCGAAATTGCTGTGTTTTTAAAGTTTTTGTTGCTTCAACATAATCAGTCTTTTTAACTGAAGTGGACATCACCAAATGATAAGCTTCCCTACTCTTTTTTACCCTTCCC
Organism: Solanum peruvianum; assembly: GCA_027705065.1. Classification (NCBI taxonomy): domain Eukaryota; kingdom Viridiplantae; phylum Streptophyta; class Magnoliopsida; order Solanales; family Solanaceae; genus Solanum; species Solanum peruvianum. The sequence continues at coordinate 75,253,850 of JAKWJD010001755.1, forward strand.
TAGATGCTCCTGCTTTTTGTCGCTCTCTTGGTGACTCGAATAACCTAAACACTAAAGTTTGAAGATGGAGGGTCATCTATATAGATTTCAAAAGAGCAAAAAAATCATAGCTATATTCTATCTCCTATCAGAAGGATCCTGTGACATCTATCATATCAGAGTCTCTACCTTTTGTATTGCTCGAAACATCTGTCTCTACAAAGCCCATCGAGCTCCTCTAGGATTCCTTCACTTTCTCTCAATTCAGCCGAGCCAATAACTTTGCTCTAGCCTCTACATCAACTCCGCAACTTGTTGCGCCTATTATAGACAAAAAAAGGAAAAAAAGAAGTCTGCAATCCACGCGTATAGCTAGAATGGGATACACGTGTTTGTCTAGATGTGAAAGAAGACTATCTAGATGGAAAGCACAGTATTTGTCTAGAGGTGGAAGATTGACCCTGATCAACTCGGTCTTACATGCTTTGCCAACATATTTGATGTCAGTTTTTCCTCTCCCCCTAAGGTGGAGGAAAGAATCGATGCATTAAGAAGGAATTTTTTGTGGAATGGAGAGAAAGAATACAAAGGATTTCATTTGGTCAAATGGAAGACTGTAATCCTTTCAAAGAAACAAGGTGGGTTAGGCATAAGAAACTTGAAGAAATAGAACAAAAGCCTTATGATGAAGTGGTTGTGGAGATTTCCTGAAGAGGAGCAAACCCTTTGGGTTAGAGTGATTCAAGCCAAGTATGACAAGATAGATCACTGGAAAACTAAGGAAGTGACTTCTGCATATGGTAGTAGTCTATGAAGATCAATTAGAAATCTGTGGCATTGTTTATTCCAAAGAACTAGATTCAATGTAATCAATGGAAGAAAGATTTTGTTTTGGGACGATAATTGGTTAGGAAATGGCAGCCTCAAACAGCTCTTTCCAGACATCTATCTGTTGAATCAACAACATGAGGCCACTGTGCAAGAAATTTGGTCCATTTGTGGATGGACTAGCTGAATTTTATGGCACCTTGGACCATTTTCGAGGATTGAAAGAGGGAGAAGACACTCTTAGGTGTCTTCATCATAGCAAAGGTGTCTTCACAGTTAGCTCTGCCTACAAAACCTGAATTAAATGGGGACTCAACTCAGATTTTTGCCTTGGAAGCTTATCTGCAAAGTCAAAATTCCATATAAGGTGGTAGTTTTTACTTGGTTGGTAGGTAGTTAAAGAGGCGGTACTAACACAGGAAAATCTAATGAAGAGGGGAATACATATGTGTCCTAGATGTTTTTTTTGTGAGCAACAGGCAGAGACAATCAACCATCTGTTTCTTCATTGCAAGGTGGTTAGACAGCTGTGGCACTTATTTACTATATTTTGGGGCACAAACTGGACCATGCCACATAGGGCAAGTCAGGCTATAGAAAGCTGGAATAATGAAGGCAGTGGTAGTACAGACCAAAGCAGATGGAGAATTGTCCCAGCAGTGATTTGGTGGACCATATGGAAGGAGAGGAATATGAGATGCTTTGAGAGTGTTATTAGTCCTTTACACGGGATTAAAATGAACTGCACAATCACTTTTTGCTATTGGTGCAGTTTGGAGTATGTAGATGATCCTATAGCTGTTAGAGATATCCTAGGTCCTATGTATGATGAAGTAGGATCTAGTTTTGTTTTGTTTCAAGTACACGCAACTGTATGTAGCTCCATGATGTAAATTTGGGACCCCAGCCTTTAGTGCTGAAGATTAATACACAAAACTGTTACCGTTGTCAAAAAAAATACTGGAAAGAATGGGCTTCAGACAGAAATGGTTGAGATGGATAAAGTATTGTACAACTTTTGAGTTTTCCGTGCTTATGAATGGAGCCCCTACATGGTCACCATTTTTGTTTTAATCACTATGGAGGGGCTGAATAGCATGATCAAAACAACAAACAACAGAGCCTAGTTGAAAGGCTTTGATGTTGCAAGAGAGGGTGGTGACAGTTTGGACGTAACACACCTACAATGATACCCTAATTTTTTGTGATGCTGAGGAGCAAGTACTGAAATATATGAGCGGGTTATATGGAGTCTATTTGAAGGGATGTCTGGATTAAAGCTTAGTGTATCCAGTCAATGAAGTCACAAATATGAACGGCCTAGCAGCAACCCTTAGTGGGGAAATTGGTGAAACTCCAACTCTGTTGATATATGTAATGGTGTGCTGGAGAAGTATGAAAAGAAATTGGCTAGATGGAAAACTCAATATCTGTTCTTCGGAGGTAGACTGACTCTCATTAATTCATTCTTAGATTCCTTGCCAACTTACACGATGACCTTGTTCCCAATACCAGCAAGAGTCATCAAGAGATTGGATATCAGGAGAAAATTTTTATGGCATGGCAACAAGGAGAGGAAAGCCTTCAATTTGGTGAAGTGGAAAGTAGTTATAACTGACAAGAAGGTAGGGGTATGGGGATAAAGAACTTGAAGGTACAGAGTAAAGCTCTCAGAATGAAATGGTTGTGGAAGTTTGCCAATGAAAATCAGATGCTATGAAAGGGTAATACGTGCAGAATATGAAGGTGAAGTGATGTTGATGACCAAAGAAGTGACTACAACTTACGGATTGAGTTTGTAAAGATCAATAAGAGACATGTGGGATGAAGTTAAGAGTAATGCAAGGATCAAAGTTGTAGATGGAAGCAAGACATGATTTTGGAAAGATGATTGGCATGAAAAGGGAAACCTGGAAGTTCTTTTCCCTGACATATACAATATAGTTTTGGGACAGCACAATGCTATAGCAGAGTTATGGAAAAATCAGGGCTGGAGCTTCAATTTCAGAAGACAATTCAATTTCTGGGAAATAGCAAGAGTGGCAGAATTTCTCAACACTGTCGAAACTTGTAATGGGCTACAAACAGGGGAAGATGTTATGTGGTGGAAGGGAAACAGCAGAGGGGAATTCAAAGTTAACTCAGCCTACAAGTTGATGGATCAGACAAACCGACAAACCTGCCGTTGGCCATGGAAACTAATATGGAAACCGACAAACATGCCTCATAAAATCTCATGCTTCATCTGGTCATTGGCCAAAGAAGCTGCTCTGACTCAAGATAACTTGAAGAAAAGGGAGATAACCTTATGCTCTAGTTGCTTTCTTTGTTGAACCATCTGTTCCTACATTGCAAGTATTACCCAACAACTATGGAGGATTTTTTTGAATCTCAAAGGCATCTCCTGGACCATGCCAAGGAAGGTCTCAGAGGCTTTGAAGAGTTGGGAGGCAGCAGGGGTGAATGCAAAGGACAGAAACAATGGAGAATTGTCCCTGCTATATGGTGGACTATTTGGATAGAAAGGAATTCTAGGTGTTTTGAGAGCATAGAGAATGATGTCCAGAAAGTCAAGTTAAACTGCATTTTTTTGTTATGTTTTTGGTGTAATCAAGTATACTCCAATGACACTGTATCAGTAATTGATGTTATAGACTCAATATAGACTGAAACAAGTGGAAAAGGAGCATTTGTATATTATGGTTTCAGTACAACCCATGTACTGTTTTGTGATATAATACAAATTTACCTATTTCAAAAAAAAAATGATCTCCCAATATGTACCTTGTTTTGAGAGTTGGGCTAAAGATATTTGATCATGACCTTTAATTGGGATATCCTTGAAGTCAATAGATAGTGGAGAACGAAAACCCATAAAATATGTTTCTTCACATCTGTAATCGTGGTGGACAGATCTATCTGGTACAACCTATGCTGATGTGAGGTAGCAGGTACTTGGTAGAATAGTCGAGGTGGGTGCAAGATGGGACACCATCATTATAAAATTAAAGATAAGTGGAACAACAGGCCTATGCTGACCTATTTTAATTTTTAATTGCTTCACCTTGTAGTTTTTTCACATTTCAAACAATTTTTATGAGGACCATTATTTGATACACTGGTTTAATAATCTTTTCAAACATTTTCTTGAGATCTCTGCATTGGATCAAATTAGGCCATGTATTTTGGAGGGAGGGAGTAATATCATAGAAGAAGCTAACATGATAGCAGAAGAAATGGAAGGAAAATTTGTGGTCTAAACCAAACCTGTAATTTGATGGGAACTAGGTGCTCTGTACCAATAGTATATTAGTAAGCTAGGAATTCTAGGATTAGATTTTTGTTCTTTTTGTGAGTGGTTTTATATTCTTTTGTTGTCCCTGTTCTATGAGATTATAGTTCAAATTTTGGTGATGTGATGGAACATACTGCTTACGAGGTGTGTACAAAAGGTAGGGAATCTTACAACAAATCACAATTCACTACAAATTCATCTAGTCATCAGCAATAACTGCATGATAAAGAATCAACATTGACTTGATTATCAACAACACTCCTAAAATATGCAAAAATAAAAATGTTCCACTAATCTATAAGGGAAAAGATTTTGGCACAAGGACTATCTGCAATTATCCTTGTGCATTCAGATGCCTATACATTTTTGAATGCTTCATCAAAATACCTATACAAAAGAGTATTCTACTTCTTCAGATGCTCTCCCAATTCTCACCTTTACATTTACTTATGTGGAAAGCAAAAAAAGAGCTACTTCGCTTCCTCTTTTTCTCCTTCTCTTCCTTCAGGTGTTAGATCCTATAAGCACCTCCTGCAGGCTCATCCTTTCCTCTCCGAACATGATCCACAGCAAGGTCTTGTAGTCATTACCTTATTTCCTCTTTTACCATGTGGTATTTTGTATATCCGATAATTATAGACACCTATACACAGGTTTCAATTGATTGCAAGTGGCTTCTAAAATATTACACAACATTGTGCTCTTGTCTGGTTATGGTATACAGCCACTATATATAGCTGTTTGTTCTTCATAATAGTGGAAATCTTACATCACAATTTTTTCGCTTTAAGAGACTCTTGAACATATTATGTGAAGTTGTGTGTCGATCGTGCATGTTTTAATATTTATGTTAAAAGACTTAAATCAAAAGATAAATGTACGAAGTTTTTTCTTATAATTTGTTTTTTAATTCCTCTATAAAACTTCCTTAACTCAAAGCATTAGATGAAGATATGGAAGCCTTAGACTAAGGTACAAAGAGATAAAGAGGGTTAAAATACAAGAAACCTAGTAAAGATTTTACACTAGGTTGTACAAGTAACAGAAATCATTTTTATCTATTTTCGTGTCTGTTAAATTTTCTTGCTAAGTATTATGGGTTTATGGTAACTTGCTTTATAAATGTGTGACTTCCTTCCCACGGGTTTTTGTTTCCTACTGGTAGGTCATCAGATGATGGAACTTGTCGCATTTGGGATGCTAGGTCTTCTCAATGTGTTCCACGCGTTTACTCGCCAAGACCAAAGGATAACGTCTCAGGTTAGCTGAGAACAAGTTATTTGACTGATAATGTTTGTGCTGTTAGTTGGCGAGCCTGTGAGTGAATTTCACTTTTATGCAGTGAGGAGCAGTGGTACTGCAGCAACCAACCTTCAGTCCTCTAGTAATACATCACATAGCCATCAAATTTTGTGTTGTGCATATAATGCCAATGGAACTGTCTTTGTCACTGGCAGCTCTGATACTTTAGCAAGGGTATGAACAAGCATCAAACGTTATGTTCACTTATAACATTGTCAAATCTTCATTATAAGATAGCAGGGATGTGAGATTCTTTTGTTTCCTGTCAATAAGCTCTTAGCATAGTTTACCTTTTTTTTGGTAAGGTAATATTGTATCATTCTTCTTAGGATCTGACTGATACAAGAAATGTTCTGAGCTTCTTTATCAAAGTCCTCTTATTAATGTTTAGCTTACTTATGGCATAACACATCTTTGACAACCTATTATAAGGAATTTTCAGTCGGTTAAACATAGAGTTTACCGTATGACATATGCAAGAAATGTTAAGAATGTGAAAGTTTTTGGTGCATTTTGACTTTTCAGTGTATTCTCTGTTAATGGGATGATGAGATTGTATGGAATCACAAATATTATCCGTTTTCAGGTCTGGAGTGCTTGTAAATTCTCCCCAGATCACCCTGAGGAGCTAAATCATGAAATAGATACATTATCTGGTCATGAAAATGATGTCAACTATGTACAGTTCAGGTTGGTGCGGTCATGTTGTCGCCCTTAAACGTGTTCATCATTATCTCACTTTCTATTCTTTTGTGCAGTGGCTGTGCAGTTGCTTCACGATCTTCAACTTCTGATTCTATTGTGGAGGACTGCATTCCTAAATTTAGGAATTCTTGGTTTGTGAACGTCTTTTTTCCTTGTTCCAAATTTCAAATGGTCCTAATACCAATAAACAAATAAAAAATTTAAATGGCTCTATGTCCTTATCAGCTATAGTTAATCATGGTTGAACATAAAGTAGAGTTTGGTTGGTCAACCTGTTTGATGGATAAAATTGAGTTAACTTGCATAATGATCATGCTTGTTAAAACACAATTTTCAGGTTTAGCCATGACAACATTGTCACTTGTTCCCGTGACGGAAGTGCAATTATTTGGACCCCAAAACCACGCAAGTCGTCCCATGTAAGTTCTTGACTTCAAAATTTTGTCTCTTTCATGAATAAGATGAGATAATTGTTAGTTTCAAAAAAAAAAGAAGATAATTGTTGTTCAACTTCCCAAGCCTTTTGTGGATTTATTTGTGAGAAATAAGAAAATGAATACATGCCCAAAATTGTGCCTGTATATTTTAAAGGGATACTACAGAATGTATGCTCTGCTTTACTCGAGGTGTTAGACACTAATTCATCACACCGTTACATCTGTAAATTGGGACCAAGTCTAACTGACCCACAGTATTGAGACATATTTCTCTATGCTGGTTCATTCTGAGTAACATAATGTTCTAATCTGTTCAGGGAAAACATGGACGTTCTTGGAGTAAGGCATATCATCTTAAAGTTCCTCCGCCACCAATGCCACCACAGCCTCCTCGAGGAGGGCCACGGCAGAGATTTCGCCCTACTCCTCGCGGTGTTAACATGATAGTGTGGAGCCTGGATAATCGCTTTGTACTGGCTGCTATCATGGGTATTTTATCTTAATTGCATATTTAGTTCAAATGCATTAATTTGTACTTTTATTTGGTTAAAACTATTTTAAATATGATTATGGGATGAAAGTTTCATTTCTTGCCCATAATAGTTTGGTCTTTGTGAATTGAAACATCTTGTTGTTGACCTACTATACAGTAATTAAAGATGATGCTCAACAGGCATGAACACGCATTCACAAGCCTGGTTAGCGCATCTCCAACCCTATACTCTATTTCACTCTCCAAATACAATCAACTAGCTCCAACCCAATTCTCTATGTTACTCTCTAAAAAAGATTCTTTTTCTCTCCTTAATATTATATTATTATTTCTATTTCATTCTTATTTTCTTATTTCATAATATAAGTCCCTTCTTTTTTTCTTTCGAAATAATCACTTTTATATAATTTTCATGTAATATAAAATTTTGTTTTTACAAATTCTTCTTTTAATATAAAATTATATTTTATTCTAAATTTTTAAATAACATACCTTAAAAGCAATTATTATATAATATACAAATTAATGAACAATTCAAATAAAAGTAAAATCATTAATGAAATATGATTATACAAGCATTAAATAAATACCCAACTTTCAAGATTATTACGTTGCTCACATAAATGCTCTATTAACGCATTATGGAGTTCAAAATGAGCATTTTTGTCCGTATTTTTTTTATGCCTAGTTAAAAATTGTTCAAATTGAAGATTTTTATCTACCACCATTTTTGGTGTTGCAATTGGAGTCTCTACGACATCTTGAATTGGTGCATTGAGATTATGTTCATCCTCAATTATCATGTTGTGCAATATAATACATGTAGTCATTATATCATGTAGCACTTCCTTTTTCCAAAAACGTGATTATCCTACAATAATTGCAAAACGTGATTGCAAACCTCCAAATGTACGTTCAACATCTTTTCGACTCGATTATTGTATGATCGTGTAATATTTCTTCTTTTGAGAACGTGAATTACGAATATTTTGAACAATAGTGAAAATTAATTATAAAATCAAATTATATTAAATTGACAAAAAAATCGAAATATATGTAGTATATATAATATATATATTTTTTTAAAAATCATATTATAATAAAAAGAATTACAAATATCAGAGATTTAATTCATAGCCTCATATGAAAAATAATAGGTTAATTAAAAAAATAATAGAAATAACGGAAAAGGGTTAAAAATACCCTTAAACTATCTGAAATAGCTCATATATACCCTTAAACTATATTTTGGCTCAAAACTACCCTTCCCGTTAAACTATTGGGTCAAAAATGTTCTTCTAATTAACGGAAATTGTTAAATACCATTTGGATGCCACATGAATGCCACATGGCATCCCAATAGATTTTCACTGCCACATAGCATAAAAGGAAAAGGATCAAAAGTACCCTCAATTCTCAAACTATCCGAAATAGCTCATATTTACCCTTAAACTATATTTTTGCTCAAAACTACTCTTCCCGTCAAACTATTGGGTAAAAAATGACCTTCTTATTAGCGGAAGTTGTCAAATTCCACATGTGCCACATTGACTAAATCCCTAAATCTTAATTGCTCATTTTCCCCTCATTTCATTATCTTTTAGAAACGATTTCACCCCTTCTCCCTCATTTCGCGGCTAAGGTTTCATAGTTTTCTTCATCGCTGGGTTTCAAAGTGGATATTCGTGGTTATAGGTTAGTAAACTTTTTTCTGGTTTTATTGTGTTTACAACCACGAAAATCCACTTTGAGACTCATCACCGAAGAAAGTTATGAAACCTTGGCCGCAAAATAACGGGAAAGTTGTGAAATTCTATCTATCATACTTTGAAATCGTAACTGTAATAAAATAAGAAAAAATATTTACTAACCTACAATCATGAATACCCACTTTGAAACTCAGCTCCGAAGAAAGTTACGAAGCCGTAGCTGCGAAATTAGGGGAAAGTTGTGAAATCGTAACTATCATGCTTTGAAATCATAAACATAATAAAATAAGAAAAAATATTTACTAACCTACAAGTATGAATATCGACTTTGAAACTCAACCATGAAGAAAAGTATGAAACCCTAGCCGCAAAATGATGGAGAACGGGTGAATATATCATTTCTGAAATAATGAAATGAGGGGAGAAGTAATTAGGATTTAGGGATTTAGTCTATGTGGCAGTAGAACCTTATTGGCATGCAATGTGGCATCCACATGGCATTTAACAACTTCTGTTAATAAGAAGGGTACTTTTGATCCAATAGTTTAACGGAAAGAGTAAAGGGTATTTTTGACCCTTTGTATTTAGTCTACGTGGCAATGAAATCCTATTGGCATCTATATGGCATCCACGTGGCATTTAACAACTTCCGTTAATAAGAAGGGTATTTTTTACCCAATAATATAACGGGAAGGGTAGTTTTGAGCCGAAATAAAATTTAAGAGTATATTTGAGCTATTTCGAATAGTTCAACGGTATTTTTTAGCCTTTTTCGTAGAAATCATAATAAAATAATGAAAAAGTGAAATAGAGAGTGAATAGTAGTTCTCCAAATTTGGAGAACTACTGTTCTACTCTATATATGTAGAGAATGAAGAGTGAAATGGAGGGTAATTGGAGAGCCCATTCTCTATTTTACTCTCCAAATATAGAGAATGGAGAGTAAAATAGAGTGGGGTTGGAGATGGTCTTACTAGGCTTTTCTCATGACAGTAGTGAATAACTCATGCTGATAATGAGTTAATAAATAAATTTTATTAATGTCATAATGGAACCAAATTATATCAGGATGATATTGACAGCGAATACTGGTAGTATGGATATTTTCTTTCGTTACAGATTTATTGTTGCCTTTAAAGCCCAGAATTTTCCCTTTTTCACGCACCCTATCGAACATCTAGTTCTAGCAAGTATGTTGTTACTACTGTATAATGACCTTTAACTTCATGTTAAATCTGCTTTCTGGTTTGCATCCAGGGAAGTCTGTGTTGGAATAGGTAATAAGTTGTTGGAATATTTGGTTGGTAAATTGTAAATAAAGTGTATTTGAGTTAGTTTCAAGATATTTAAACATCAGTGATATTTAAACATCGGAAACTGATGTCAAGTTGATACTATTCTAAGACATGTTGTGCCTGGCATGGGCTTAAGTTTACCCCCATCAGAGTAATGCAGCCATGGTTGAAAGAAAAAAAGAAATAATGCAGTCATGTGAAAGTTTTGAAAAGAAATGCTTAGGAAACTTATTTTCCACTGCAAGTAGATAATGGTGTGAGCTGAGAATAATTTGGGTGCCTTATGGAGGGTTATTCCTCATGAGTCATGAGCTATTAAGTATAGCACGAATCTAACATGGCTTTGAAGTTGTAGATTGACTTCCCAGTATATTTTCATCATCTATCAAAGGAGCAAGGAAGCATCTCCGTAAGAGTTCACTTTGAGAGTCATCCGGGCTGGGATAGTGGCTCCCAGTTCCTTAAGGGTTTGCTCATGCTAGAAGGAGCATCTTCACTTAGTGATCATCCACTAGTTTACACAATTCCGAAGAAATTATCATGGATTAGCCACATGCAGGGAAACTTGGTTGAGTAGTTCCTGTTCCATTCATACTACTGTTAGCTTATGTGCTAGGTCTGGCGGCCGTTGAATCTTACCCAGTATCAGAAATTGGATCAGATATTTCCTCGATTGCCGAGGGTCCAGTCATATCTGAATGGATCTTGTTTTTTTCTTGTTTTCCCATGTGTGTGACTAGTCAATTCCTGGCAAAGTGGACATGTAGAAGTGCGAATATTTTCGTAAGCACCTGCAAGGCTAACAACACAAATTGGTTCATGTTCTTCCTACTCGTTGAGTGTCAAACTCGAACTTCGTTGGTTTTGAAATCAAGGTCTTCCTAAGCACCTGCAAGGCTAACAACACAAATTGGTTCATGTTCTTCCTACTCGTTGAGTGTCAAACTCGAACTTCGTTGGTTTTGAAATCAAGGTCTTCTTGGTTTCTGTTAGAAAGGAAAATACCCCCATTTGAGGTTGTGAATGACTGAATTCAAATTTTGTTCCTTTTGTTGAAGCAGAGAAATATGGTGCTTGAATTTGAAATTTTCAACTCATAAGGTTAACTTATGCAGATTGCCGAATTTGTGTTTGGAATGCTAGTGATGGTAGCTTGGTGCACTCCTTGACTGGTCACGCACAGTCTGTAAGTTATCTGACTATGATTAGGCTGATATTTCTGAGTTTTTCTTTCAAAATGGTTGCTTAGGCTGGTTATACATTTTCACATGTCATCTTGGTTAGATATTTTTGAGAAACTTCCACTTAAGCTCCATTTCATTGCATGTGTTTCATTGGTTATTTCTTTCTCCTCTTGCTTCCACCGTTGTCTAATTTCTTGGTCAGGCACTATAAAAGAGTCATGCAATTCTTTAGGGTGGTTTATTCATTTTTTTGGTCATAAACTCATAATAAACTTTAAAAATTGTGAGTCACTCAATTCTGGTACTATTCCTGATATGACTCCTCCATCCCTTCACTCCATCCACACCTATTAAAAAACTTATATTTGGTGTAATTGACGGTTTGTGTTCGACTCTTGCAGACATATGTTCTGGATGTTCATCCTTTCAACCCCAGAATCGCAATGAGTGCTGGTTATGATGGGAAAACCATCCTGTGGGATGTAGGTTTCTGGTTCTTTTGATTATTGTATCACATCCTTTTACACAGGTATTTCTGTTTGTTGAGCTCTTGCTATTTCTATCTCCAGATATGGGAAGGGATCCCCATCCGCACATATGATATAGGTCGCTTTAAGTTGGTTGATGGAAAGTTTTCACAGTAAGTAATTTAAAGAGGACATCATAATATTTCCTGTATCTTTGATATTTGACTTATAAAGTTTGTTTGTGTATATAAATGGTGATTCCAATGTACTTCAAATTTTAGACATCATCAGAGCTTCCTGATTTGAGGTCATAGAAGAATACCAATCCTATCCTGGCTTCAGAATTAATTACTCATTCAGTTCCATTTCCCATTAGATTTGCTAACTGGTGCAAATGCTCTTTGCTTTATTTGAAATGTCGAAGTTACTTATTGTGTTGAATGTGCTGTTTCTTTGTGAAAAGGGATGGAACATCAATTGTTCTTTCTGATGATGTTGGGCAAATATATTTATTAAATACAGGCCAAGGCGAGTCTCAAAAGGATGCTAAATATGATCAGGTATATGAGACGGTTTCTTTCGTTCTCATCATTGTTTAATTAGTTTACAGTTACTGTATGCGATCTTGAGGCTATAACTTTCAACAGTTCTTCCTTGGGGATTACCGGCCCCTTATCCAGGATGCGCAGGGGAATGTTCTTGATCAGGTACCTTTAGTTCTGACATACTAGTTCAACCCGTCAATACAGGATTATGACACATTTTTCTTTTTTGTCCTTTCAAAAATTTATTACCTTGATGTCTTTCTTTTTTCCACCCATCCCATTAAAAATATGTCATTGACATTATTTAAAACTTTGTATGAAATCTTTTCAAATGATTAATCCAAGTTTGAACTTTTACACTGTATCTTAATCCGTTTAGTTATCTTTCCAACCAATTTACTGTTAATCTCTATAGTCAAAGTAGGTCATGCAAAAAAAAAAAAGAATTAGGTCATGTTTTTGTGACGAAGAGAGTTAAAAGATTTATTCTTTACCACTTTTAAGTTCTGTCATTTGTTTTTACTACTTGAGAAATTTCATATCAAACTTATCTGGGTAATACATGGATGGGCCTATCTGTCAGCTACCTACGGCTGTTCCATCTTGTATAAGTTTGCCTTGTTTTATAAGTTTACAACAGGCGTTTTTTACCTGTTGCAGGAGACACAGTTAGCTCCATATCGGAGGAACATGCAAGATCTTCTTTGTGATGCAAGTAGATATTCGTTGCTTTCAGAATTCGTTCTTTTTTCTTTTTGGTCAATTTCAAGATGGTAATGAATGTTTTTTTCTTCCAAACATGAATAATGGGAATACTAGGTATGCTTCCATATCCTGAACCATATCAGAGTACTTACCAGCGCCGCCGCCTAGGAGCTCTGGGTACCGAGTGGCGTCCTTCTTCAATTAAATTTTCTGTAGGCACAGATGGTGGTTTGGGCCTAGGATATCAGGTTTTACCAGTGGCTGACTTGGACATAATAGCTGAACCACTGCCAGAGTTTGTGGATACCCTTTTCTGGGAGCCAGATAATGTTATTCTGAATGATGAGACTGATTCAGAATATAATATGAATGAAGAGCTTTCTGCTGAAGAAGAGCATGAATGTTTAAGAGATGGCTCTTCTAGTGGTTCAGTATGTAGTGAAGAACAGAAGATGAGAAGGAGTCGGAAAGATAGCCTACGCAGATCAAAAAGGAAAATATCTGTATCAGAAGTAAGCATCTACATTCACAAACAAATTACCTATTTGCTTAGCCTGGCTGAGCAATATTTGCATCTTTTTCAGGTGGAAGCCGCATCATCTGGAAGGCGTCTTAGGAAGAAAGTTAAGGATGATGATGTTGGCACTTCATATAGAAGTCTTAGAACTAGGAAATCAAGAAATGGGCAGAAAGCTACCACTAAAAGGAAGTCAACTAAACCAAAGTCATTCAGATCTCACCGTGGAGCTGCACATCCTGAAATTGTATATCAGCAATATGACATTTCTTCAGATGATGAAGATGAAGCTAGCTCTGAGGATGATTCATTGGAAACTGAATCATTAGAATGTTGGTCAAGCGATCAGAGTATTGCATATGATGACAAACTGACAAGCACACCGCGGAGCTATCCAACGGGTGGAGCTATCGATGTGCCTCCTAAATCCACTGAACCTCCAACAAACGGCGAGAACAAAAGGAGATTAGTCCTAAAATTGAAAATCCGTGATGCTAATAAGCTTGAGCTATCAAAAGACACTGCAGCTCAATGTGGTGACCAAGCTGATAAGCCATGTTCTTCGCAAGCTGGTGAAGAGATAACTGAAGATAATGTGGTTAACCTAAGGTTAAAGGAGCCAGGATCATCCTCTGCAGGCGAGATTGACATGAAGCTGTTCGGGAAATACAGTGAAACAGAACATATGGTTAATGACAAGGAACCCAAAGATGTTTTAAATGAGCAAGTCGATAGAAAACCTTCTGCTGGTCTAGATATCCAAAGTCTGGCTCTGGCCGATAATTTAATGGCCGAGGCCCAAACGAATCTGGGACAAACTGAAGTTAGCAGTTTGCTGGCTGGAAATGGTCCTGGAGATGCACTGTGTTTCTCAGGAGTTGCTAAAAGTTCTTCATTATTGCACTCTTCATCGTCACCCAGTCATCAGCTGCAGCAAATAGGTGTAGGTCCTGGTGCAAACAAGTTGACTACCACTGATGACAATCCTGAAGTAAACCTCAAACCTAGAGTGAAGCCAACCATAATAAAGATAAAGTCAAAGAAAATGTCCAGGGAGTCTCTAACTCATTCTGAGTTTAATCCTCCTACAAATGCTTATTGTGGAGATGAATCAACATCTAAAAAAATTTCCCATTTGGAACAAAACCAAGTTCCAGAAACAGGTAATGGCCCTGATAGATTCAGTCAGAATTTGCATTGGGGTGTACTGATGGATGATTCTGTTGGCAGAAACAAGTCTCATGGATCTAGAAGCGGCTTATGTAGCAGTCATGATATTTGTGGAAGTGCTTCTAATGCTTGTAATGATCATAACGAAACAGGTTCTGAATTCCCTCATGCCGCGACTGATGCAGCTCGTAGAAAGAGATCCTTAAGATTTACTGCTATGTCAAGAGACGCAGCATTCGGGAAAGATGACCTAAAAATAAGAGAGAGCCATGTAGCTGTAGGTTCATCAAGAAGCACAGAAAAGCTAACCAAGAAGGCTACTGGTTCTCCGCCACTAGGATGGACTTCAACTGATGTGTTCAAGTGCCGGTCATCTAGAAACGCTAAAGAGGGTTCTTCCAGGGATGAAAATGTTTTTTCATCTGGAATGAGCTTGAATGAGGCAGTGAAAAAACTGAATTGGTTGCTATTGTCAGAACGTGAAGAGGGTTACCGCTACATTCCTCAGCTAGGTGATGAAGTAGTGTACTTCCGACAGGTGCATTATTTAGTTTCTATTGGTTAATCATTGCCTCTTCTTTCCTTTTACCGCATTTTGTTTTTTCATGTAATATTTTTTTTTTGTTGCATTAGTGATTTCCAAATCGAATCATTAAGCTTTATTTGATTTACACTTGGTATTTCTCAACATTAGGGGCATCAAGAATATATAGAATATAGTGATTCATCAGAGCGTGGTCCTTGGACAAAGAATGCAGCTGCAGTCCAAGCTGTGGAAATTTGCTTAGTAAAACATCTTTCATATGCAACTCTTCCTGGCTCTGGTGAGAGCTGCTGTAAAGTTACACTTCAATTCATAGATTCCTCATCCCCCGTCTCTGGACAGAAGTTTAAGCTTACACTGCCTGAACTAGTCAACTTCCCTGACTTTCTAATTGAGAGATCGAGGTATGAGAGTGCAATGGAGAGAAATTGGTCATATGGAGATAAGTGTCTGGTTTGGTGGAAGGATGAGAGTGAGCAAGGTGGTAAGTGGTGGGTAGGTGAGGTAGTTTCAGTGAAAGCCAAGTCTGACCAGTTTCCTGACAGTCCATGGGAAAGATGTGGTATCCTATACGAAGGTGAAGTAGAACCCCATCCTCAGAGTCCCTGGGAACTGCATGATGTAGATAGTTCATGGGAGCAACCTCAACTTGACTTGGAAAGCAAAAATAGAGTGTTGTCATCTGTCACTGAACTATTGCAGTCAGCAAGCAGAAATCAGGTTTCAATCTTTTAAATTGTCTAGCCTTCAATTAACAATTGAACTTTGTAGTTAAAAACATCAGATCTGACCCCGTTATGCATGTTACAGGATAACTTTGGGATTCTAAAATTGAAACAAGTTGCTGGGAAACTGGACTTCATGAATAGGTACCTCTATATAAATTACTTGTGTTGCTTTGAACTTTGAAGAAATTAAAGAAATTCCATTATCATAACTCTGGGATGGGTTTTGTTACAATAACTTTTTCAAGCTTCGAACCTATGTCTGTTAAATAGTTGCTTGGCATGCACAATTATTAATGGACCCAACACGATAAATGATTTGCTCTTTGCAGGTTCCCTGTTCCTCTATCACCTGAAATAATCCGGTTAAGGTTAGAGAACAACTATTATAGAAGCTTGAAAGCAATGAAGCATGATTTCTCTGTGATGATAGCAAATGGTGAGGCTTACTTTGCCAAAAACAGGGAGCTTTCACTGAAAATGAAGCGTCTTTCAGATTGGTTTACCAAGAAATTATCAAATTTATGAGGGCATGCTTCTCCTTAGCTTATTAATTTTCTTTCCTTCTTCCAACTGCCTGGCGGATCCAATTTTGTGGAATGGATCTTCAGTGCCTATGCTCTGGAAATTGTTGGTCTCAGAGTCTAGAGTTGTCTGTTGTATTATTTTGGGGGGTTCAGGGTACAGTTTACACCAAGTAGAATTACTATATGGAGATACAGAGAGGGGCATTCTTTTTCTTTTTGTTTTCTTTGTATGTTTCTTCTCGAGAATGTTACTCAGAAAACAGAATTATTTGATTTACTTTTACTATACTTTGAGATTCAGTCAGTCCTTTGTTGTTTCGATTCAAATATCCAAACTTCCTGCATGAAATTGAATGTAACCACAGCTTAATCCATTACGTAAAAGAGAAAATAATGCATACATTAGTTCTGCTATTACTAATTCCTTGTTTATTTATTTTTGGGAAAAGGCTCAAATATGCCATCGAACTTTCAAAAAAGGCTCATTTATGCCATCCGTTAAAAGTTTGGCTCATCCATGCCACTACCGTTTAAAAAAGGCTCATTCATGTCATTTTTTTTTAACGGTGGTTTTACAAAACCACTTTTTACACGTGTCAGATTAAAATTCGTCCACGTCATTTTTTTATTTATACTAGGGAAAGGCTCAAATATGCCATCGAACTTTCAAAAAAGGCTCATTTATGCCATCCGTTAAAAGTTTGGCTCATCCATGCCACTACCGTTTAAAAAAAGGGTCATTCATGCCATTTTTTTTAACGGTCGTTTTACAAAACCACTTTTTACACGTGTCAGATTAAAATTCGTCCATGTCATTTTTTATTTATAATAAAAAATCAAAAATCTGAAAAATTATTAAATAAAAAACCCACCCAAATAAAGACCCACCCAAATTAAAAAAATCGCTGCCAAGAAAGCGATTTATGTGAATTTCTTTTCTTTTTTCTTTTTAAATCTTGACAGCTACTTTAGTTAACAAATTTTTATTAAATTATCGCTGCCAATTTTTTTAAGTAAATCATATTAAATGTTGATGAAGTTTTGTTTTAAAAAAATAATTCAACGATTTTTTACAAAAATTGTCACTGATTTTTTATAAAAAAAAATTCCATCAAGTTGCGATCTTTAATTTTAAAAAATCAAGAAAGTAACAGCCAAGAAAAAAAATTCTTAATATACATATGCTGCAATTGCAGTGATTTTAAATAAAAAAAACACTTAAAATTATAATGCGATTTTTATTTTTATCAAAATAAAAAAAAATCACCAATATTTAATATGACTTTTTTTAAAAAATAATTGGCGACGATATTTTTATAAAGAAAAAATTTCTAGAAGCAGATTTTTTTATTTAAAAGAAAAAACTTTTTTTGTAAAAATGCTGATTTTGATTATTTTGGTAAAAAAATCACCTACATTAAATAACTTTTTTTAAAAATAATTTAGCAGCTAAATATATCATCGAACTTTAAAATCTTCATTTATGCCAAATATAATAAAAATAATTTAAAATATAATAATTTGGGTGTACATATAGGGTTTTATATTTAATAATTTTTCAGATTTTTGATTTTTTATTATAAATAAAAATGACGTGGACGAGTTTTAATCTGACACGTGTAAAAAGTGGTTTTGTAAAACCGTTGTTAAAAAAGAAATGGCATGAATGAGCCTTTTTTTAAACGGTAGTGGCATGAATGAGCCAAACTTTTAACGGATGGCATAAATGAGCCTTTTTTGAAAGTTCGATGGCATATTCGAGCCTTTTCCCTTATAAATAAAAATGACGTGGACGAATTTTAATCTGACACGTGTAAAAAGTGGTTTTGTAAAACCACCGTTAAAAAAAATGGCATGAATGAGCCAAACTTTTAACGGATGGCATAAATGAGCCTTTTTTGAAAGTTCGATGACATATTTGAGCCTTTTCCCTTTATTTTTTTTTTCAAATAATCGTTGGATGGAATATGTGTATTTAATGAGTCTGGAGTCAAAAGGGTTAAAAAATTGTTAAAAATTTTAAAAGGGTATATCAACTTTTTTTTAACCAAAACGGTAAAATCGCTCACGATAGTAGTGATTTTGATATGAGCAATTCCGTTGTTAGTCTTATTTATACAACATTAATATAAAATAAAAATCAAATGACTTAAATGCCTTTCTCCATAGATCTTTTTCCCATCTCCTTTAAAAACTCCACGTCTTTATTTAAATTAAAAAAGCTACTTTCTCCGTTTCAAAAAGATTGGTCTAGTTTGACTTGGAATGGAGTTTAAGAAAAAAAAAGACTTTTTAATCTTGTGGTTATAATTGAAGTTATAATCAAATGTATCAAAATGTCTTTTAATCTTGTAGTCTTAAATATGTCACGTGGAAAGTTAAAGTTAAAGTGTTGCTAAAAAGGAAAAGAGTCATTTTTTTTAAACAAACTAAAATCGAAATAGGAACATTCTTTTTTAAACGAAAAGAGTATTTTTTATATGTTGTATATAAAATCAAACACGCTTTTTTATATCATACTTGATGTATTTCATTTTTCTGTAATGATCAAACAATTTTTTTCAAAAAAAGAATCAGTTCACTAAAAATAATTTTGCATCTTTAAATCATTTATATTATAAATACGATTTAACTTATTTTACAAACCAAATAACTTTCAAAAAAAAAATATGGAGTTAATGAAATGTGGTGACCTCTTCCTTTGGATGTATTTTTATTTTTTTTCGTTCAATATTTTTCTATTTGTATTTAGAGTTTCATTAATTCAATTCGTGTCTCATTCTCGATAAAGCAGCAGTCACAACTAGGGTCCAATAAACAAAAGCAAGAATACGACGAAACTCTAATGAACCAGTAAGAAGGGCCATAGAGAAGCTTCCCGCCAACTGTGGCACTCAACGTTCACTCTTCCCGCCATTGGGAGAAGCAATATATATATAGTACAGTTCATTACTTTTCTCATTCATTCCACTATTTGCTTCTACATTGCCACTAATGGCCGCTTCTTCTCGCCGCTCCAGCAATGGCAGATCACCGCTAGTCAATCAACAGAGCCAAATCACTTCTTTCTTCTCCAAAGCCCTCTCGTCTTCTTCTTCTTCTCCTTCACCTCTTCTCCCCAAACAAATTCCACAAAAATCTAACCCTAACCCTAATACTAAATCTAAACCTAATCTTAGTCCTAGTACCAGTCCTTGTGTTAGTCCTACTACTCCTTCTCCTCTAAGTGCGAAGCGGAAGATTACTGTGCCTATTTCAGCCGTTGTTGACCTTAAACCATCATATGGACAAGAGGTAGTGGATAAAAGAGTTAAGGTTTACTGGCCATTGGATAAAATATGGTATGAAGGTTGTGTGAAGTCTTTTGACAGTAGTTCTGGTGAGCATTTGGTTAAGTATGATGATGGTGATGAGGAAATGATTGATTTGGCTGAAGAAAAAATTGAATGGGTGAAGGCACCTGTGAGGAAGTTGAGGCGGTTGCGGAGGTCTTCCGTGGTGGAAGAGAAGGAGGAGGAGGAGAAATTGGAGGATTTAAAGAGTGTTGAGGATGATTCTGAGGATGAAGATTGGGGAAAGGATGCTGCTAAACTAGTGTCGGAAGGTGAGGATGCTTCCGAGGATATGGATTTGGAGATTGAGGAAGAAGACGATGGTGTTGTTGGACCTAAAAGTCGGAAAGTGAGTGGGAGCAAGGTGGTGGCGAGGAAGAGAAAAACTGGTGAAGGGGAGAAGTTAACTCCGAGTTCGAGCAAGAAGAGTAAGAGTCTTGCAGATAAGAGGAGTGCTAATAGCAAAATGGACTCTGCTGTGATTGGAGTAAATGGAAAAGAGCCTACTGCAACCAATGAGGATTGTAAGTGATTCAACCTGCTTCTTTTGTGTCCTATCAGGTTCAGTTTACTTGTTGAATACTCTAGAACATTTGGAGGTTATGGTGTTGTACAATGATAGTAACTGTCATTTTAAGTACCTATATTACAGTAGTCCTGCTATGAATGTTTATTTTTCTTTTCACATGAGCATATTAAACCATGAGTGTCATTTTCCCAAATATGTTTGACTTGTTATGACTCTTTGACTTTGTATCGAGCAAAAAAAATTTGTTTGCTCTTCTTACAAAAGATGGTCTTTCTTGCGAGGAAAGTGTAAAACAACGAAAAGGAAACAGACTAGAAGGGGGAAGATTGGAAAAGAGAGAACTTCTACTTGTCAAAAGAACAAATAGGAAGGGGGGAATCTGTACTATATGTGGTTGGATCCAAATGAAAATGTGAACTTGTAGTAAGGCGGGAATGAGGTTGCCTAATTGGTCAATAACTTTCAATGTTGCAGTTTGTTACCGTATAAATTTTGAAATTTCTTGCCTAGGTGATAGGTTTACAAAAAATTTAATGCTTAAATGTTTTAGGAAATAAAATTGAGGTGGCTTTGCCCTGCAGGTGCCAAGGCATCCAACAATGTCAATGTATTGCTGTGTGGTGCAGCAGATAGATTTGGACAACGTGAAACACAGAAATTCCCATTCCTTGGGAAGTAAGTACTCTCGACTTAATTTAGGTGGAGATGGGTGATGTGTTACCATTTTGCTTGCTGTGGCCTTTTTCTGATTTTTTCTTGTGTGCTGAAACAGGGATAGAAAGGATGCAAATAGGAGGTCCCCAGATGACGCTGATTATGATCCAAGGACTATTTACCTACCTCCTAATTTTTTAAAAGGTTTAACTGGTGGTCAGGTAATTGGATTCTCGTGGTTGGATATCTTTGGAATTCTTTTCCCTATCGTAGTGAGTACTTAAATGGTGTAAATGATGCTCAGAGACAATGGTGGGAGTTCAAGTCGAAGCACATGGATAAAGTTTTGTTTTTTAAGGTAATGATGGTGGCAGCTTATTGAAGGCTCAATCTTTTTGCCAATGAAGTTGTTTTGCAGCCTTTTCATTTCTTCTTCTTCAACTTGTCCTCTATATGATGATCTTAATTATTTCATGATTTATGAATCAGATGGGAAAATTCTATGAGCTTTATGAGATGGATGCACATATTGGAGCCCAGGAACTTCATCTGCAGTATATGAAGGTAACTTGAGTTTATGCACCCAAAAGAAAAATGAAAGATAACAAAGGATAAAAACAATTTGGTCATCAATGTCAGATATGACTAAAAGAGAAAAGGAAGCGAGCCAAACATGCGTCTTTTATGTTTCATTTTACTTTTCCTGTTCAGGAAGGGAGTGGTTTATGCTCTGTATCATGTTGTGACTAAATTGCATATTTCGTTTTAAGGTAGAACCTTCTCGGTTGTTCCTTGCGATAGGATGTTCCAGTTTTACTCTTTAAGTTTCTGTGCATCTTGAAGTAAAGTTTATAGCTGACTGTGGCCTGTGTCTCCAGGGAGAGCAACCCCATTGTGGATTTCCAGAAAAGAACTTCTCAATGAATGTAGAGAAGTTGGCTCGGAAGGTTGTAATTGCTCAATGTTCAGTATCCGTGTTATATTCCTGATGCTAGTTTGATTGCCTGTGTTTTCGTGGAAAGGATCTTACTATGAGTTGCTTTGATGGAACAGGGTTATAGGGTTCTTGTGGTTGAGCAAACAGAAACACCTGAACAGCTTGAGAATCGTCGAAGAGAGATGGGATCTAAAGATAAGGTCATTATTGTGCTACATAAGATTGAAGCAGTCATAATGATCACAATTTTACTTCTTTCTCTGTTCTTTCTGTTGTTGACACATCAAACTGCATTCCAGGTTGTCAGACGTGAAATATGTGCAGTAGTCACCAAAGGAACATTAACTGAGGGAGAAATGCTTGCGGCAAACCCTGATGCCTCATATTTGATGGCTGTGACTGAAAGATCTCTAACTGCTGCATTCCAACAAGAGAAGCGCACTTATGGTGTCTGTATGGTTGATATTAGCACAGGCAAGATTATTATTGGACAGGTACAGGGCAATAGCTTATGAATTTTATTTAGTTTTATTGGTAAAATGTTTTGTGCTATTTTGTTTCTAGTCATGTGCAGCATGTTTGCTGTCAATCAGTCTATTTCTATTAGGTTGCTTTCTGTGGGTGATAGTTTTCTCTGAATCTTGATTAGCTTGATGAGATGTTTACTAGAACCTGAATTAGTTTTGATCAACCTTCCCATATAGTGATGTGTGAACTTCACAGGCTAAGGGCATATAACTGGCTAATCAATTAATGAGTGGAAAGCACAATAGTTTATAAGGCATAGTACATAAATATGTCCTTTAACTTGGCTTCGAATTACATTTATGCCCTCAACTTTGGGTTTGCACAAGTAAACACTTTAACTTGTATAAAGTTGAACAAATAGACCCACATGTCCTACATGCCATTTTTTGTCTTACGTGGTGTCCTACGTATTGCCATATAGGACTCATGTGTTTATTTATTTAAAAGTTGGATAGTTAAAGTGTCTGTTTGTGCATTGTGAAAGTTGGAGGTCAAAGTTAAAATTTGAAGCCAAGTTTAGGGTCCAATATATGTACTATGCCTAGTTTATTATACAGTCTTTACTGGAATGCTACTAAATAGAAGTTCCTTTATATCTTTAGTTCCAAGTTCCACCAGTGATAACGTGGATATTCTCCAACCAACTTGGCACCTTCTCCATCTCTGGTTTCTGCATTAGTTGGCTTGGTTCCTGGATTTGCCATCTTTCTAACCTCATTAATTGGTTTCTCTTTCCTTTCCTCAAACCTCTACACTCTCTCTTAACCCCACCATACACTATTTAGGTTTCTAGCATAAGCATCACTTTTTTCCTAATTATTTTATCAATGATCTTGTCTAAAATTCTTCTTTTGTGTTAACGTGTTAGTTTAATGTGATTATCTGCTTGTTTGGGAGCAACTTGTTTTGTTTAGCCATGAAAATAAGTGCATAAACATCGAGTAGTAGTATGTGAGGTGATTAGATCTGCCATAACTGTTCTTGTCTACTGGCTGGATAAAATCTCGTCTGGAGTTCTCTGTTGCCAGTTGATTGAAAGACCTTTGGTACAACAAAGCTTCTAAAGTTGTATTTATTTAAAAACCCTTTGTTTTGTAAGGAACCCTGTTATCATCCTGTACACTATTCTATCTCTATATTGGTTAATCTTCATTTACCGAAATGAAATGTTAATAATTTGATGTATTTCTTCAACAGTTTGAGGATGATTCAGATTGTAGTGCCTTGTGTTGTCTACTTTCTGAGTTAAGACCAGTGGAAATAATAAAGCCGGCTAAATTGCTTAGTCATGAAACTGAGAGAGTGCTGATGCGGCACACACGAAATCCGCTAGTGAATGAGTTGGTTCCTCTTTCTGAATTTTGGGATGCTGAGAGAACAATTTGTGAGGTGAAGGGATTATATAGGAACTGAGCTTGTCACTGCTGTCATCATCTCCAAATGATATGGGAACACATGAAAGCACTGCCTCTGAGGAAGATGGCGAAAGGAACTTTCTACCAGATGTTTTATGTGAACTTATAAATCTTGGTGGGAACGGGAGTTATGCACTCTCAGCACTTGGAGGAGTGTTATACTACTTGAAGCAAGCTTTTCTGGACGAATCCCTGCTCAAATTTGCGAAATTTGAGCTACTTCCCCTTTCTGGTTTTTGTGATGGTACTCAAAAATGGAATATGGTTCTTGATGCAGCTGCACTGGAGAATCTTGAGATATTTGAGAACAGTCGAAATGGAGATTCTTCAGGGTATATTTAGCTTAATTGCATTTTATTGATTATTTTGTCTTCAAGCTTAGAGGTGATTTATTCGTTAATATAGGACATTATACGCTCAAATCAACCACTGTATCACAGCATTTGGGAAAAGGATGCTCAGATCATGGCTTGCAAGACCCTTGTATCGTCCAGAATCCATTAGAGAACGTCAGGATGCTGTAGCCGGATTAAAGGTACGTTCAGGTTCCCAAGGGTTCTGTGTTTGTACTGTTGATGGTGAAGTTTTGCACTTTTTGACTTCTGGTCCTTTGCTTGTGGCATTATTTAATTCCTTTTGGCTGGAGGGTGATAAATGTTAATCCATCTATCAAGTAGGTACTTCCAAAGGTCGGGTATATCTAATAAAGAAGGATCACAAAAATTGTACTGAACTAAATTTTCTTGTCCTTTTGCCTATCAACTATCCTTTTTCCTCCTTATAATTTTCTGTTGTATAGTGGTAGCTTCTAAATGAAGCTGCTTTGACAAATGAGATGGTATAATGTGCTTAATGCTTTTCTAGGGGCCCAATCTACCTTCTGTTCTTGAGTTTAGAAAGGAGTTATCAAGGCTTCCTGATATGGAGCGGTTGCTTGCACGCCTCTTCGGTAGCAGGTGAAGATTGACAATTCTTGGATTCGACAGTCTTTGTTTCTTTCCAAGTTCTTCTGTAGTCATTGCTCAAGTATTTTGCTCTTAAATTTGTAATGATGCAGTGAAGCCAATGGAAGAAATGCAAATAAAGTGACTTTATACGAGGATGCAGCAAAGAAACATTGCAAGAGTTCATATCAGCTTTACGTGGATGTGAATCAATGGTGCATGCATGCTCTTCACTTGGGGTGATCTTGGGAAACACAGACTCAAAGCTACTACATCATCTATTAACACTCGGTACTACTCAAATTGAATCATTCAATCATGCTGCAAATTCTGGTGGCATCTGACAGTTTATTTGAATTTTTAGGCAATGGTCTTCCAGATGTAGATTCAGTTCTCAAGCATTTCAAGGATGCTTTTGATTGGGTGGAAGCAAGTAACTCAGGTCGTATTATACCTCATGAAGGGGTTGATGAGGAGTATGATGCTGCATGTAAACAAGTTCAGGAGGTTGAACTTAAATTAGCCAAGCACTTGAAGGAACAGAGGAAACTGCTTGGAGATTCATCAGTAAGAACGTAGTTTAAATATCCTATTGAGCAATAGTGGAGGTTATCCAAATCCACTTAATATTTTGTGAATATTGCAGATAGATTACGTGACAATAGGAAAAGATTCATACCTTTTGGAAGTACCAGAAAGTTTGTGCAGGAGCACTCCTAAGGAGTATGAATTACAGTCATCGAAAAAGGTTAGTAGGCGTACTTTACATGCCCAATGCTGAAAATGCCTACGGTCAGACATTGTGTTCATGAGACCTCTTGCTATGCGACAGCAAAATTTACCTATTACTAATGAGATTTACAGAGTTCAAAGCTGGTTCCTTAGTTGCATGCAGTGCCTGTAATTTTTAGAATGATGCTCGAGTCGACATAGATGATGAATTCAAAATCATTTTGTAGAAGACTGCTAATTTAGATAAAATTGTTTAGCCCATGTTCTTTATTCTATTGAGTTGTGTATCCATGCAGTTGATGCTGCTGCGTAACAACAGTTGCAGTGTTTCTAGTTTGTGTGAATTATATTATCCCTCCTTGCAAACATAGTAAATGACAAATTATCTCCTTTTATGTGTTTATCTGTATTGGGCTGGATGAGAGCATGAAGATTCCTTTAATCTTTGGATGACTGTGGTGATTCTAGAATTCAAAGGAATGATACTAGGAAATTTACTATGTGGTGTATTTGGTATTCGTACTAGATTTAAACAAGTAAATCACACCTTGTTGTAGACTAGTTCCTTGGTTTGTTGGTTAGCCGTAACTGTGCACTTGCTTGGTTTGTAGAAGTATTACAACTGGTTTAATAGGTGGTAGAAGCAATATCTCCAGCCATGTGCCTTTACTGATCTTCTATTTTGCCTGCAGGGTTATTTCAGGTACTGGAATCCCATCTTGAAGAAATTAATTGGAGAGCTTTCACATGCTAATTCAGAGAAGGAATCTAAGCTAAAAAGCATTTTGCGGAGGCTGATAGGACGGTTTTGTGAACATCATAATAAGTGGAGAGAATTAGTTAGTACTACTGCAGGTATTGTTGACCCTTAATTTGGACATAGAATCGGATATTGCCCTCAAGTCCCTTTTCCTCCTATTTCTTTATCTATTTTGGAGCAGGTAGTATAATTAGTGGTTAATGGTGAATCTAGTCAAAAGTCTTTCAGAAAAAAAAAGTATCTTACTTGCTTATGGTGGAAAAATTACTTTCATATTCTCAGTTTTCTCTGCATACTTTTGGGCAGCTACATGATGCTTCTTGGTAGTTATCTTTGTTCCTTTCATGCATATTTGATTATATTCTTTCCTTGAGAAAAATTGTAGCTGGAAAACCTATGTATCGTTCTTTGGATCCTACTTCGTTTTCCCTGTTGTGAATTGTGATGATGCAATAGGATGACATTCGTCTATTGTAGCTTGGTCAGTCTGTCCAGTCAATATAAGCACTCTGCCCCAGCTGAACAGTGTAGTAGGAACATAAAAACTCTAGGAAGGTGCAAAATGAAGTCTCTCTTTGCTTTGCGTCTCTTCTCTATGAGTAAAACCATAGTAGTTTATTCTAATATAGAAAGAAAAGATAAAAAGGTTGCCTCTTTTATGAGGGTAAAAAGGTGATTCTGTTATATTAGTTACTCTTTTCTTATGTTTATAATTAGAAACAGTTACCAGAAGGGCATTGGCTTTCCAGAAAAGAGGAAAGGTGTCTCTAATTATAACAAACTTGGAGGGAGGTTCCCTATTTTGTAGCAATTTCCAAGTTAAAAAACAACTTGGTTTTGTGCTTATTTGACTTCAAATTAGAGCAAAATCTAGAGATTAGTCACTGTCCAAACATTTTTTAGTAAATAGCATTATGTGTTGAATATAACTATTATCTCTTAGAAAATGCTTTTTGCTCATGAAGTTCATATTTTAATTTTATTTCACTTTGATTCAAGAACGTCTGCTAAATTATCAGGTATATACTAAGAAGCTTAATGTAAACATACAGGATCTTTTACATTAAAAATGTGGCTGTTATCTCTTGCAGAATTGGATGTTTTAATCAGTTTGTCTATTGCAAGTGATTACTATGAGGGACCAACATGTCGTCCAAACATCAAGTCAGTGCCAAGTCAAGATGACGTGCCAGTTCTTCTTGCTGAAAATTTAGGACATCCTGTTCTTAGAAGCGATTCTCTAGATAAGGGTACCTTTGTTTCCAACAATGTTTCCCTTGGCGGTCCTCCAAATGCCAGCTTTATCCTTCTCACTGGTCCTAACATGGGAGGGAAATCAACTCTTTTGCGCCAAGTCTGCATGGCTGTAATTTTGGCCCAGGTGAGTTATTTCCAGAAGAAAATTAGAGTTTTTCTTATCTATTGATGGCTAAAAGCTCTTGATGCTTATTAGGTAGGAGCTGATGTACCAGCATCATCGTTTGACATATCACCTGTTGATCGTATATTTGTAAGAATGGGCGCCAAAGATCATATTATGGCAGGCCAGAGTACATTCTTGACAGAACTCTTGGAAACTGCTTCAATGCTGGTGAGGTTTTATTATTTTAAAGGCTGTTATCAATTTATTGCTTGACTACCATTTGAATTTGCTAGATATAATACCATTTGACTGAGAGTGGAAGGGAGAGAATTATGTAAACACATAAATAGATAAATAATCAAGTTATATTATGGTAACTGCTAAGGATGGCCTTTAGACGTGGTCATAAGTAAGAGCAAAATGAGATTGATAGTAATTTCAACTAAAAGGCTGTAATCAATTGCTTGACTACCATTCAGTTTTGTTAGATATAATTTTATTTAATTAAGAGTGTAGGGAAGAGAATTATGTGAACAAAAAATATTAATAACAGACTTATATTATGGTGTTCGCTAAGATGGTCTTAGACATGGGTGCTATTTAAGAGCAAACATGGGGAGATCATAATTGGGTTGTTGATATTAATTTCACTCTCATCTCCATGAAGTGATCTGAACATTTGTTTTCTTATTAATAAATTGCAGTCTATGGCAAGCCGTAATTCACTTGTCGCGCTTGATGAACTTGGCCGCGGTACATCTACTTCTGATGGACAAGCAATAGCGTATGTACCAATTATACAAAAAAACATTATTGGTTGTTTGTTATGTTGTGAATTTATTCTCTCAGCCTGATTTGCTCAATCATTTTCACCTAATATCACTATGTTTGTTATGTTTTCTCGCCCTGTTGGCAGTGATCAGTGCTTGAACACTTTGTCCACAAGGTGCAATGTCGAGGAATGTTTTCTACCCACTATCATCGGTTATCTATTGACTATCAAAAAGACTCCAGGGTACTGTCTTTAATCATTCACTTCCCTTTGAATTGCCATATTTAATATGCACTGCTTCATAAAAGATTGCATTGCTTTAAAGATCAAGCATTTTGACTGCACATTTTTATCCAATAGCTAGCAGAAGATTAGATTTAGACAGCTAATAATCTGATGCCTTCTGGATGATTCTCATTAGCTTTTTTGCTGTTTGATTTAGTCTATTAAGCTGCTAAAATTGATGCTCAGCAGATCACTTATTTGGAATGCTTTTTTTTTTTTTTGGTTGTGCAGGTGTCGCTGTGCCATATGGCATGCCAAATTGGAAAAGGTTCCGGAGGTCTTGAGGAAGTTACTTTTCTTTACAGGTTGACACCAGGTGCATGCCCTAAAAGTTATGGTGTCAATGTTGCACGGCTTGCTGGTATGTGAATTTTTTTTCTAAGTATGTCTGACTTGATTTCTCTTTTGTGGTCTAATGAGGGTTGTTTTGGGTCGAATGGCAACTTTAGTCTATAAACTTAGGTCTCCATTCGTTTCAGTTTTAGCTTATTGAGCCACATTCGTTTACGTCCACTCTTTTCAGGACTTCCTGATGATGTGCTTCACAGAGCTGCTGCAAAATCTGAGGCGCTTGAGATTTATGGCCACAATAAGCAATCTGAAGAAAACCCTTCTGAGAATTTGACAGGAAAGACAGTAACACTGCTCAAAAATTTGATAAATTTGGTCGAACACAATAAATATGACGACAACAATGGTGTGATTGATGAGCTGAGTGGACTGCAGAACAGAGCAAGAATACTCCTTGAACAAAATTAAAAAAAGCAATCTTAATGTACAGTGCCTATATGTGTATTCTTACTCTCTAGAGTATTTCTAGATGACACTGCAACTATTTTCAGTTGCCAATTTTGTATAGAAACCTTTCAGCCCTTTGATTAAGGTTACTATTAGAATTAACAAAAGAAATTGTGCCAAGTTCTGTTTTTCTTTCCCCACAACATGATCAAAGACAGTATTGGCCTCTGGTGGAGGGATTTGGGTAGGTTGTCTCTATCCAGTTTGTAGCTACTTATAATAAACTAATCAAAACAACCTTATTTGTTGGCAGTATCTAACTATTTTAGAAGATTGTTTTTTTTTTTCAGATGACTTGGATCTCGAGAGTAGTTAGGGCCAGGGTCGTTGGCCTACATTGAAATATACAAGTATTTCCCTTTCGTACTTGTCATTGTAACTAAGCTATTAAGTAATAGCAGTAAGTTGGTAGTAGTTGTTTGGTAAAAGAAGCAATGAAATTGTATATATTACTATAATCATATAATTGATTTGTAAAACTTTTAATTACTCTCCACGTGTATGAAGGAAAAAAAAAACAAATTAGATAAGCATCAGTACGATGCTTAGAAACACAAATTACACTGTTAATGAAAAAAGAATATGCAAATTGAACACTTGTATTAGTTGTCTTAGTCAGAATTAGATAGCCTGTCTTCTGAATCCTGAATAAAGAAAACAAAAACAAAACATTTAGATAATATATTGATGTACAGGAAGTTGAAAATGATTGAGTTGACAAAAAATAAAAAAGATTACCAGATAATGATGTCTAATGATAATCTGTATTCTTGTGATTAACATTAGTATAATGTACATGGGCAAGAGTATTCCAGTTGATTTAATAATTAGCAACTGCAAAATAATAAGACAAATTAGGTTGTTAGTTACTAAGTAGTTGTGATAAAAGGTTAAGTTGGTACCAAATTATTAATCTATTAACATAAAAACATCATAATCAAAAAAAGTTAGTTTACTTACTGTAGGAAGTGTAAAGGGATAGTTTTTTGCTCCTCCATTCATCACCTCTAACAAATGTCTCATCATAAGCAAATTGTGAACTGCCAAATCAAATCATATATTAATTTTTTTTTTACAAAAATATCATATTAATGATCAAAATAATAAGATAATTAATTAATATCCACGCAGTATCACGAACTAGTTCATTATGTATATTTGCATGTGGTAGATAACCAAAATTGGCTGTTTTTAGGTTCATGTTTTTGGGTGCAAATCGCAAGAATAATGTATAAGTGAATAATAACTTAAATGTTGGTTTAATTTCAATAAATAATAAAATATGAAAACCACGTGTGTTTTTGGAGTTGTCAATAAAAGGTAAATTGCGTTAATTAACAGTCAAGATTTCCAATCTTTTAACCATTTAATGTTATTCACATTAAACTTTTTTTTATTTCGTAATTAATTACTACGTCTCAATTCTAAATAAGTACTTACAATAAGAGCAATAGTTCGACAGCAAGACGCGCTTCTATCAGCAGCTTGTGAGCATTCATAATACTGAGTACTCCTCACCAACATTTCTTCTGATTCTGAATCCGACTCTACTCTTTCCCTTCCATTTTCTATATCTGCTTCTACACTTCCTCTGTATATCGCAACATTATTTCAAACATATTAATAGCGTAAAACAAATATTTACATAACAACCATAAGTAAATTGAATTAGTTGGTCAAAATGGTAACCTAACATAATGTTTTATGTAAATTCATTAAACTTGTACGATCAATTTAAATACTAAATCCGATGTCGGAGAAAACAATATTATTAAGTGTCTATTTAAGTACAATATACAATGAAGGAGACAAATACAATATTTTATCTCTAAAAAAAAAAATTGTCTAAAATTATAATGTGACATATGAAAAGGTCCTTTTTTCTACTTTTTAATTGAAAAGAAAAAAAAACAAATTTAACTATTTAAGATTGGTGGAATACCTAATAATTGCAGCTGTATTATTATTATTATTATTATCAACAAAGTGGGCCTTCTTCTTAGGAGGTGGAGCCGTATATCCTGGTTCAAATTTCTGCAACGTTATAAAAGAAAAAAAAAACATTTAAAATTAAATTCAATTTATAAATTTAAATGTTAATATAATATTATATGCATAAAATTAGTTAATACTATATAAAGATAATGCATGAACAGTTTAAACAGAATGACAAATGAGATAATTAAGAAAAAATTAATAGAAAAATTGGTGGCTTAATTGAACGTCAAAGGAATAAGCAAATAATAGATAAATATCTTAGTTTATATATTTCGTTTTCTGTAATATTGAAAAGAAAGCGTGTTCTAATTTCTGTCATAAGTGAATTATCTTGTTTTTTATTTCGAAACGTTTTATTTTACATGATACTATTATTATAAAAATATTAATTTTTTTTAAATATCTTATTTTGTTTTGTAAAAAGAACTGGTACCCCTGACCCAATTTTGTAGAGAGGAAAAAAAAACAGAGGAAGCAACCTTAAATCACGAATTAAAGGAATTGCTCGGATAATAAGTATTTTTTGACTCTTAATTTTAAAATTGTGGGTTCGAGTAGAAAAGAAAAAGAATGAATCGATGAGAAGAAAAAATAATCAAAATGGTTTCAGATTAATTTGTTCTTATAGAAAAAAAAAACAGAGAATTTGTTTATTACCTGTAAACAAATTTCGCAAATTGTGTTTCCTTTTTCATTACACCATTTTTGAATACAATCCCTGTGTGCAAACTGTACATAAACAAACAAAAAATATATCTGATCACTAGAAGAAAAAAAAATTAAAAATCTGAAAAATTAAAAAAAAAAAACTTAATCACCAGAAGCTAATTTAAATGATAATTAATTAACTAATAATTACCTTAACAGTTCCAGAACATGCACATGGAGCTTCTAATTTTTTACAACTTTCGAATTCTTCGTCATGGCAAATTCTACATAAATATGTTGAAGATGAAAAAAATTCATAATCATCAACATATATTATCACTTCTCCCATCTTAATTTTGCTTTTTTCTTAAAAAAATAATAATTTTTATTATCTCTTTGAATGTTTTTTTTTTTTTTTTTGTTCTTTCCTTTCTTTCTCTGTTTTCTTCATTTTCTTTGGAGTCTTCACAGAGTTTTTATAAATATACCAAGAAGATGGAATGTGAAATGACTAAATTACCCTTGTTTAGAGTTTTCAAATGAATCTAACTTCATAGCTACAACTTTGTACCACATGTTCCTAAAGTTGGACATAATCAATACGCGTTTAAACAAATTAAATTAAATCTTTTTAGAATCTTCGAAAAATAAAAATAAATAAATTAGATTTTTTATTTTATTTTATTTTCCACCTCTTATGATTAAGCAATTATCCATCATAATTCATACATGCAGACTTTGATTTTATTTTGGCTTAATACATTGACCTGTCCCCCCCTCATACTTGTCACTATCTTTCATTTTAATGTTTTAAATTATAGTTTATTTCAATTAAGCATTAATATATGATAAAATATTTTTTATCATATTTATCTTAAATGATTATTACATATATGAGTTAATCAATAGAGATGTGTCATGATTTGTCATTACACACATCATTTTTAATTGAAACATGCTTGAGTTTTTATGATTAATTAAAATTAATGTACAGTGGAGAATTTTATAGGTAAGAATATGGGGAATGTGGGTCTATCGTCTCTCTGTAAAATTAAATATTTCATGTATATTTTTTTTTAACTTGTTATAATATTATATGTTGACACTCCTGTGAAAAAGTTAAATAATGTACTTGATTGAAAGTTGAGTTATTTACCTAAAAAATTAGGGATCAATTTCCACTATATATAAACTTTTTTTTCTAAACATATTCTAGAAATCTTAAATTCGACCTCTACTAATTCATATAATAAAAGAAGGTGACATATTTGATTAACTACTCATCTACGTATTGAGCATTTGAGTATAAGCACAAAAAGTTCTTCAAATTTTAAACAATGAATATTTTTTTTATGTGTTCAAGTGTTTAATTGAAGCAGTCGATAATTTTAATATCTAAATTATGGATTAATTTAACTTCTTGTTAGGGGATAATTGAAGCAGCAGAAATTCAATTATCACTAACGTTAGCATTTGGTGCGCTACCTTTTTATTCAAATTTTAAATTTATGTACGTACGTACGTATATATCATTAAAGACTCCTTTTTTTTAACTAATTTAATAGAAAATAATTTATATGAGTAAGTAAGCATTGATAAGCGATTATTAATCTAGTTTAGCTTAAGAAGGAGAAAATTAAAGTTAGTTTACCCACTTTAAAGCATTATTTTATCTTTTCCACAAACTAACTTACCAACCCACCTTCTACCTCACTCATTAATTCCTATAACAAAGATAAATTAAACATTTATTTAAAAAAATTAAGGATCAGAAGAATATATTTTTTTTTAAATAACGTTAATTATGCTTATTTGTTCAATACTAATAATATTCAATGAATTAAGTGTTATTAATTAATTATGTGAATAATTTTATATAAAACGCTTAACCTAATTTGGCATGTTACTTGCTTTTTGGTGAGATTATCTATTCTTGTATAGTCTAAACGCGTATATATAATTAATTTCTTCATGAAATATTAATGGATAAAACATAAATTCTTACTTGTTATAGAAAATCCAAACATGTGAAACACGAAAGGAGCTTGTTGCTTGAAAATTGAAATTAAATATGTAGAAAAAGAATATGAAAGGTATATTATTTGTTTCTGAGTTAGAATTTTTAATTTTATAAGGATTTAATTTATTTTAAAAAAAATAAACATCATTGGAAGTATCGAATTTACTTGAGTGATTGTTTGATACTCTCTCTGTCCATTTTTATTGTCATGTTGCGCTTTTCGAATGTCATTTTGATCAATTTTTAAAGTTAAATTAGATTACATGAATTCGATACTTTAAAAAAAAGTTAGATGATAAAAAACTATATGAAAAGTACTATAAATTACAATTTTTTATATTAATATGATGAAAAAATACATCTCAAAATGTTAGTCAAAATTTTTTAAAGTTGACTCTAAAAACAGAAATCATAACAATTAAAAAGGAACAGATGGATATGAAATATGAAAGATAAAGACAATAAAATTATTTCATAAATTGGAATGTTCATGAACTTAATTATTCTATCATTATAATATTATAGTGGAATAACAAATTTAATGGACTAATATCGATATATCCCTAATCAAACACAAAATAAACTATTTTTTTAAATTATTAATTTATATCCCTAATACTAAAATGACACTTAGTGGTGCAACTAACAACATACGAAAACTCAAATGAGTAAATTAGAGTACGTAATTAACTAAAAGGTGGAGGGTAATCAAGGATAATTTAATTCTAATTTTTAATTTTAATTTTAATAAAAATGGGAACAAATTATGCATTATATAAGCAGAGAGTCCCAAAGTTAATTTTGTGATTTAATTGTCTACCTGTAATCCATTTTGAATTTTGTAAAGCTGTTTGATTGATTGCTGATGAACGGCTATAAATAGTTCGGCTGCCAACAATTTTTAAAACTTTGTGGGACCTATTTATTTAAATTATTATCCAAAAAATAGCAACGCGCTCTCACCGTAGAAAAAAGAGAAATGATTCTGTAGGGGACCATTTCGACGGCCCATGATGTCCGAACACCCGACGCACGAGGCTTGCCTAATTATTTTTATGTATCAAATTTTTCAAATGATCATAATTTTTATTAAATGAATAATACTTAATAATAAGTTATAATATTATATATATTTAAATTTTAATTAATAGTCATATTTTTATTGTATGTCAAAAGTATCAAAATTTATAATTTATTTTATCATATATTCTCTGAATTATTATTTCAAAAATAATAACTCTTACGTGGTGTATTTAACAGATGTATCTCGTATTTAATAGAAATGTATTGAGACATGATGTATCTCGTATAAATAAAGATAATACAATTGTAACGCAGTGTCTAAAAATATTGAACGAATGTATTGAGACAAACATATCTTATATTAATAAAATATAATATATTCAAGCACAATATATTAAAATATTAAATAATGTATCTAAAATCCTTCAATTTAAAGAACTTTTATAATTTGACAAAAAGAGTAAGAACAAAATTTTGCTATTAACATTCTCGGATATGTTGCAATTTTTACCATTATTATATTTTATTATTGTGACAATTTAATGAATTTATAAAAGTCATTTTTCTTTAGTCGTCTAGATTATTTCTAAAAGTAAAAAAGGATAAATATATTTTTAAATTATTATAGATATTCTTCGTTATATTTTAGAGATATTGATGTCTTTATTATTCAAAAACTAGAGCATATATATTTGTGAAATTAGGTCTTAGGCCTAACTCACACCCCAAAAGCTAGCTCAAAGGGAGGAGGATTGTCCAAGCCTTATAAAGAATCCACCCATCTCATTAATCACCGATGTGGGACTTTTGTCATTTTTAACAATATTCGTTATACTAACGGACATACACGTGTTATGATCTTATCTATCGATTCGACATCGGATCGATGGATAAGATTACGCCACGTGTCCCTATTTAGTGTACCGTTGTTAATAACATATATGTTCTGGTTTTGGACAGCGAAGCATTAATATACCAAAAATATAACGGAGAATATTAACATATCATTTACACGATAATTTGAGAATATATATATATATATATATATATATATTTTTCCCTGTTCTAAAAAGAACACATTTTAATTAATGTATATAATTGTAAGTTATGGTGGATATTTTTGAGAGGAGGGAATGTTGATTGGTGACATGTATACTTATCTTCTTCTCGTTCTTATCACGTCTCTCTAATCCTAAACCCCACTGGGTGAGTGGGTGGATGGGTCCCTACAAATCCAAATGGAAACATCAGAAAAGTGGGGAAAAAATTGAAATTCATAGCAAAACAAACAAGATAGTATAGTTTATAAACATATTATTTGGATTGGCACATTAGGAGATAAAGCAAAAAATATATATTGACTGAGTCACACAATTGGCTATATTAGGACATGTGAGAACTCAACAAAGTATGAGTTGTTTTACGATGAATCTTCAAAATCAAAAGTGTTACATGACATATAATTTATTAAGTTCCGAAATTCTATTTTTCTAAGATAATTGAGTTAAAAAAATTTAAAGACAAAAAATATATATTTTTAGTATAAGGTAAATTATTAGTTTTATTTATAAATTATTAACAATCTTATAAATAGGATTAACTAAATTTAGATATACCCCAATATATATATAACATGACATAATAAGTGATCTCAAACTCTTGTAGAAGCATGAGATTCTTGATAAAAAATTGAGAGTGTCAAAAACATCTCTAAACTTGGCTAGAATTTAGTCTCACTCTTGTTGTAAAATTAGGGTTGGAATTAAGTTCATTTTTAAGACTATCAATAATTCGAGAATCAAACTATTTCTTCTGTTTAATATTAGTTGTCTACTATTGACTTGACGTGTGTCTTAAGAAATGATAAATAATAGAGTAATATTATTATTTTATCCTTTCACTT
The DNA here is from genome assembly GCA_027705065.1 of Solanum peruvianum. Taxonomy (NCBI): domain Eukaryota; kingdom Viridiplantae; phylum Streptophyta; class Magnoliopsida; order Solanales; family Solanaceae; genus Solanum; species Solanum peruvianum. The sequence goes on from JAKWJD010001755.1 coordinate 75,290,918, forward strand.
TATTAAATGTAACCTTTGAAAGATGTACTCCCCCCGTTCAGTATTGTTTGTCATGATTTCTATTTTTAAAGTCAAACTATAAAAACTTTGACTAACATTTTAAGATGTGTTTTTTCATCATATTAATATGCAAAAAAATATAATTTATAGTACTTTTCATATACTTTTAGAACATCTAATTTTTTTGTTTAAAATATCTAATTAATGTGATACAATTTATCATTAAAAACTAGTCAAATTGACTTTCAATAAGCGCAACATGACAAACAATTCCGGACGGAGAAAGTATTAGATTTGATAACAAAGATAAAACCGACACAAAAGATAAATTATCTAAATAAGTATTGTTAAACAACTATTTTTAATATAATAAACAACTAGATACGCCGTGACATAATTGGTCGGCATTTTTATTGTTATAATTAGCAAATTATTGAGAAATGAAGCGTTACCAAAAATGGCTTTCGAAGTACTCCCTTGCTGAATTTTAAACTTTTGAGCTACGAAGGGTAGTTGTGAAAGCAACATTTCTACCTATAGTAGCTCACAAATAACGACTCGTGAAATCGACCAAAAAACTTAAAAATATATTGATGGCACGTATCATGTAAAAAAAATAAATATCCGGTTATAAATATTATAGTTTAATATATCTTATAAATTATGTGTATTTGAAAGTTTATAATTCAGAATATTTATTTTACAACGAAACATGTAGATCATAAGATGCATATATAATTTATCAAAAACAACCGTCGGCCCATGACATAGTACATATGGAATGTATGTATCTATTTATTAAATTTTATATAAATTTTAAGCTATTTATTTACACTCAAATTGAATGACAATATTAGTTCAAATCAATTAAAAAGACACGTTTATTTATTACGTCTTTTATAATCTCTCATTTTCGATATAATTACTTGTGATAAATGAATTTGTATGTTCTTTAATACTCTCTCTCTCACTCACTATATCCAATAATTGTTGGCCAATATTAATTTGGAACGCATTTAATTACTTGTTAGCTTTTGAATTAATAAAATAATAATTAATATAGTAAATTTATCATTTTATCCCTAAAAATTAGGGAGCAGGTGAACTAAAAACTTAAGATTTTCAAAAAGTTATACATTTTTCAAAGTAATAAATTGAAGGTATAATAGAGAGAGAAGAATTTTTTTTGTTCTTTCATGATTTGTCAAAATGAGTAAGTAATTAGAGATAACTAAAAAAGAAAAAATGAACAATGAATTAGGAGTAAAACTTACCCACATTTGGTGTTTACACCAAATCTATACATGCATGTATGTATTAAATTTCTTGTTTATTTTATTTAACCATTTTGACATGTGGATGTATTGGTTTGCTATAAACACTCGATACGGGTAAGTTTTTTCATTAATTAGTGACAGAGAGAATATTACTATATCATCTTTTGATTATATTAAATTTATTGCTTAGGGGTCGTTTGGTACAAAGACCAATGATGCAAGGACTAGTAATGCATGTATTATTAATGTAGGGAATTGATAATGCATGTATTATTAATGTAGGGACTGATAATGCATGTATTAGTAATGCAGAGATTATTTTCATCAAGTGTTTGACTCATTATTTCTTACCTAGTTTTGTGTGTGGTTTAAAATTCTACCAATTTTTTTTCCAATTATACCCTTGAGTTATTATGAGATTTTCTATTTAATGTAATTGAGTCAAGATACATAATTGACGGATAATATTATTTTTTATAGCATTTTTAACTAGCTAGGATTGGAGAATAAATTTTTTATCATCATGTTCACTATTTTCCCACTTAGATTATTCGAGAGTAAATAATTGTCATCTTAATAAATTGGAGTTAATATCTCAAAAGGTCATACAACTATAATAATTTATAGAGAAAAATTGTCAAACTTTGTTTTGTATCAATAAATTAAAAAGAATCATTATCATAAAATTAAATAAAATAAAAATTAAATAGATATAGCAAAATAATTAAACTATTTTTATACTAGAGATGTTTAAGAGGCAATATTTAACTTATGACTTGTTCTTAAATTCATACATCGACATTAGTCAGATTATAATATTTTATATTAATAATAAATAGATTAAATAACTCATATTTTAGAAACAAAATTTTTTAAGAAAATTTGTAAGCTAATTTATTTAATTAAATTTATTAGTATAAACATAAAATATAAAATCAAGAAAATAAACAAAATGATTAAAAGGATTTGAGGGGTATTTTTGTCTTTACCTAGATTAGTCTCATGGTATTAGAACTAATACCACCAAATGGAAGGCATTAGTTACACACCTTCTAATACCATGTAGGGTGTAAAACTAATCCATGAATGATTATATATAGATCCAAAATTCCTATCAAACGTAGTCCTAATAATACCATACATAGTGCTAGGACTATTTTTCTTAATATTCCATACCAAATAACCCCTAAGAGATATATTAGATATTAACTAGCATTTAATAGTAAGAGTAAAATAGACACTAATAGATAAATTATTTTTTAAATTTTCAAAGTTAAATAAGTATTACTAAATAATTATTTTTAATATAATAAATAAGTAAAAATAGATAAAGGGTGTAATTAATTCGAACTCTTAAAAGAAGCATTAATAATTGAATCAAAGGTCAAGAGTCTTAAGTTGAAACTCCAAGTATGTCAAGTGAAAAGTACCTCTATTATTGGCTTAATTAAATAGAGTTAAGCTGTACAATTTATTACATTATCCAAATTAGAAAAAAAAAATGGAGAGCTTTTCAATCACTTATCCAACTAGATTTGACTAATAAAAAGCTCATAAACGGTCTAATTGAAAACAAAACTAGATTTTAAAATTCAAATAAGCTGATGCATGCAACAGCACCCTACTTTTCTTTTGTGCAAATTTAATTAAAAAGTACACTAAAAGTGATTTGATTAAAGTTTTTATTTAATTATTCTTTTAATAAAAAAGAAAAGATAAGTTCATTGAATAGAAGTAGGCTATTCTTAAGACGGACAAGATAATTTCTGGGAGAACGATCGGTTAAAAATTTGGTTTAACATTGATAAAAGATTCAAATTGATTATAGCCACATATCAATTATTGGGAAAAAAGTTCGAAAAATATTAATTTTAATTAAAATCACTAATAAACCTTTTACTTTTATATTATTTAAAAATATATGTGTTTGGGTGGATACGTTATTGTTTATATATAATTATACAATATTTATGATGTCTATTTGAATACATATATATCTTTAGAATATACTATTAAATAAGAGTTCGAAATCTAAAGGGTGAAAAATGTTAACAAAAATTTCAAAACGGTATATGCTTTTTTAAAAAACTAAAACGACAAAATCGCTCACTAAGTAGCGATTTTGTCTGTTGAAAAAAGTAAAAATCGCTGCTATAACAGTGATTTGTTATGTTTGATTTTTTTTTTAAAAAAAATTAAATAAAATCTCTCCTTAAGGAGTGATTTTCAAAAAATATATATTTTTTATTATATTTTTGTTATATCGCTGCTGAGGCAGTGACTTGTGTTTAATAATTTTTTTAAGTTTAAATAATTTTTTAAAAAAAAATCAAATTGCCGCAGTTTTTAATTAAATTTTTTATTTATTTTTTAAAATCAAATCGCTGTCAAGATAGCGATTTTAAATCAAAAATTTTTTTTAGTGATTTGATTTTTTTTAAAAAAAGAAAAATATTTAATTAAAAATCGCTGCAGTTTAATTTTTTTTAATAAAAAATTATTTAAACTTTTTAAAAAAAAATTAAACTTAAGTCGCTGCTTCAACAGCGACATATTAAAAAAAGAAAATTTTAGTTTGGAAATCGCTCCTTTGGGAGCGATTTTGTTTAATTCTTTTTTTAAAAAAAAAATCAAATTTAACAAATCACTGATATTGCAGCGATTTTATTTTTTCAAAGCGGACAAAATCGCTACTTCATGAGCGATTTTATCGTTTTGGTTAAAAAGAAATTTCATATACCGTTTTGAAATTTTTGTTAACATTGTTCACCTTTTAGGCTCCCGACTCTATTAAATAGTGTAGGGATAAAAATTCTTTCTAAAATTTGATAATATCATAATAATTTTGATTAAAATTTAAATACTTTTATTATTTCATATATTTTTTCGTAAATCATTAGATAAATCTTCAAAATTACTTTTTAATAATCTTTTCTTGATTAAAAAAAACAACAACATATTTAATAGGAAGAACAAGCAAATAAGAATATTCTGACATCCTATAAACAAAAATATCTAAAAGCAAGAGTAATTTATTGAATTTTTTAGCTAGCTAGCTAATAGTATCTAGTTTGTGGGCAGGAAATTTAGGAAAAGAAAAATCCACCTTTATGCAACAGAGTTTTTTTTTGTTAAAAATAAAAAAAAAATAAATTTGTAATATAAAAAAGTGATATTAAATATATTTCTGTAACTAAAAATTATTTGATTAAAACTAAATAATGCATATTGAATTAAAATATTGAGTACTTAATATAAAAGTATGTTTTTTTTTTAGATCGACTAAAAACAAAGTGCGCTATGTGAGTAATATTTTAATATATGGAGCAGAATGTCGATTTTGGTGTCATTATCTCACAGCTGAATATAAAAATGACACCAATTTACGAAAATGAAACAAATGGACCAGCAAGCTTGGATTGCCTTCGCACAAAAATAAACTTCTAATCCAAATACTATAAAAATATTTTTATTTATGAAATATAAAATAAATTATTTTAGTGGATTTCGTATTGGACGGCATTTTTTCTCTTATAAAAAATAGTGGACCACCAAAGTCTTTTTCCTTTTTTGGAGTGTTATCCAGACCATAAAAACAACTAGTATTAAAAGCACACAATAAAGTTGAAGGCCGAATTCATAAATAGATTTCTAAATTTGTTTGATTTTTTTTCTTAGTTATCTGAATTACGTCATTTTCCTATTGGATCATTGAATCGCCCATAATTTATTTCTTTTAAACATTGTTGGTTGATTTTGATCGGCTTTTCTATTGTAAATGTCTTCAATTGTGTTTGTATTGTAATGATTTTGAGTGAAGGAATGAAAAAAAAAACTCTATGAATCTCATGTTTTCTATTGTGTTCAAATGACTTCAAGTAAAACACAATTATTCTCGAATATTTTCATTATTAATTGGACTAATGAGTTTTGGAACAAAATATGTGTCCTCTACCAATACTCTCACAAAATCTGATTCCACATCAGCCAACAATGTTTGTTTAAAAGGAACAAATTATGGGTGGTTCAATGATTCAATAGGAAAATAACATAGTTGAGATACCCGAGAAAAAAAAACCAACAAGTTTAGAGACATGTTTATGTATTTGGCCAAAGTTTAATTTCATAGAGATGTATTAAATTTTAAAAAATAAATCTTACCTATTTTTATTTCTAATTTATTTTTTCCAAAAGTCCACCAATGACGGGAGGTTAAGATTTGTATTAGCAAAAATCAATTACATAGAGGAGGATATAAAGTATCGTTAGACTTTAATGTAGTTCTGTTTAATCAAGATATAAAAGAAAAAGAAAAATCGATCTTTTAATTACAAGGGTAAACGAAGAATGACACATTTCATTCTTATGTACCTATGATTACGAATACTTAAGATATGAGAATATAAAAAAAAAATCACACTTATTATAAAAGTTGGGCGGATACTAAAATGAGTTATCGTTTTAGGATTATTATTTCTGATATGTGTATTATTTAAAGTTACGTTATTATTCTATCACGTTAAATCATTAAAAATATTATATTTTTACAAATATTTTTATAAATATTTGAATTCATTTTATTTGAGATGCTACTCAAGGTGATTGAGTGAAAGAAGTAGACATGTGGTTGTCCATGTGAGCTTATCTAAACCATATTTAGAGGCCCTTAAATCTTTTCATTAAATAAGGCACAAATACAATAAATCACAAATACTTCTCCCTTTACTTTTACTTGATAATTATTAAGTAGTTTAATTTCTAACTTATATTTATCATTTTTCACTAATCAAAAGATAACAATTTTCTTTTCTTCCTATATATACATATGTTCTCAATCTATTTACATTAAGTTATTATCTTTAAAAATATACTAAATAAATATATTTTAGATTCTATCAATTATTAGAAATAAATATAAAGTTACTATATAATTATTATTTTCTTAATAGTTATATCAAAATCAAAATTTGACAAATAGATTTAAATGGAAAAAAAAAATATTTTAGAGTAATATTATTTTTACAGCTTTATGGCTTTTGGAGCCTTAGCCAAATTTAATTGACTTGCCCTTTAACGGGCATTGATCAAATTTCTGACTTCAATAATGCAAAATGGGGTAGACAATATCCTAAAGTCTATTATTATAAAAACTAGGCTTAATAATATAGTATGCCAACTAGGAAACAATGAGCGTATTGATGTATTTAATATTTTTCTTTTTGAGGAAAATAGTACGTGATATTTTTGTCATAATAACAAAAGTAATATATATGGAGAAGATTCATTAACTTTCTTACTAATTTAATAAAAGAAATTAATATGTCAAACTTTTTACATATGAAGATGGAAATCTTTTATAAAAAGAATATAAAATTAAAAGGGATAAGACACATGCATTTTTTAGACTATATTAAAATATCAAAGACACACTTAACTAATTTTAAATCTTTATTTTTACCTTCTTTATGAGCTCTCACCCTTTTTGTTTTTTTAATGACTCAAACTCGCAACCTTCAAAAGCAACTCCCTCTCGTTACTAATCTTAAATCTATCTTCGAATTTATTCTTTTTTAAAAAAAAAATTATACTCCTATTGGCTTACATGACACATTTCATGACTCCACGTAGCTGAGATACGTGAGAGATGTTTGAATGTCGGGCAAGCCAAAAGATATATAAAATTACAAAAAAAAAAAAATAATATAACTTTAGCTTAATTAAGACGTTTCTCTGAAATTAGAGTTATAATTTAGGGTATTTTTTTCTTTATCTGAAACTAAAATTAAGTTTGTAAAGAAATCCAAAGTATTTGTCATGATACCATTTTGTGTTTAGTATATTATTAGTATGAAAATAAAATTTATCCTCCTCGTACTAATTAAAAAAATACCGGCAAATTGGAAAGTGACTTTTATGAATATTATAATCAAGGCAATACTTAAAATTGACTTTTTGGAATATTGTTGTAAAAAAGAAGAAGCAAGCTGGAATATAATATTACATGAATTTCAAGTGCAATAATGTTATTATGGCCAGCACTTACCTGGCTGGGGCTTTAATTTCTCGGAATGTTCTTAACAAAATGATTCAGATATGATATATATATTTTTAGATATTTGTAGGAACTGTAATCCTAGCTTTTGCTTATATAAAAGTTATTATATTTTTTTTAATATATCTTTTAAATATTTTGTAAATTTATGAAATATAATAGAGATCAAATAAATCTCAAAATATTATATAACTTTTGGATAATATAAAGATTAAAATTTTGAATATCTCATTAATCTTTAATTCGAGAAATATCGCTAATAATCCTCAAATTATGAAAATAAAGTTAAAATTGTTATAGTTTTAAAAATACGTCACTAATAGTTCTCGACTACTCTCACTATTATTTTAATAAAAAAATATTATTGTTTATTCAGATTTTATTTGTCATATATTTAAAGTTTGTTGCAAACACTTACATTTAGAAATAAGTTAATTTTAAAGTTCTCATTTTGTCCCTAATTCAATAATTTATCAATGTTTGATTTATTTCGATGAAATGAAATATAAGAGCGCATATACGGTTAGTGATAACCATTTTATTTAAGAGTTGCTTATTGTTTACATTTAGATCCATGGGCTCAATAGAGCTCAAATCGGCCTAAGGCTATTTAGACCATTTTTAATTTATTTATTTTTTTGTAAAAAAAAAAAACTACAAAATATAGCAAACATTAATATACATTTAAAATAAATAGTTATAATTTTTTATGTTATATAGATATAATTAATAATAAATAGCAAAATTAATTATATATATAAATAATTAGAAAAGTTATAAATAGGAAATATGAAATTTATTATTATATACCTAATTTATTATGTCTAGGTATGTTTTATGGATTGGTTTTCCATGTTTACCCTCAATTATACTTTCTCCTTCATCAATATTCCTATATAATAAAATTTCTATATTTTTCTCCCAGATTTCTTTAATTTAAGATCTTTTTTATGATTTTAAGAGCAACTCTTGTAATTTGAATTCATCAGATATCACTAAATTGATTTTCTCCTCGTTTTTATGAAGATCATATCTGTATACATATATGTTGCATCTATTTTTATAGGTTTTCGTGTGACTTGTTTCTCATTATAATGATTATAGTTATAAAAAAAAAATAGTACAAGAAAAACATGAACAAAAAGAGATTGAGGTTAGTGTGATTGTCAAATTGGTGTATAGTGTGATAGTTATATACATAGATACTTGTATTCTAATATCAACACAAGTTGAAATGATGAATTCTGAATACAAGTATATTTGGATACATAAGTAATCTATCGAATTTGAAAGGTTAGTTAGGCAATACAAGTATAATTTAATATATTAATACTATTTTTTATAAATAAATACATGAGTCAACACCAAGCCTTCAAGTATTATAACAAAAATTTGATCAAAAAGAGATTGACGTTTGTTGATTTTTTTTTCATTTTTTTATACAATCGAATACTTGCACACTTTTGCTATCTACACATTCTATTATTTTCATTTTTTTTTCTATATTGTCAAATATATTCATCTTTTGTTAGCAACAATGTATTCATATGTATACTAATTTAGTGTATTCATTTTTTGGTTTAACAACAATGTATTCATTATCGTGTTCATATGCTACATTGTTATACTTTATCTTGTTTAATATATTAATACATTAAGTTTTTACGAATACTTGTATCCTTGATATATTAATACTTTAAATTTTATAAATAAAGATACTAATTTAAATTCGTACAATTAATACAGTTTTCTTATTTAGTTCATTGTAATTAAAATTGTATCAATGTATAAATAGAAAAATAAAAAACATATGCACTAATATAGTTAAAAAAGAATTAAATTGTAGTCATTTTTTATAAATATCATACTTATAGCTATTGAACTTTAATAACTCTATAAATATAGTTATTTTTGTAAGTTGCTTTTTTATTTTTGTGTCTTTTTTTATTTATATATATAAAGAAAAAGAAAACATCTTCCTTTTTTTTCATCTAGATGCAACTTTTTTTCATTTATCAATATTGTATAAATGTGTATAAAGATGTACCGATATTATAAATTTAAATTATGTAATGTATCAACATTGTATAAATGGTGAATAAACATATATCAATATTATACAAATAGTATGTAAACGCGTATCAATATTATATAAATAGAAATGCAATGAATTGACATTTTATAAATAATGCATAATCGTGCATTTATATTATATTAGTTTCCGTAAACGTGCGTTGCACGTTTATCCTAAAATACTTCATACAATGTTTGTAGTGCAAATAATAAATTTAAACAATATATATATCAAGAATTAGCTATTATGCATGAAAAAATACTACTTTCAATCACATTTGTTACCGACCCAAAGGTATATATGTACATTTCACAAATTTCGTCAATAATTCATTTCCTCGTAAATTCAAAAAATAATGAAGTTACAGTGGTTCATCAACTTATAGGACACCATTGATTCTCTTCATCTTCATTTTTATTCTCTTCATGTTCATTTTTTTCTTTCTTTAATTTTTTTGTTAGTGAGTTGGATTCACTTGTACAGAATCACATCAACTTTTTGTCTTGTAGGATATTCCATTGATTGTCATGAATGCAGTGATAAAGCTAGAAGTCTTTCTTCTTGTCCTTGTGTATAAGATTTCTTTTTTGGATAATCCAATTAAGTGTACCGTCTCAACTTCTATAAAATAATTTTTATTTAAAAATCAAACCAAAATTTTATTAAGAACATATCAACTTACACAAAAATAATTAATTGCATATAAGGAACAATGATTTATTACCTGAAAATTGATACCACTTGAAACAGTTCAATCTGTGTTGCTTCACTTACTGCATCATCACTATGAAATATTAGCATCATTTCTTAATTGTATCTTCATAAAAAAAGTCAAATTTAAAAAAATTATTAGTAGTTGAAATATTCAACAATTTAGATGAGTTCAAATAAAGATAAATAAAACATTGAGCATAACAAACTCATATAAAAAAAATAATAAAGATAACATGATTACATGAGAAAGTATAATATATAATATAGAAAAATGGAGAATCTGCTAATAGAAGATAAAAACATTACAAATTAAGTGATCCAAGAAGTGCCATCAACTTCTTGAGAGTGTGGAAAGATTATGAAGGTGTGAATATTAATGATGAGATAGTGGAGGTGTGGTATTAATACACATTATGACAAAATTACACCTAAAACTGATCAGATAGAGAAATGAAAAGTTTCTCTAATACGTTTTCGTAATAACTTTATAATTAATTATTTTTACAACTATTCATTCTCCTACATTATTTTAACATAAGTGAATTAACTTAATTAACAATTTAAGCATATTTAATATTTAATTAATTAATTATTTTATAATATTTTAATTTAGTATAAGGCTAAAATGGTAATTCAACTTTTAACTTTTGACCTTTATGCTTATAATAATATATGATAAACAATATGTAATATCTCAAAATTGATATTTATTAAACGATCAAGCATTTTCATCTTACTAAATAAAAGAATAAACAGAAAATGATAAAACAGCAAAAATATTCCTTTTTTTCTTACAAAGGAAGCAAAACCATTAAAAAAACAATTTGTGTTCTTAAGAAAAAAGCAACAAAAAATAATAATTTAAACAACAAAAAAGTTTTTTTTTTTTTTTTTTTTTTTTTTTTTTACAAAAAAGAAAAATATAGCACAACCATAAAAATGATAGAAAAAGATGTTTTTTACAAAATCAAAAAGAAAATCAAATAGCCGAGCAGCTATATTTGATACAAACAAACTATGGCCGATTGACCATTTTTAGTTTTAAAAGAAGTGATATTTTTTGTGTTAGAAATTTAACTCTCTGAAATTAGGTCTTAGGCCTAACTCACACCCCAAAAGCTAGCTCAAAGAGAGGAGGATTGCCCAAGCCTTATAAAGAGTCTACCCATCTCATTAATCACCGATGTGAGAGAGGATTGCTCAAGCCTTGTAAAGAGTCTACCCATCTCATTAATCACCGGTGTGAGACTTTTGTCATACTTTAACACCCCCACCTCACGCCCAGTGCTTAGCATATGGTGCGTGGACAATTTTAATTTTGGGGACCACAACATCGGGTGAGACGGGTCCTGCTCTGATACCATGTGAAATTAGGTCTTAGGTTTAACTCACACTCCAAAAGGTAGCTCAAAGGGAGAAGGATTGCTCAAGCCTTATAAAGAGTCCACTCATCTCATTAATCACCGATGTGGGACTTTTGTCATTCTTTAACACCCCACCTCACGCCCAGTGCTTAGCATCTGATGCGTGGACAATTTTTGATTTTGGGGACCACAACATCGGGTGAGACGGGCCCTGCTCTGATACCATGTGAAATTAGGTCTTAGGCCTAATTCTCACCCCAAAAGCTAGCTCAAAGAGAGGAGGATTGCCCAAGCCTTATAAAGAGTCTACCTATCTCATTAATCACCGATGTGGAACTTTTGTCATACTTTAACAAACTCAATGCACATTTTATATAATTTTCTCAATAAATATTAGGTAGGTAGACTATGATATCGAGTACAACCTAAATAAAATCACTTTGAAAATTAGGCATTTATTATATTAGTCGATTTACATGTTTAAAAAGTATAGAACTATAGTATATATATATATATATAATATTCCTCGTGTCATATTAACTATTTCTATTAACCATCCTGGTTGCCTTCTCTTATTCACTCCCTCTCCCATGTTTTTCTTCATCTTCTTCGACCAAATCTTCCATAAATATATACAGAGATATGAGTGAATTATCAATAATAATTGGGTATATACTGTATATCAGTGTATATACATGCAGATGGATTAAACTGAACAAAGAAAATACACATTAATGTATATGGATATGCACCATGTATATCTGTACAATTTTGAAATTTTCTTTTCTTTTACTTTAGTGTTTTTGATATTTGTGGGAAAAATTATGTCAAATATACAAATGAATAGGATTTTTGCCTATCAAATTCAATAATCTTTATAATTTCAAATATTTGGATTTCACATACGACTGTTATGTAGATTATATATCAGGCATTTGATTCATATATGATTTTATATCTCAACCTCTGAGACTTCAAAATTATGCCCTCAATCTACCGTAACTCCAATCTTTTTGTACATCTCTATTCTAATACATGCTAAAATGTAAACTTTAACACATGACTTGTAATTTATCGTTCAAATTTAATTATACTAAATTCGACAATTCAATTCTAACTTGATGTTTTTGAGTGTTACAAAATAATACTAAAATTGAAGAATAAGCTAGTGGAAGAGAAACAACAACAATATTGATAAGGAAATTAGGCAATGTTCGATTACCTATCAATATTCTATCCAAATTTTCGAGATCTATGTCTTTCTATTTAGATTTATGTCAATGGTAAGTTGCAATTATGCCATGTCCTATTTAATAACTTCTCTCCAATACTTTTTTGGCCTACTCTGCTTTTCCTCATACATACCAAAATTCACTCCTCTCCTCACACTTGTTCACTGACGTCTACACATCTCTTTTTCATATGACTAATCCATCTCGACGGCTCGACCTTATCTTCTTTATCTTACCTGCCACGGAAGCCTCCCTCACACTATTCCCAATATTTTCATTTCCTCCGGTCACACTTCTCCTTGTTTCTCCAACACACATCTTAACATTTTTATTTCCACTATTTTATATCTAGACGTGTGAGTTCATCGATCATCAGCCAATACTTTACCTTGTACAATATAATTGATCTAACTATCCTTTTTATAAAACATATCTTTAAAAGACATTCTTATCATATACTTCCTCCATTTCATACAAAATTAATTTTTGAGTCATTTTTCATTATTCGAATTAATTTAATTGTTTAATTTTTAAGATTACTTTTAGAGTGTTTTCTTTCAATTTTAACCTACATTAGTTATTTTTGAAATTAGTGATTAATTAATAAAACTATTTTAATTTATATTTTAAGTTACGTTTCTAAAAAAATACGAAATACCTCAAAAAAATTAACATAATATGAAATAGAGGGAGTAAGACACTAGATATGTTATTCCAGTCATTCGATCCAATATTAACTAGAAAATTCATTAAAAAAAGGTTAATTTTGATTGATATATTTTTTTAAAACGGAAAAAGCTTAAATATGTCATTGAATTTTCAGAAAAAACTCATTTATGTTATTAGTTAAAAGTTTGGCTCATTTATGCAATTACCTTTAAAGAAAAGACTCATTTATGCAATTATATCTTAACAATAGTTTTGCTAAACCATTTTTGACACGTGACCAATTATATAATTCGGCCACTTCATCAATTTTTTTAATTAAAAAAAGCATAATTCTAAAAATAAAGTTGAATCATTTTTTTGATTTTTTAATTAAATAAATTAATAATGTGATCGAATTATAATTTGCCACGTTACCAGTTTTTAAATGAAAAATCAAAATTTTGAATAAAACTTGAATTATTTTTCTTTTGATATTTTTTATTAAAAAAATTTAATGACGTGGTCGAATTATAATTCGCCACGTATCAAAAATAAATTATAAAATCACCATTAAAAATAATGCGTGAAGAAACTTTTTTTTTTACATTACACTAATAACATAAATGAACTAAAATTTAACTTATAACATAAATGAGTCTTCTGTGAAAAGGGAAAACATATTTAAGCCATTTCTCTTTTAAAATATTGAAACACTGAAAAAACGTTTCGTTGGTTTACTCTAGAATGGAGGGCGTATAATTTTCTCCGTCAGGGTATGTACAAATTTGTCTTTTAACACAATTACCGAGGACTGACGACAAACAATACTTATCCCAAGGACTGTCCTCAGTAAAATTTAACTTTTTTATTTTTATAGAAGAAAAATAAAACACGTGAACAATAGTCTGGGCGCATTAGGGTAGATCCCAGATCTGGTGGAAGAGGAATAAAACTGAGATCGGGATCCCCATACCTATCGGCAAACAAAAGAAGGATGTTTCTCTTCGATTGGTTCTATGGCGTTTTGGCTTCTCTAGGGTTATGGCAGAAGGAAGCTAAGATCCTCTTTCTCGGCCTTGATAATGCCGGAAAGACTACTCTTCTTCACATGCTTAAAGACGAGGTACTTTCTTCCATTTCCATTTCGATATTGATTTCTCTTATCCGTGATTTCTGATTGTTTCTATTTTGTGTTTTTTGATTTGCTAGAGATTAGTTCAGCATCAGCCGACTCAGTATCCGACATCGGAAGAGCTTAGTATTGGAAAAATCAAATTCAAAGCGTTTGATTTAGGAGGTCATCAGATCGCTCGCCGTGTTTGGAAGGATTACTATGCTAAGGTAATTGAAGAGTTTCTGCATCTAAGTCTAATTCATTTTCCGGATTATTTTTTTGATTAGTCAGTAATTTTGTTTGCCTTGAAGGTTATTGGAATGAATGGTTGTGAATTGAGCAGAATTAATTCAAAAGGATGTGTAGAGCAACTTTAAATAAGTTTTGATTGAGGAATTATATGAAAATGTGTGTTTATATACATAGATACATATCCATGTGTGTGTGTTAAATGCTCCCAATATTGGAATCTATCTCATTTTTAGTATTATATATTGCTGCTGCAATTGAAGTGCAATTTTAAAGGAATTAAATGAAATACTTCAGAAGGCCATTTAGCACGGTTTCATTTATAAGATCCGGTGCTTAATGTCTGTTATATTGCAAGTGAGATATTTCTTGCTTATTCTTGCTGAGTTTGAGATTTATCTAGTTTGAAGTTTACGTCCTTTGGTCTTGTAGATATATTTTTTTCTTTAGACAATTGAACATGGATAATATTGGAGTTAATACATTAAGGAGGTAGTGATTCAGATGAGTTAGTACCGTAGGTTGATATAGTGGTTTGATTACACTTATTGTGATGTAAAGCTGGATCTCTTGACGATGATCACTAAAAGGATTAGAAAAGGGAAAATTCCATCAATCCTCAGTAATATGAACCCTTTTTTTAAAAAGAATTTGGTCATTGAATTTCTTGCAGTTTTTAGTAATACAAGAATGGAACATTTTTAACTGTAAATTCCAGCAACAGTTTCTATACAGGAACTATCGATAAATGGATCAGTCCACGACTCTTTGTAGAAGTACTTCCTTGTCTGAATTAATGGTTTGGACTTTGGGGTATTCATAAAAAGACACATCATGGTTTAAGAGAGGACACACAACTTTTTAGTTGCCCAAGTCAATTATCTCCTTCCCATGTGGGACTTGACCAGGACAAGGAGCTCAGAAAATGACATCTGTCCATCATTTCCAAAGATGGGTCATTTGTATTAAGGGACTGAACAACAAGTTCCCTTGAGGTGTTGTTCTGCCTATACATGTTTTGTGTAAAGAAGTGTTCTGTTCTTGAAGAAACCACTAACAAGTTGACAAAGGATTTGAAGTGTTTAAGCTGCTTGTTTCCCCTGTCTTAAAATGTGAGACAAGGTCCAAAGATAGTGGCTTCATCAAGGACATTTTATGCCCTTAATCAAGCACGATATAGAACAAGTTGGTGAGATCTGAAAAAAAATATGTAGCAACTATCAGATTCTTTCAAGGCACAATGAAGAGGTGATTTTTTTTTATTGTATACCATATGAGTAGATCTATAACCCAACTTGTATCGTCTATGCAGGATGTTCGGGAAACTAGTAGTTATTCTGATATGACTGTTTTACATTTTTATTGTCTCCTAGGAAAGCCTCTTTTGCAAATTTGTTTGTTTGAATTATGTTATAAATTACAAAAAGAAGAAGCCAGTAAAAAACTACTTTTATCAGGTAAAAATTTGAAGTCCTTCAGTAGTATGATTGCATGAAAATATGTTTTCCTATAGTTGCAACTTGCAGGCGTGAAGCTACTAGATTTGCAACAATGAAACAAGTGAAGATCAATGGTGAGGTCTTCTTTGAAATACTAATTGAAGAGTTTGATTTAGAAATTTATCATTAAATGTCTTCTGTAAAAATTAATGAACAGAAGATACTGTCTTGGATGTCAGGATTTTTTACTTCAAACACTACCTGAAGGGGTTCAAGTGTCTGATACAAAAAATGAGAGGGTTCAACATCCTTCGCAAATATCTTTATTGGCCTTAGCATATAATGAGGAAACACAGTTGCTGCATTCTATTTACTAAATTAGCATTTTCCAAAAATAAACAAACAAGTTACCCTATAATATTGATGACTTTTTTATTCACCATATCCGGTTGTGTTTTGACGCCACGAAATGTGGAATTATGGGCACGGTGGTCTATTGAGAATTTTTCGTCTTATTATCTATGAGATGGGCTGTTACCTCTGTTGCTTTTTATAAGTAGCATATATCCCAAGTTGGAAATGATGATGAATACAAGTCCCAACTCTCGAAGAGTTAAATTGGAACATATTGATAGAAGTTTAAAGATACTATCTTTTTGACTTGAAATTATAGAGTTATTATTTGTTAGCATGTAGCCTTATTTGAAAGACCGCATAGAAGTCTTTTGATAGTGAGAGTTCAATAGGAAAATGGGCTTTATCACCGGCTATATTAACTGTCTTAGTTCCATACACGTCAAAAAGGCTTGCATGCTTAGCATGCATCAAAGTCCAAAATCCTCTTTCTCATGTTGTAGTATGTATTTCCTTCAAGTCGTGCCTAGTATTTATATGAGTAATACCTTAGCCCTTCACAAAAATTACTCTATCCATGTCTTGTTCTCTAGCTCATGAAAAGATTCTGCACTCTATTCTATGTTTTGTTCACCACCTAATAAATCTCTTCTATGTAAAAGATTTCTACCGCTACTTGTCTAATTTTTATGTACAAATGTTCTTTATGTGTGATCTCTACTTGGATTGTGGAAAACAACATCATATTATTTTCATTCTACTTATTTATTGGTGCAAGATGTAGGAGTTTTCCACCTTTCCATATAAGGGAGCCTTTAATAGATCATCTTGTAAAAATTATGCTGTAATATTGTTCAAGCTAAATTTTCCCTTTGCTTTCTTTAAAGAGATAAGTATTGAAAACACCTCTAAATATAGCGTGAATTATTACTTAGTCCCCCAACTATTGACAGCTTTAAAAACACCCCTCTATTTGATTAAGTAATTTAAAAACACTCCTCTTATGCCTCATGTCATCTACCCTTGTGTATGTGTGGAGTTTTCTGCTCATGTGGCGTACACAATTATATATAGTAAAAAAACATTTTGATAATTAAATGCTAAAATTTAGCAATTAAAGAAGAAGAGAACTTTTTTTTAAAAAAATTCTTGCCCCCCCCCTCTTCTTTTCCTCTTTAATTACTAATAGCATTTAATTATTAAATGTTTTTTTAAAATATTTGTTTTTATTATATATATCTATGTGTATGCCACATCTGCAGTAGACCCTGCCTGTATGCTTGGGTGTATGATATGTGGCATAAGAAATGTGTTTGAAATTACTTAATCAAGTGGATGAGTATTTTTAAGGCTGTCAGTAGTTTTGGGACTAAAGTAATAATTCACGCCAAACTTAGGATTGTTCTCAATATTTATGTCTTCTTTACATTATGACTTATGAGAGGTTGATCTTTACCTGAGTGTTAAATATTTATCTTATATGTGTTTATTCTCTTGCATAACTTTTCAGAGTTGAAGCTTAGCGCAGCAAATTTTAGTGCCTTTGTGAGCTAGACAAGCCACCCATGTAGGAGGGCTTTTTGCTTCTATAATTTATTTACTTCAATGTTATCATTCTTAAATTCTGGGTCTATGCCCTTCTGTGTGGTCAATACGCTTTATTGATGTGTGAATATAGCTAGATCTTTATGGATTCGTTGAAAAAATTGTTGATAAATTAGGACTCCTTGATCTTAATCCAAAAAGGTGGTGAAAGAAGATCACAAATTCGTTTGGAATGTACAGTCAACTTTTATTTTAGCTACATCTTCTTTCCTGATATCGTCATGGTTTCAAAAGAAAAGTTTCTGGTGATGTAAAAATCATCTATTATGTACATATACTTGATCTAAGATTAGTGATGGACTGATATCTTGTACATCACAAATTTGTCTGGAATGTACAGTCAACTTTTATTTTAGCTACATCTTCTTTCCTGATAACGTCATGGTTTCAAAAGAAAAGTTTCTGGTGATGTAAAATCATCTATTATGTACATATACTTGATCTAAGATTAGTGATGGACTGATATCTTGTACATCACAAATTCGTCTGGAATGTACAGTCAACTTTTATTTTAGCTACATCTTCTTTCCTGATATCGTCATGGTTTCAAAAGAAAAGTTTCTGGTGATGTAAAAATCATCTATTATGTACATATACTTGATCTAAGATTAGTGATGGACTGATATCTTGTAAGTTAGTAGTCGTAGTTAGTTTTCTGCTGACTCTTCTTTAGTTATATAACGGTTTCTGGTTGGACATGAGATTTAAATATCAATTTAGACTTCTTTACTATGTTTGTTACAGTGACAGAAAATGTCAAAAGTAATGGTTGAAACAGCTAGAGAAAATATCACATTGAAGTTCAATTTTTTTTGTTTAATGAGTTTGGATTCTCGAAAGTTGTATTAAAATGTAATGCTATGAAACATTTTGAGACTTCCTAAAATTTGCTTGTATAAGGAGGGAGCAGAGAGGTCATCTTTAATTAAGAACATCTTTGGACCAACCATGTTCTCTATAATTAATATTTTACACGCATAATAATTACTCTTAGAAGCTTCTAAAAGACAAATGTGCAAGAATTTATGTGAGATTCACGTGTTGCTCCATGCACTTTTGGTGCGAGAATTGTACGGCTGAAAGCTATACGTGGAGCACATGTGCATTCTGATGGACAAGTTAGGTAAGTTTGGGGTTTAGAGCCTAACAGAAGTAGATTAATTAACTTCTATACAAGCTTTTTATTACAGCTCTGTACTATTTGCTGTTTTTCTCCTTGTGTTATCTTGCACTTGATGTTTATGGGAATTCTGCGTGTCATGTAAGCAGTTACGTTTTATACCATTGGAGCCTGCTAATTTCTTTTTTCAACTTTTTGTCATGTTTGTAACTTGACACCTGCCAAAAAAGATGATGCGAGCATTCTCTTGATAAGCATGAGCTGCGTTTTGCAGGTTGATGCTGTTGTATACCTGGTAGATGCTTATGACAAAGAGCGCTTCGCTGAGTCAAAGAAAGAATTAGACGCACTGCTATCTGATGAGTCCCTAGCGACTGTTCCCTTCCTCATTTTGGGAAACAAGATAGACATACCGTATGCTGCCTCAGAAGATGAGTTGCGTTATCACCTTGGGTTGACTGGTGTCACTACTGGCAAGGGTAAGGTGAATCTAGCTGATTCTAGTGTTCGTCCCTTGGAGGTGTTTATGTGCAGTATTGTACGCAAAATGGGTTATGGTGATGGCTTTAAGTGGGTTTCGCAATATATCAAGTAGTTTATATCATTCGCATATGTACCAGAAGTTGAAACAGAAATTGTCCTCTTTTATGCTTTCGTACAACTATTTTTTCCCGTCTGGAAAAGATGGAATCTGTTCATTTGTTCTCAAACTGATGAGGTCTTTAGTACTTATAAATTGTATGCATCGAGCATCTATTTAGCGTGATGAGAAGCTATATTTATTGTTGGTGTAAAATTGTCAAACTCTAGATTATTGGCTTCCAACTCTTAGGACCCATACTTCGCTTCTTCTTAAGCAATTTTCTGCGTGATAATATTTTCTATCTGTCTTGAACTTTAATGCTCATCTCTGTCAGAATCAGAATACTGCTAGAACTCTTAAAAATCTTTCGGTTATACTTGTGTTTTGGCAAAAGAATTCGTATTCACGTATACTTTGTGCAAGTGTGTGAATTATGTATTTAGGATTCTCTATTTTTTATATAATTTTCATCTACATGTCCATTGCATTCTTTTAGTGCCTTCTGACACATAATTTTTGCGTTTTATGGCGTTTAAGGGATTACGTGCTACTCAGAACGCCTGTATATAGGATTGAAATAATAAGCTATGATTCTCATTTATAATTTTCATAACTAGGACACAAGTTTGAGATGAATCAGTTGTAAATGTAGTTGATTTTTTGTTGAACGGTTCCTCATCTCTTTCTTGGTTAGGTAAGACTCTCTTCTCTCTCTCTAGTCCAACTCCTGTTGAAACTAAAATAATTGCGTGTTGTCAGATTGAAACTCCATGAGATCATACAGTAAAGAGGAGCAGGTCAACTAGTTTTATCTTTCCATTTTCTTGACATTCTTTGGAGTCATTACCACCAAGTCCACAATTCTGTCCTTCATCACAAAATCACAAGATGGAGCGGTTTAACAAACTTTTCCCTTAAATATATGTACTTTACTATATATTAATGTCCATTAAAAACACCCTCTTTTATTCAATTCCTATCTCAACAACAACTCATCTTAAATAGACTTGTCTAACCTTTCACCAACAAACTCCAAAAATGGGAAATTCCATTCCACAAGGCACAAGCAAGGTTGTTTTTTCAGATGGAACGTTTCATTGTTACGATAAGCCTTTAACAGTTGCAGAGTTGATGCTGGAACATCCC
The DNA here is from genome assembly GCA_027705065.1 of Solanum peruvianum. NCBI lineage: Eukaryota > Viridiplantae > Streptophyta > Magnoliopsida > Solanales > Solanaceae > Solanum > Solanum peruvianum. The sequence continues at coordinate 75,311,889 of JAKWJD010001755.1, forward strand.
CAGCAAATGGTGGTTGAATTCAAGCCGATCGCTGATGGTAAAAGGCCAATTCCATTGCCTGCTGATATGAAACTGGAGAAGAACAAGGCTTACATAATGCTTCCAATAAGGAAAGGTAAACCATCAAATTTATCATCTGAAGAAGCGCGGAAAATTCTAACAAAAACAAGCACTATGCTTAAATCCAAGTCTCTGTTAGCTTCATACACAGGTTTTTTGCCTGTATTTGCTCGTATATGTCCAGCTGCAGTATCGTCATTGGGGAATGGTCGCGATCATGTTCTTAATTCTGATAAAAATCTTTACTTGTTGAAGAAGAAAGACGCGGAAGATGAAGGATCTAAACATGATTATTTCAGTGATATTGTTGAAGGAAGGCCTGAATTCTTAAGCAGGCAATTATCAGGAAAAGGATGGAAGCCAAGTTTAGATACTATTAAAGAAAAGAGCATGCAAGAGAAAATTCGCCATTGGTTGTTTTGATCCGTCTTTTTGTCCAATCAAACGCTGCCATGTCATCGTTTCGTTTCAACGTCTTTTTTTTTTTTTTTTTTAAAATTCTGTGATGCGATTTCATCCATTGATATATCCACCTAGTATCAATATACATGGATTTTGTGACTTTGAAAAAATCCATGGTGTGTGGTGAAATCTTAGTCAATGTGTAATTTGTAGCTTTCAATGCATGGTGTGATTAAAGTATTGTAAAATGTGTGTTAAGACTTAAGCTATCGTGGTAACGTATTGTCTAAAGTTGAAATTAAGGAGAAAAGTCAAGTAGTAAATCAACTAATGAAGAATTAATTAAATACTCCTAGTATGGTAATAAACTAATAATACATTTGAGGTGTTACACCAACATTATTCAACGAGTCCGAAGCCTAAACGGTACAAAATATTAACAAAAATTTCAAAACGATATATAAAATTTTATATTAACCAAAACGATAAAATCGCTACACCAACAACGACTTACCCCAACGGAAAAAGCAAAATCGCTGCCTCTGCAGCGATTTGCAAAATGTGATCTTTTTTAAAAAAAAATATAATCGCTGCCTAAGCAGCGATTTATAGAATTTTTTTTTACAAAATTTTTAATTTTAATTTTTTTAAAAATAAGGAAATCGCTGCCCAAATTTTTTTTTCTATAAATTGCTGCTTAGGCAGCAATTTCATTTTTTTTTTTTAAAAAAAATAATCATATTTTGCAAAATCGCTGCAGAGGCAGCGATTTTGTTTTTTCCGGTGAGGTAAGTCGCTGTTGGTGCAGCGATTTACCGTTTTGGTTAATATAAAATTTTATACCCTTTAGGCTCCGGACTCTACATTCAATAGACAAACAGATTTTTAGTTGGGATTAGAGAGTCTGATATACCTTTCAATTTTGTCATTTAGAATGTGATATATCCTCATTATAAAATTAGCTTATATACAAGTTATTTTCATAACGATCGAACACCTCTAGATGAGAAAGTTGAGGGATGTATTAAATCTTTTCCCTTTCTAGTTTAGACCAATTTTACACCCTCTCTCTATATATATCCGTCTAAAAGTAACAATTACTACGGTGGAATTGAGATTAAAAAATTATATATAACTAAATGGAAAGAAAAAAAGAACACAACCACCGAATGATTTTATATTTTTTTTGTGTTGAATACACAATCTAATAGCTATAGATGCAATGCAAGCATATTGTTTGACTTTCATACCACGAATAATGAAATTTACCAACCAAAAAAAATAGTAATAATATTTGGATGGAATATGAGGCTGAAGGACGATTGAATTATTATAAATTATTTTTGGTGTGTTTAATGATATTAATTTATTAAATAAGCTCACCAATCTGGTGAAAGGAACTCCTACTCTAGCAAAGATTCTGGATAAACACTACCTGGATTTCTTTTTTATGTTTCAATAATTCGATGATATATTTGAACTTATTAATTCGTCTAATTCGATTTTACATTGAATAGACCTATTAAAGGATGGGTGGGTGGGGATACTCCTTATCTGAAAATTTTATTTTCAACATTTAAAATCGTCACATCTAATTAAAAATAAAAGAATTATAATTATCTTATTAAATATGAATAACTTATATTTAATTTCAAATTGCAAAAAAAAAAAAGAAGACTTGGAATTCCTGTCTAAACACCTCCTTTGGTGTAATGAGTAGAGGTGAGTATGATCAGGTATAAAATATTTTGATTTCTAAAATATCTTATTATTATTATTATTATTATTATATTATTATTATTATTATTATTATTATATACTGAATTAAGTAAATTAATTATTATTGGTATTCAATTTCAACTTATATATACGATAAAAAAAATTGACTTTTTAAAAATATCTCAATTATATCATATGAACATCTTATACATTGGAATACTATATCTTTTTTGAAACTCATAATTTTAAATATACAATAATATTTGTGAGACTATTTTAAAATTTACAGTTTTCTAAATATATCATAATATTTGTGTCCATACAGATACATGCAACTAAAATTGATCAGGGAGCAAGTATATTTAAAATAAGCAAGTTATAACACAAATTAAACCAGAATTTATAGAAAGAATATATAGATGTAAACATTAAAGAAACAGTGTTAATATATGGAATTTTTATTTAAGTTTTGACATGGTAATTAACTAGACTTAGTCCTACTACACCCTTTCTAGAAGTGGTTGCTTACTTAGATTTGGTGCTACTTGATGTTAAGTAATTAAATTTGTATTTTTCTTTGTTATTAATAGTAAAATGTTCATAATTGTTATCAAAGAAAATATTTGTGTTACTGGGTTGAAAGAGATTTTTCCGCTCTTAATTAAAAGATTCAGTTTGAAAGTAAGAACAAAATAAATTTCTAATAAGAAAAACTATCACGATTTCACCTTTACACTTGTCTGAGTTAGGTTAAATTTACTTATACTTAGTGAATATTTTGATCTTAATCATTTGGATCTCATCAATTAAATTTATTTGTTTCAAGGGCTAAATCTTAATTATTTAGCTCTAATTTAACTGTATTTGTTTTTCTTATTTTACAATTATTTAAGGGGTCTAAAAATTGTGAATAGTATTTAAATCAAAGTATTAATATTATGAATATATCTTAAAATTTCTATATAGATGACAATTTACCGCTACTTGATCTATTTTCACTATCACACATAATTATTACCATCATCAATCACAACCACCTAGATATCATATTTCATAACTATCATCCTCAGCCTAACCATATCACTTCTGTCAATGATCACCCAAAGTCAGTCGTCATCAACCATCATTTGCAACTATTACCACCAACTATTGTTATATCCACTTAACATTACCAAAAATTATATTGATTATAAAAGAATGTAATTATGGAACACTAAGATAAATTAGGGGTGGGTGAGTGTTGATTCATTTGAATAAAAATCATAACCACAAGAATAATATGACGTAAATCTCAAACCAAATTTTAAAATTCTGGCTTTAGACAACTAAAAGCAACATGATTACTAGGGTGAAGGGCCATAACTCTCCAATCACCAATCTCAAGTGGATAAAATTATTGATTGTTCTTAATTCTAAGGATGTACTCCATCCGTTCGTGTTTATTAATTAGAGAGTCAATTTAATTAGTTTTAAATTTAAATATAGTAAATCAATTTAATTTTTTAATATTACATTTAAAATATTAAAAGTTATAATTTTATCATATTAAAATGGTGAATAAATATGCTTTAAAATATTGATCAAAATTAATATAATTTGACTTCACTAAGAAAAATATGGCAATTAGTTTAAAATGGATGAAGTAATAAAATAGTATCTTTTGACTTTCTATTACTTTCTTCATTATTTTTTGCTTGTTCAATTTATATTTTTGAGAAAACTTGGACACGACAAGTAATTATCTTTATTAGTGATATTTTAGAAGTATAAATTTTATTGCTAGTACTTCAATTAGTTGAAAAAACTGTTACTCAATAGTATTTTTTAAAACAAATTCTAATTAATTACTATCTCTTAATTTGCTAAAGTAAATATTTAAAATAAAAAAACACATATTGCTAATATACTGAATAAACAAAAAGGTAGGGAGGAGGTAGCATATCATGGCCTGGGAATGAAGGTGGTACCTTTTTTTCGGAAGTTATGCGATTAAGTAAATTTATATTATTTAATTACTCATTATAGCTATAATTTGCTATAATTATCACTCATAACTAATATTATACATTAATTACGTGGGCTGATTTCGAGTTTGTATAATTAGTCACGTTTATATATGTATAATTCGCCAAAATATATAAATACATAGGTATAGTATACAATTATCTAAGCAATATACATATACAAATTCACCGCTCTCTCACTCTCTGCCCTCTCTCGCTCGCCTCTCTCCTCCCTCTCCCAATCTCGCTCGCCATATATACAAATGCATATGTATGATATACAATTTCTAACCGATATAGATATACAATTTACCTCTCTCCCACTCTTTGACCTCTCTCTCTTGCCTCTCTCCTCCCTCTCCCAATCTCGCTCGCCTCTCTCCTCCCTTTTCCAATCCCGATTGTCTCTCTCCTCCCTCTCCCAATTTCGGTTGCCATATATATAAATACATATGTATAATGTACAATTATCTAACTGATATACATATACAATTCACCTTTCTCCCACACTTTTCCCTCTCTCTCCCGTCTCGCTCGCCTCTATCCTCCCTATAACATGTAGCTACGAATTGTAATTATCAAACTATAGCTATGAAGAATATTAAGTTATTTTTAAGTGACTATTTTTTTGTTTCCCACCCGTTGTCCGGAGCCCATATTGGAGCTCCGACTAAATTTGGATCGCGCTCTGCAGGGTCCATTCTAGGGTGATACCCTCAACAGGAATTTTCTCCATACCTAGGGCTCGAAACTGAGACCTCTGATTAAGGGTAAAGCAGTCTCACCAGTACTGTACCACAACTCATGTTGATAAGATAGGTCCTTAATTATGTTTTTACCACTCAGAATTATGAAGTGGATAACAGATTAACCCTGATTGGCACCTATTGCCTATCGGTGTAACAACCTCATTACTTTAATCTCTAATCTTATTAATGGTATCAGTAATAATTGCTATGATAATGAACTATGATTAAGGTTAGTCACTTAATTATTATATTTGGTTGTTAGAGAAAGATAGGCCAAAAATCAATACTACCATATCATTTTTGTACAAGCAAATCAAGAAATTGTTACACATGATTACCAAATGTGGATTATTTGTTTTGCTTGTTTACTTTATCATATAATATAAATATCTTTTACTTTCGTTCGTCAATTTTGATATATAAGAAAAGAACCTTTCTTTTTCATGTTTAACCTTGAATATTAATTAATCATGCATGTTTTGGATTATTACCTAAGACTTGAGAATATATATTATTAATAAAACTTTTAGCGATAATAAATATACACATTAATAAAGAGCGATAAAAATTTTACCGATATTAATTAATTGTCATTGGATTCATTGTAGTCATAAACTTTAGAGATATTTATAAAAAAATGTTAAATATCGCTAAAAATATATTTTTAATGATAATTAAGTAATTATTATTAATTAATGGCCACTAAAGTTAAATTTTGATATTGTGGGATAACTAGTAGTGATGCGAGGATAAGAAATTAAATATCACTATAAGAAAACAATTTTTGAAGACAATAAATATACACATTAATAAATATATTACTATCTCACAATGCCAAAAATTGGTGTAGTGTCTCGATAGATTCGATGACGAAACTAAAGTTTTAACTAAGAAGTGTTGAAATATAAAAAAAAAAAAAAAAAAACATATAAAAATTATATATTATATATAATTTTTCGATAATTTCCTTTTTAAATTGTAACGTGGCTCCTCCACGGTGTCCAGACTTACTAAGGTCACACACACGTAAGGAAAGAGATGAAAATGAAATTTGATTTAAATTTTTTGTCTTAAATTATTTAATTGGCCATTTACATGATTTATTTCTTCCTATTAAATTACCATAAAAGATCCGGAGAGTCTTGAAAAATAAATATGCTTCTATGAAACCAGAAGCATACAAATTTCTATGAATTTCAAATTCCATTTAATTCACCAAGTAAATACACCATATACCCCCACAAAAAAATGACTAGGTATAAATCAAAACTATGCGAGGGTAACGATTTTTATCGATCGTTATGAGAAGGTAAATGGTGAAAGAATTTGATTAGAAAATTTTTTCGATTGTGATTTAAAAAATTTTAGGCTAGATTTATCTCAAACAGAATCTAAGGGAAGCATGATCTAGGAGAATTTGAAAATGGATAAAGTTGTATGTCTGAGCTTAAATTGTGTTTCCTAGTAGCTAAGACATTAAGTATAAATCCAATAGGGCCTTTCAGAATAAATACGAGTGAGTTAAACTCTCGATATCTAATTTGGAGTAAAAACATTAATTTAAAACGTCAAGATTCAAAAATGTATTGTGAAATGGGGTTAGGTGAAGTGAAAAAATTAATTTGAAACGTCAAGATTTAAAAATATATCGTGAAATGAGGTTAGGTGAAGGATATACGCGAATGCAACTTGCAAGCCGCTATAATGGGCATCACAACGGGATGAATTAATTTCCGCTATAGCGACGTTGCTATAGCGGGCCGCTACATTGGAGTTAGTTGGAGTTTTGTGTATAAAAGTTCTAAAAATTAACTTTTTGCAACTTCGTTCTTAGATCAAGGAAGGGCAAATTAGGTACAATTTCCTTTAGTTTTACCACCAAATTCTTTCTTAAAGGTAAGTGAATCACTTCCACAATTTATATTTTGGTCTTAATGGTGGAAAAACCCTTGTTAGGTAGAATAATCATGGGAATAGCGTGGGGTTAGAATTTGGTTATAATCAACGTATTATTAAGCCATATTTGATTGATTATAATGTTTATATTATTGTTTAGATCAAGAACAAGTCGAAATTCATTATAAAAGAGAACTTCAGTTCTCTAGAATTTCAGGGTTTGATTTGAGGTAGGAGGTGATTGTTGTTTTCTCCTATATGTTATATGTTTGTTAACGATGTCGTTAGTAATGTATGCATCATACATGATCGGGGAAATTGAAAAGGCAAAATGTGAAATGTTAGATGTTGTCAATTTCAAGCAACAAATGTATTACATGAATATACATGTGCGTTAGTAAAATATTACAAGATAATAAAATTGCAAGATTATAATTAAAAATAAAAATGATGAAATAAATCTCTTCAGGCTGAGGCACAGATATCTTGCTCTCTTTTAGGAGATTCAAGCCCATTGCAGCTAATGTTTTTCACTGGTCCAACAATAGTCCTCTTTAATTTGTCCCCTCCAGAATACAATAACTTTAACACAAAGTATAACTCAACAATTCTGAACAAGAGTTGAGTCTTAAACTTTACAAAAAGAACATCTACCTTCAACTATAAGAACTGTTTTCACTGTCCAACTTTTTCACTCTATGTTTTCTTATGTATTGTGTGTTACAAGCTAAATGAAAATCACCACAATTTATATATACTAAAAACCGTCTTTCTAGCAATGAATATAAAGATAAATTGTATAGTAAATAGTGAAGATAATGATCTGAAAAGTTACATAGGTCACAAGAATAATGGAGGAGTAAGGAATAGATGTCACATAGGTACACTAACTTAAAATCCGGTTCTATGTACGCTGGTACACTAACTTAAAATTAGGTATCATATCGATATAATAACAGTTTGTATGAGTAATTTCCATGAGAGAATCAAATTGGCTTGTTGTATTTTGATAATTCATGTAGTACTATATATAAATTCTAGACTATGTTATGCATGTGATGTAATTGTGTATTAGGTGTTTGCAATATTATAGTTGTTTGTCAATATTTCATATAATAAAACTAGTCGATGATTTTATCACTACATTGTTATTGTCTCTTTATTGAGCACACAACATCTTTATGTTAGGACCGAAAATAAGCAGGGTAAATGCGGAAGCTAGCAAACCTGATTCGAAAGACCACGAGTAAGAAGAGAACGAGAAATATACCAAAAGACACAGAGATTTAACGTGGTTCGGACAATCGACCTACGTCCACAAAGGAGATAAGCAATCCACTATAAATATGAGAGTACAATATACAGAGGGAAACAACCTCAACCAATTCACTCGGAATACATAGGAGGTTCACACAAGTGATAGCCTATCAAGCTTGTGACCCACAAATTCTCCTCTAACCAAAACTCTCAAGCCCTTAAGACTACATTGTGAATGCTGATTAAGTTAGAAGGAACATGCCTCTATTTATAGAGTCCTAAACCTTTTCCTACAAGAAAAGGATTAGTCAATCCAAAACTTTTTCCTACAAGGAAAACCTATTTATGGTAAGAAATTTAGGGCAAATAAAACCAACAAATCACCCCCTTGGCCTGAATTTCTGACAAAATAAATTTGTCCACCTTCTTGACTTATCTTCAACAACTTGCTTTCCTCTCCATAATTCCTTTGCAAAATTTATGTCTCAACACAGAGAACCTCTCTGAAACAATTTCTCCAACAAAATCATCATTATTGTCAAAAATGTTAATGCTAGAACTACTTTGCCAAGATGAACACATCTTTGTAACCTGGTTCAATCATCGATTATCGAACCACTGAACCTGACTCCGTTATTGAATCTGGCTCTGATACCACTTGTAAAGACCGGAAATCAGCAGGTGTAAACGCGGAAGCTAGCAAAGCAAACCTCGAAAGACCACGAGTAAGAAGACAACGAAAAATATACCAAAAGACACAAAGATTTAACGTGGTTCGGTCAATCGACCTACGTCCACAAAGGAGATGAGCAATCCACTATAAATATAAGAATACAAAATACAGAGGTAAACAACCTCAACTAATTCGCTCAGAATACATGAGAGGTTCACACAAGTGATAACGTATCAAGCTTGTGACCCATAAATTCTCCCTCTAACCAAAACTCTCAAAGCCCTTAAGACTACATTGTGAATGTGATTAAGTTAGAAGGAACATGCCTCTATATATAGAGTCCTAAAATTTCCTACAGAAAAGGATTAGTTAATCCAAAACTTTCCTACAAGGAAAACCTATTTATGGTAAGAAATTTAGGGCAAATAAAACCCAACACTTTAAGTGGCTGCTTTGCGACTTTATCTATCAAAATCCATAATTTTAATTCAAGGATGAGTCACTTCCTCTGAACTGGAACGGATTAATCTTTATTGTGTTGGTCCATTAATCGGACTCAATCGTTCTAGACTTATGCTTACTTTCTTTTATTTTGGGGCATCACCAATCCTGGGATTTTAAATGTATTGGTACTTTGATTACAAAGTTCGAATGAGTTTATTTCTCATTTGTTTCAATTTCCTGATTGAGTTTATGAGAATTCTAAAATTAATTGTTTTAATACATTTTCAGTGTGGTTTTTTTTAATCATTGCTTGATCTAAAATGATTTAATTGCTTAGTTGAGGTCGATAATTAATTTTCATGTTAGATGATTAGTATATATGTCAGTCACAACGGATTAAGATTGTGACAACGAGAGTCCTATTATCCTTCTAAATTTATTTATTCTTTAAAAGAATCATTTAGAATAATTATGAGAAGGTTCTACTATCCCATAAATCTGATTTTTACATATTGATTAAACCTATGAATTATTTTGGTCTAATTTTATTGTTTCCTTAAGTGTAATTTTTTATTCAGTTGTTGCAATTGTTTTAATGTAGTTTTTTGTGATTTTTTAAAATTTAATTTTGATTATGATGTTGATACACTTTTTATACAATTTTGATCTAGCGAGTAAATTTTGTATATCAGAAAAGAAAAAAAAAGGTTGCGAGAAATCTTAATTTTACAAATATGACAGATTTATAAATGAAGAAAATAGTTTTAAAGTTTAAGGCCTGATTTGTTTTCATTAAGATTTTAAAATTAAGACGTCTGAATCGAAGTAAGTGTTTGTCCATGTGACACCATATCATGATATGGTATCATGAGATAGAATCAGCGTTTGGACATGCGATTTTACGCTGATTTCATCTCATGATTCCATATCATGAGATGTGATACCATATTCTCCAAAAACTATGATATGTCTAATATGGGAATACATATCATAATTTGAGTTATTTTAATACAAAAATTAATCAACGATATATTTTGTTAAAACAACCCCACATTTATATCTACTAACCATTTATTTCACATGTAAATAAAATTTATAATCACATCATTACTTTTTAAAATTTATTATTCTCACCGACATAAAATTTATTATTGTCACCAACATATAATCACTTTAGCTCATACTTCACGATTGTTGAGTAATAAAATCTTGAAGAACTCGTGAAAGGTGTTTCATTTTTATCCAAATAAATTGATGAAACATTTACTTACGTGGAGAACAAATAAATTTATAATAATTATTATACGATTTTATGATTTTTTTTGTTTATTTGATAATATTGAATAAACAATTGAGGCTATTTTAATAGTTTCAGAACTTATGAGATTTTTATGTTTATGAGAAAATATCAACACCAAAATTTCATATTGCATGTTCAAAGAAAACTTCAATTTCATCTCATAATATCATATCGCATGACCAAACGAACCCTAAATATTAAAACGTGCATTAAGATCTAGAGGTGTAAATCTAAATAAAGATATGAATATTACGATATTGTCTCTGAATATAAACACTGAATTATTGGGGCAGTTCGTTTTCAATATCTGAATGTGCATATGAAATTAAACACTATATGAATTAAATATTATAAAAATCTCATTAAAATAAAATAATTTTTTTAAAGAAAATAATATTTTGAACTTTTTTATCGTAATAATGTAATATGATTTATCTTTAAGAATTAACATTAAATTACATTATTAATATGATATTATTTCCACTCAAAATTTTTAGAATCTAATATAATGCAATGTAAAATAGTTTATATAGAGTAGTAATATAATGTTTATAAAAATATTTTATTTTATAATAGACATTTGTTATTGTTATCGATCAAATAATTAATACTTTCATATTTTTTTGAATCGTGCTAAATATTATATCATCGAGTGCTTATTAATTTAAATATATTGATAATTTATGAAAGTAAAAGATGTGTATTAAGTTAATAAGAATAAACAAAATTATAACAGTAAGCATGTAACTAACATTAATTAAATAAGAAAATAACTTATATGAGTTGTTGTAATGTAATTGAATTAAGATAGGAGTTTTATTTTTGAGTCTGAATAGTGTTATGAGTGTGTTACAGACCTGATTCATTCAGATATATTCAGACTTATTAAGAGACTTATGAAGAAATAAAAGAAACAAACTTAATGAACTAAGTCTGAATAATTAAGATTTAGACATGAAAAACAAAAAACATTTAATAGGGCAAATCTGAATGATTAAGATTCAAACCTCCATTAAGTGCAAACAAATACCATCATTTTAGGGCATCTCTAACCCTATACCCTATTTTACTCTCTAAATATAGAGTTTTTCATTTTTTCAGACAAACAACTTCAACTCATTTCTACTTTATTCTCTGAAAATGAATATTTTTCTATCTCCTCAATATTATATTATTATTTCTAATTCATTCTTATTTTTTATTTCATAATATTAATCTATTATTTTTTTCCCAAATAATTATTTTATAGGATTTTCATGTGATATAGATTTTTTTTTTTCTTTTCAAATTCTATATTTAATCGAGAAATATATTTTATTCTATGTTTTTAAATGACATAAATTGCAAGAAAATATAATATATATATACAAATTAATGGACAACCAAATAAAAATGAAATACAATTACATAAATATTACAAAAAAACTCAATTTTCAAAATTATTATGTTGCTCTCGTAGATACGATATTAATTCATTACGACATTCAAAATGAATATTTTTGTCCTCAATTACAAAAATAAAATTTTCATCTTATCAATTTAATTTTGTGTATTCTTTATAGTGAAACTTAATAATAAAATCAAATTATATTATTGACGAAAATTAGAAAAAATAAAATAATAAATTCGAGATTTAAGTAGTACATATTAAATAATATTTTTTTAATATTATCTTACATTTAAGAATAATTATGAATATTAGATATTTAGTTAGTGACATTATATGTAAAATAATATGTTAATTAGAAAGTAATAGAAATAATAATAAAATATTTAAATAGTTAAATAGAGAGCGTAAATAATAGTTCGGACATCTTCAAACCTATACTCGACAAATATTTTTATTTATTTTTAGATAACCAACTCCAACCAATTATCTCTCTACTCATTCTCTCTCTTCTCAATATTATCTTATTATTTCTATTTCATTTTATTTTTTTATTCATGATATAAATATTTATTTCTTTTTCTCAATAATTACTTTATATAATTCTCATATGATACAAAAATATTTTTTTAAATTTTTATATTTAATATAAAATTATATTTTATTCTAAAAATTTTAAATAACATAAATTTCAAGAAAATAATATATAATATATAAATTAATGGACAAATTCATATAAAAGTGAAATACAATTACATAAACCCTCAATTTTTGAAAGTATTATGTTGCTCCATAAATTCTCTATTAAGCATTACAGAATTCAAAATGAGCATTTTGTCTTAAATATTTTATGTCTAGCTAAAAGTTATTCAAACTAGAGATTTTTATCTACCACCATTTCTGTCATTGGAGATGGAGCCTCTATGACATCTTGAGTTGGTGCATTATGATGAGGTTCATCCTCAATTATCACGTTGTGCAATATAATGCATATAGTCAGTGTATCATGTATCACTTTTTTATATAAAAAAAGAACGTGACGGCCCACAATAATTGAAAAACTCTGAATGCATGTTCAACATCTTTTCGACATAATTCTTGTTTCATCGCAAATTAGTTATTATGTATTGTATTGTATTTTATCTTGTATTTAAATTATTATGTTACGTATTATAAAACAAAAAGTTGATGAAAATTCGAAAAAAATACTATTAGTTTGAAAATAAAGTAGTATATATTAAATAATATATTTTCTAATATATTATATTTCATTTAAAAAGAATTATGAATATTAGATATTTATTTGATAAAATTATATGTAAAATAATATGTTAATTAGAAACTAACGAAAATAATAATAACATATTGAAAAAGTGAATTTGGAGAACTACTAGTCAACTCTCTAAATTTGAAGAATAGAGAGTGATTTCGAGGTGTCTTGGAGTTCTCATTCTCTATTTTACTCTCCATTAAAAGAATTATGAATATTAGATATTTAATTAATGAAATTATATGTAAAATAATATGTTAATTAGAAAGTAATGGAAATAATAATAAAATATTAAAAAAGTGAAATAATTTGGAGAACTACTGGTCAACTCTCTAAATTTGAAGAATAGAGAGTGATTTAAAATGTGTAAATTTGTTGGAAATGGTCTAAATTAGAGAATTATTTTTCAACTCTGTAAATTTGAAAAGTTAAGACTTATATAAAAATGGATTGAAGCGCTCATTCTCTATTTTACTTACTAAATATAAAAAATAGAAAATAAAATAGATGTGAATTGGAGATGATCTCGATAGATATTACAAGTAAAACAAAAAAATATCGTGCTCTTGTAAAACTAGAAAGATCATTTGCCTTATAATTTCAAAATTTGTGCATTAAAGGTTATTAAAATAAAATCTACAAGGTCAAAATAAAAAAAAAAACAATTTTGTCATTAAATGATAAAATCCCGAAAGTAAATATTAAACTTTTTTGAATCATTTAGAATTTGCTTAAAATATTTGTCGCCTTTTAAAATTATTTGTATTACTTATTTAGACGGCTCAACCAACTTTATTTTTTATTACTCTCCAATCTTAAAAAATAAATACATATTGAATATTTTTCTAATACTAATAATCAAAAGAGAAGTGTATGTAATAAACATGCATAACATGCATATAATGTGATAAAATAACAAATTAAATAAAAATACGTGATATTTTTAATTTAAAATATTTATAAAAATGAATTTTAAATATAAACATGTCAAAATCTTAAAGGAAAAGACTTTAAACTTTTTTTAAAAAAAAAACAAAAAAAGAAATTATACACCCCACATCACCCACCCCATGCCCCACCTCAAGCCTCTCACTTTCTTCTCTCTCTTAACAGTTTCAGTATCGTAGATTCTTCATTTAAAAAGTTAGAAATTTTAATATATATTACGTATAAATTTATTATATTTATTTCGTTTTTTACCTTTTATTTTATTTTCATTTAAATTGATCGATGGTTCTCGTTTTTCGATAAAGAAGACATTTTTATTTTCTCGATAAAAAAGTATGGATAATGATCTCCATCTTTTTTCAAAAAAAGATAACGAAAATAAACAATTATAAGAAGATTACAAAAAGAAGAAGAAAGCAGGAAAATTGTAAAAAAAAAATTGTGAAGAAAAGTGATTACAGCAGGGTATGGTCTTGAAAGAGAAGAAAAATAAAAAGATTGTTATTACTAAAAAAATAATGAGAAAAAAAAAGATTGAAAAGAAAAAGAAAAAATATTAAAATATTAATTTCACTCGCTTATTAAAATGTACGTTACATTTTATGTGCCACATATGCAATAAGTGTCTAAATGATTTAAATTCGAATAGGTAGAGGTATTTAATAGATATTAATCTTAGTTAAGATATCTTAACTAAGAATATAACATTCACTGCCAGAGTAATTAATTACTAAATCAATAATTAGATTGCATTAATTTCATTATAGCTATATATATTGAAAGCTTAAATTAGCAATTTAACATTCACTAAAATTTAAAAAAAAAAAAGAATTTGCAGAAAAAATAGTGAGAATGAGCAATTTTGAAGGTAACCCAAATGATGAGCTTTCCTTCTACAAGATTGTTTTGGACCCTCGTATGGAAGAACTGGTAATGTTGCATTCTCAATTCTAGAATTACTATTAATTTTTTTTTCCACTTTTATATCTATTTTTATGAATTTAAATTGTCTGAAAATAGCTTTATTTATTTATTTTAGATTCAAATCGATGAATTTATTTGATTTTATTACTCATGTATATACCTGAGTATCTCTGTCGACCGATGGTAACTACACTCTATTAAAATCGTTAAGAAATAATTTGTTTAGTAGTCATTTTATATTAACAAAACTTTACTGAAAGAGTGATTTCAATCAATTTTTTGTAGATCTATGAATTTTATTTATTAAATTTCAATCGTCAGTAGACATAAATTTATTTTTTTTATTTATATCTAGACAACATGTTTGATATTATTCATGAATTACAAGTGTAGCTATATGTGTTAGACGATGATAATTTGACTTTACTTAAATCGTTAAGAGTTAATTGTTAATATTAATTTTAAATCTATAAATTTTATCGATAAAAAACATTTTGACCTATTTCTTTCAGATCTATTATTTTTTTAATACATTTAAATGTTAAAGAATATGCTTTCGTTCTCTCTTCTAGGCTAGGGATTTTTAAATCCAGCCCTAAAAAATTAAATGACTCACACCTTAAAAGTATAGAAATTAACAAATGATCATTCAAATTTTTATTCAACCTTATAGAATAAGAATTAAGATTGCTCTTTTAATTAAAAAAAAATTGGGTTTTTTTTTGTTCACTCAAGGAATACAAATTTGAATGTCCAATATTTCATAATTAATTCACAAATTACACATGTATAGATATTTGTGATAGGTGATAACATGACTCAGTTTAAATTGTTAAGAGTTAATTTTTATTAATATTAATTTAAATTTTATAAATCTTATCGAGGGTAACCATTTTCATTATTTTTTTTAGATGCATATCTTGATCTTACTCAATGATTTTTATTGTTAATTTTAAATCTATAAGTCTTATCTACTATTTAGAGACAAATATTTACTTTAAAAATCAAACTTTTATTTATTTATTATTTTTATATCGATGACTTGTTTACAAATATTAATTGTCAATGAGTAAATTTCATTTATTTACACATAGCTAGCCTCCAAATAACATGCTTGTTTGATCTTATTCATTTATTACATGTGTAAATAAATACTTTTGTTATAAGGTAGACTCGAGATTTGAACTCTATCCTAATTAGATTCTCAGTTGTCAATTATTTTATTTATTATTAATTTTTTATAAAAAATCTATATATATTATATAAAGTATGCGATAAATTATATTACGTTGATATGATAAATAGGGATAAAACTCAAATACCAGATCGTGTTTGTTTTTTTTTGTTATTTTAGAGAGTTCCATCGACTCTTGTGAATCGTATAAGGGAAGAAACAATGGGAGAAGTGTTGCTAAAATGTGGTGATGGTGACAAGTATTGGAACATAACAACACGTGAGGATGGAAATTCGATGTACTTCCATGGTGGTTGGAAGGAATTTGCGTTGGAGAATCATATTCAAATGACTCAAGTTTTATTCTTCAATTACGATGGAATGAAGATATTTACTGTGCGCATTTTCAACAAGAACGGATTAGAGAAATGATTGATATTCGAGTTCAAGTGAAAAGACGATTGTCTTTAACTTGATGGTTAATTAAAGACGGTTTTTTTTTATCAAAATTATGTGAGAGTGGTAGTACTCATTTTCGAACCTATTTTTTTTCGTATTATTTACATTCTAAGCTATTTGAAGGTTTTATTATCTTCGTTAAACTTAATGTAGTTTAATTTGTTTTCGGTTTTACTCATGTCTTGGTGCAATTTTCAGTTTAGTCTTTTTTTTTAATTATTTTTTTACCGTGATTTTGCTATTGTTTTGCTGTAGTTTTAGACAATACTGGTACCATTTTGACTCATTTTATAATTTAAATTCTAATTCATTCTTGATAGATTCAACCAATTAAAATTAAGATGCAAACATCATTTTTTCACTACTCAATTCAGCAAAGAAGTGGCTAGGATTTTTTTTTTTTAAAAAAAACATAATTTTACTTGAAGAGCCTCTTTATTTTTGTAGGTCAAATCAAACAAAAATAAATTAGAATTTGAATGATAAATTAAGTCAAAATTTGGTAAATATCGTAGTTGATAAGCTTAGGTAGCGAAAATTAATGTCGCATGGCCAAACCCCACTTAAATTAGGACAGAAGATAATATTATCTCCGTATATTTTTATTGTTAATTTTCTTAAATTTAAATAATAACAATTTTAATAAATATATTTCTGAAATATTTTTTTATTATACTAGTATGTAAAAAAGTATTATTTATAATTTTTAAAATAAAGGTGGACTACAGTAGATGCAAGAGATTAGCATCAGTCACCAATCACGGTCACGGATTACGTCACAATTTACAAGATTAACATTCTCTTTCTATATTGGTCAGATGAGCTCGACTTTGATGCCCAAAAGTATTAGTACTAACAATTTTATATTTTATAGGGATAATGCCCAGTACCCCCTCAACCTATGCCGAAATCTCAGGACACACTATACTATACTAAGGTCCTAGACCTCCCTGAACTTATTTTTAATAATTTTTACCCCTTTTTAGCCTACGTGGCACTATCTTGTGGGCTCAACGATGGTTGACTTTTTTTTCAAATAGTGCCACGTAGGCTAAAAAGGGTAGAAAATTACTTATAAAATAAGTTCAGGGGGTAATAGGACCTTAGTATAGTATAAGTGATCTTAGTATAGTTAAGTACTTTGATTCATAGTATTAGTACCAATTTTTTATATTTATATAGAAAGGAGGGGAGAATCGAGTGGCGATTTTATTATTTTATTTTATTAAAGGGATTGAAAAATAAAAATATAATTTCATAGACTTGAACTTAAAATCTTTAAAAAGGGAATAAAATTGAAGTTTTATTTATCAAACCAACCTCTTATTATATAGTTAGAAATTTAAAATTTATATACATTAACAAAAAATACATTCAATATAGTGTAATATTTTATCATAAAAGTTCGAATAAACCTCTCGCGATTCTGCCACCGGGATGATGACTAAATAAAAAAGGCAATGAAGGACGTGGTGGTACCTTCCCAAGAACATCAACTCCAAGTAGTGAAATAAAATAAAAAAACAGACTAGTGAGGATGTAGAAATATTGTCCTCCATTATCTAATATTAACAATAATATCAAACAAAAAAAAAAATAGATTTGTTAAGATTAGATCTGCGCACATATTTGCAGGTTCGACGCAAAATCATATAAAAGAAGCATAGTGCTACAATAATGATCGTATTTATTGCTAAGATATCATATATTTTCCTGGACGCACAGAGATTAATTCTAATTTCTAACTCAATATAAATATTACATTTTCCAAAATGTTGTGACTGTTTTTGTTGCCACTACCCCTTGAATTGATCAGGGTTCATAAGTATATTTCTTTTACCGCGAGGTCGTTTAGTAGAAAGTATTATTAATTTTGTTAATTTAAACGTTTTGTTTAATAGTATTTTCAACGTACGTACAATTAATATATATATTCACAGTATATATCTTATTCAATATTATTGGGTGTGTAACTAATACATATCAATTCACAGTATTATAATTAAGTTTATAAATACATAAGTCTGATTAGAGACAAAATAATTCTTAAATATACCAATTCAAACTATGGATACAAACATAAATTTAAATTTATTATTATTCTTATATCCTATATGATCAAACAATCTCAATATTAAGAAGTTCACTGTCGTATTTTATCGAGCAACTTTCACATATAGTAAATATAAAAATTATATTTATATGTTGTAGCTATAGTTTGCATAATTACGCTCCATATCAAATGTCATGTTTGTTATGAAGCTTTGGTTTTGTATTATCCGCTAGATACACCCAATTTTATATAACTTGTTCAGTTATGTATAAATTCATTTATACATTATAGTTTGAATAATAAGATCTGTATTATATAATTATAAGTGTATATGATAAATATATATATTTTTTTTTTGTATGTATATATATATTTTTCTCTAATTTTATACAAACACAAGCGCATTTTATAAATCTTATACCGAAATATATAAAATAACTAATCACTGCTTATGAACCGAACCTGGGTGATCTATTATATATAAAAAATGACTAATTGTATACCGAATCAGATGACCAAAAAAATGAGATATTTATACGAATTACAAATAAAATAAACTATGACTATGACATTTAATTTGAATTATTAATTTGCTATTTCATATCATTTTTCCTATAATTGTATGGGGGTGCTAGCAATTGGCTGAGTGAAGCAATGGAACAATAATTGTATGTAGGAATAATTACTTAGGCATGGGACCTTATATTGCTCACTTCTGACCACTACCCATTTTACATGTAATAATTAATCAACTCTTTTAAGCAAAGTTAACTAATATTCTTTTATTCCTCCCTTCTCTTTAACGCAAGTTTGTTACAAATGTTTATAATAAGAGAGTACTTAATACAAATTTGAGATGGAAGCATGTTTAACTTTATACGTATTTTGACCAAAAAATAAATACTATAGTACTAACAATTTATTTACATAAATATTCGTAATTTAAATTTCAGGTTTCTAATATTTACTTAATTCTCTTATTTATCTACTGAAACATTCAAAATTTAAATTTAACGATTTTCAATATTTATACTAGTGAGTTATGGGGTAATTCTTTTTGGCAGCCACTCGTGTGTTTACTTACGCGTAACGACTTTGAGAAATTAATGGTCTTTCTATAGAAATAGCAAATTGTTGGAGTAATTGTAAAATTAAATCTCATGATCATGATTTTCTTAGTTGTCAATATATTGTCTTTTTAATAATTAAGATGTTGAAAATTTTGAAGGAAACTAAGGCATAATTGCGTACATATATACATCTGACTTTCCATGCATTTATGATTTTTCAAAAATATAAATATATTTAAAAATAAATATATATATATATTTAATGAAATTTGATCCCAACCTTCAATTAATTATTAACTACTTATATGTAGTTCAAGGACATCAGATCAATTTAATAAGAACACTACCCCAAATATCGTTTTTAAATTATATTTTTAAAAAAATTGGTGTGAAAAAAAGAAGAATACAGTATGGAGAATCAAACTTTCATCAACAAGTGAGAGTATCAGTGAAAGTTTGGCTAATCATCTAACTAAACTATTAATTTTTTCGTTCTACAATAGCTGATCACTTTCCATTTTACATGGTATTTAAGAAGTGATAAATAAAATTATCAAATTGACTAAGTTATATTTTATGTATATTGATAGAAATCAAGATAATTTATGATGACATATAAGTATTTCAAAGTGGACGAGAGCAAAAGTACAAAATAATAATTAAGTATTTAATAAACTTTGGAAACACAAATTCTGAAAACATTAATTTTATTTAATCTTCCAAAGAGAAATTATAAGAACATTAAACATAATGATAATATTAATTATAGGAAAAAAATAAGAATTTTTTTTATTAATTTTATTTTAATTTAATAAGTGATCAAGTATTTTAGACATATTTTTTAAAAAGGTAATGTGTTTAGGCCTTTAGGTGAATTAATAATTTAAATTTTATGAATTAAGAAATAATAATTATATATTTAAAATTATAGTAATTCATATCTATTATGTTGATATAATTTATTAGTTTATGTTGTGCGTCATAAATATTGAACTGAAATTAACCGAGTATGTTGAGTATGATCCTCGATATGCTAACTTATCCATATCTTTATTTTATGTATTTTTTGCTTCTCCTAGTGGCTCTGCATTTATTACATTGATTCACCCCCTTTATAATACATGAAGTACTACAATTTTTTTAAAAAAAAAGTACTTCAATTTGTGAGATATATTTTGTGTCCGTTTGGATTGAATTAAAAATTAATTAAATTTATTTTTATGTTAGTTTTTTTTTTATTTTTGAAAGTGTTTGATTATTATGAAATATAATTTAAAATAATTCAAATATGACCTAAAATAAATCATAAAACGTTTGACGAGTTAAATATCCCCCTTTATCTTTTTATTTTTTTTATTTAAAAGTTATTTCAATTTAATTTTTTATTTTTAACAATCCAAACGGGTTCTTCCTTCTATTTTATCCCCTCTCCGAGTGGACGGGATCAAGTTCTCAAATATTTTTGACAAAATATATTTGAGTAAAGTTTTTTGTGAAGTTTCCTCGTGTGTTCGGTTGACTCCAAATTTTTTCAAAAATATTTCATTTTTTCAAAAAATATGATTTATATTTATAAGTTTTAAAAATTATTAAAATCGCCATACATTATTTTATCATTTTATAATGCATATGTTCTGTTAAAAGAAAAGGGGAAAATGCACAAGTATCCCTCAATCTATGCCCGAAATTTTAGAGACACACTTATACTATACTAAGGTCCTATTACCCCCTTAACTTATTTTATAAATAATATTCTACCTTTTTTCGACCTACGTGACACTAACTTGAAAAAAAAGTCACTAGTGTTGAGTCCACATGATAGTGTCACGTAGGTTAAAAAGGGGTAGAAATTATTAATAAAAT
Source organism: Solanum peruvianum (assembly GCA_027705065.1). Lineage (NCBI taxonomy): Eukaryota > Viridiplantae > Streptophyta > Magnoliopsida > Solanales > Solanaceae > Solanum > Solanum peruvianum. The sequence goes on from JAKWJD010001755.1 coordinate 75,333,540, forward strand.
AAGTTCAGGGGATAATAGAACCTTAGCATAGTACAAGTGTGTCTCTGAGATTTCGGGCATGGGTTGAGGGAGTACTTGTACATTATCCAAAAAAAAGTTATAATGTGATAACAAAACAACAATGCCTATATTATATTAATCGCATACTCAAACTTGTCACTGATTCAATTACAATTATAACTCAATAAACACAAATTATTATTTTTTTCTCAATTTATCATTCAAATTAAAACTCAAACTTTTCCGGAAGAATTAGTAACAAATATTAGTTAAAATAAATAAATAATGAGTTTTTTAATATAAAATATAAAAAGTTAAGGTAATTTTGATTTTTTTGAAATTCTCAAATATTAAAACTTGACTCAAAAGTACTAATTTTTTTCATGTATTTAGAAACTTGACTAATATATGTCTTTTCTACATTGTTGATTATTGATCAAAATTTTAAAATTTTAATTGCGTGACATAAATTATAACGAAGAAAGTACTATGTACATATTTGCATATCTCAGCAATCCATGCATGTTGTTTAATTCAACAATTATATTTGCTGCGTTACCCACCTCTAAAATTAACCATATAGCCCTGTGTCTATTCCCCTCTCAACGAGTTCAGTATCAAACCCACGATATTCATCAGAACGACTTAAAGTATGAAATAGTAAATACACACAAAAGTTAAAATTGATTCGATATCTAATATATATATATATATATATATAAAAATAATTTTGCTTATAATAAAAATAGTATAATTTTTCGTCATTAGAGATTTGAATTAACCCTAAATCCTTACTTACTCTGTCTTTGTACACAACTTAAACTCGCACCCATGCCCGCACCTTTAATTTAACATTTCTAGTGCAGCATTGGTGATGACAATGGTAAGATAAGTAGTTTTGTAATAATAGCTAAATGGTGGATGACGGAAGATGTTTAGTGGTAGTTGAATAAGTAAACTGAGATCTAATTATGATCTAGATTGGAAAAAATAATTAAAAGGACTTTATTATATGTGTTAATTATTAAAATTGGAAAGTTTTCTGCGATAAATATATAGGAAGTTGAGCGCAGCTATATATCATAAGTGATTTGGTTAAATAATAGAGTACTAGTCCACATCCCAGTTCAACAGTTTTTGCAACTTGCAATGTTGAAAAAAGAAATATAAAAAAGCTTATCCTCTATAAATTAAATATAAATAAAAAAGTTCTTATAAACAGTGAAACAAAGCATCATGGGTGTGATCTGATGGGTCATCAACAAAGCCCTACTCATTCGACATACGAATCCAAAATATATTTTTTTTAGAAAATTATGTATAATTCCAATTAATGTGTTACTTCTTTTTTATTTTATGAAAAATTGATTTCATAGATTCAAAACATATTTCTTTTATTACATCTTCGTATATAAGTGCAACAACATCATTCAATACGCAATTAAATTGAGGGGTAATACAATGTTACATAGTTCAGGAGCGATAAAGCACAAAATTTAAATATGTATCTGATAATTTTATCGTGAGTCCGTAAAATTTTATATACGTTATCCCAATTTAAAACATTCAAAAGATGCATCACCAATGCCCATATCCTCATGCATCATTAATTCCATAACCACTAGCTCTTTAAGCCCAATGCCCATGTCCTCAACAAACCAAAAAAACTCAAATCTTATATAAACCTTCATCCAAAGCAACCACTCACACAATTGAAACAACAAATATTCCCTCTTCCCCACAAAAATGAGTGGAGGTAACAGCATTACCAAATCAACCTCCACTCTCTTCATTTTCATTTTCATTTTCCTATTTGTTTCTATTCAAGCAGCTCGTCCCCCATTCGCCTGTGACCAAAAAAACAGAGCATTTAGAAATTTCCCCTTTTGTCAAACAAATTTGCCGATTGGCGACAGAGTGAGAGATCTGATTGGTCGATTAACATTACAAGAGAAAGTGAAATTGTTGGGGAACAATGCCGCGGCAGTGCCAAGGCTGGGTATTAAAGGATACGAGTGGTGGTCGGAGGCACTACACGGAGTTTCAAATGTAGGTCCAGGGACTAAATTTGGGGGTGAATTTCCAGGAGCTACTAGTTTTCCACAAGTCATTACTACTGCTGCTTCTTTCAATGCTTCATTGTGGGAAGAAATTGGACGGGTAAGTATTCACATAAATGCTTTAAATGATGCCATTTTCTGGTGCTCTGTTTTAAATTCATTGCACTAACAACATTGTGGAAAAAACTTGCAGAATCTAACCAATTATAGTTTACCGTGTGAATAAGATCACACATTGATAGTGATAAAAAAATAATATACAAAATAAAGGACAGTTTCACTTTTACTTGTCACGATAGTTAAGTTGAATTAATTTTACAATTTTGAAATATAGTGTTGAATAAACGGCTTGAGTCTCGGAAAACGAAATGTAACAAAATAAAAATAAACAAAAAGAGTAATACGTTATAAAATCAAGCTCATAAGAATATAATATAATCATCAAGAGAAGAAGACGAGAAGCAAATAGAAGAAGAGAAATTTTCTTCCTATTCAAGTGTACGTAAGTCTCATCTGTATCTAATATAATCGTGAATGAATAACCCTATTTATAGAGTGAGAAACAACTCGAAAAGTCACTATATTAAGTATCATAATGAATAGATACATTCTTATCAAAAAAGGTTCATAAAACCTATTTAATATGGATTGTTGTTCATGTACCAACTTTATGGACTATCCACTCATTCAATGGATTTATAACATAATATTCTTAATGTGACGATTTCTTTGTGAAAATCATGCAAACTTAACTGAAAACAGAGTATATTAAGAGTTCTTTTTTCTTTCTAATTTGACCCAATAAATTTAAGTAATTTCATTGATAAATATTTCATGGTGAACTATAAAATAGTAACCAACCTACTAGTAAAGATTATGTACTAGTAATAAAATCCAGGTAAGTAATACTTTTGTAAAGTAAAGGATAATGTTTTTGTTAGTTTCTCTTTGGTGCTTTATAGAGTAGCTCGGTAGAGATCTTACTATTTTTCGATTCTTGCGCCTGCATGGAATTGCTGAATATTAGCGGTGGCCATTTTTAAAATTTCAGATTTTGATATGTTCCAAATTATTTTGAAGCAAGGGACTGGCTCGTGGTCAGAAAATTTGATTAGAATTGGATCAGGTGGTAAAATAACATATTTCATAGTGTGTTATTTTATCTTTTAAACTTTTTTTCTCTTAACTTTAATATTTTTAATTAAAAATGAAAAAATAATTTATTTTAAAATAAAAGAGTACTATAAACTTTTAAATTTGTGATTAAATTTTCTAGTTATTTAGTATTATTCTTTATTATTTTATATAAATTATTTGTTACATATATAAAGCTAAAAAAAAAAAAACTATAATGCATCACAAAAGAATTAACCCTTTTATGATTTGATTATTAATCAATGAGAATATAATGGGAGTAATTAAGGTAAGAGAAACAATTATTAAAGGTACATTTTGGTATAAAGTAGAGATAAATTTTCTTGTGTGCAAGGCCAATCAAAGTTTAACTTCTTGGAGGGTCCCATTGGCCATAACTTATTGGATAGTGACTGTATATAAGGGCATCAAACCAAGTTGCAATTTTTTCAGAACAGGCTCTGTTTTCTATATAAGGTCACATCCCTTTTTCTATTCTATAATTTACTAGGCATTTTAGCCAAAGGATTTGAAATCTGTATTCATTTATAAAATTTTGCATAAATTTTTAGTTCATGATTTCAGATTCTTCAAAAAAAGTAGGCTTTTAAATGTTAAATGTGATCCATTGATTTTTTGCAAAAGAAGATCCATCATTTTATTTTATTTTTTAAGAAAAATAAACTTGACGTGAAAGAGATTGTATGTTTTACGTGAAAGAGAATATTAAAATATAGTTAGTTATTACTTTTGTTGATTAGTGAATCTTTGAAAAAATATATGTATTTATTTAAAAGATAAAATAACATATAATAGCAAATACTTATTATAAAAGAACTATGAGATATGGGTAATGCTATATAAAAAAGTTTATGATATTGTTTTTATTATAAAATAGATTTTTTTAAAATTAAAAGTATTAAAGTTAAAAAGGTAAAATAACATAGATTGAAATATGTTATTTTATCATTGTCAAATTTTCTAACCAAAAGGATTTTTTCGATGAGATACATGCAGCTTATTAATGTGACACATAAGGATAAATTATAAAAATCGAAAGAAGTTTTGATAGTTTTTCACAAATTTATAAAATATTGATATTTATAATGAAAGAAACAAATTTAAAAACTCAAATTACGTTTATAAACAACATTTCAATTTGTCAATTTTCAAATCATAATCTAAACCATTTCCAAATGGATCCATTCTTTGTAACTTCAATATGAACAAATAAGAAAATATCAAAAAAATTAGTTTGTAGTAATAATGCATAAGTACTCCCTTAACCTATGTCCAAAATCTCAGTGACACACTTATACTATATTAAGGTCCTATTACCCCTCAACTTATTTTATTAATAATTTTCTACCCCTTTTCGTCTTACGTGGCACTATCTTGTGGGTTCAACGCTATTTGACTTCTTTTTTTCGAGAAAGTATCACGTAGGCCGAAAAGGGATAGAAAATTACTTATAAAATAAGTTTAGGAGGTAATAGAACCTTAGTATAGTATAAGTGTGTCTCTTTGAGATTTCGGGCATATTGAGGTGTTACTTGTAAATTTTCCCTTAAATCTATAAACTTGTGTTTTTGTTTATTATGAAGTTACTCAATTGAGATATGGTTGTATGGATGCAGGTTGTATCAGATGAAGCACGAGCAATGTACAATGGAGAAATGGGAGGTCTGACATATTGGAGCCCAAACGTCAACATTTTTCGAGATCCAAGGTGGGGAAGAGGACAGGAGACTCCCGGTGAAGATCCCGTCGTAGCTGCTGTATATGCCGAGCGTTATGTAAGAGGTTTACAAGGAAATGAAGATGGTGACAGCCTGAAAGTAGCAGCATGTTGCAAGCATTATACGGCCTATGACCTCGATAACTGGGGTGGCGTTGATAGATTCCACTTTAACGCCAAGGTAAACTACATTCTTCTTTATATTATTAAGGGATAATGCACAAGTACCCCTCAATCTATGTCCGAAATCTCAGATACACACTTATACTAGACTAAGTTTCTATTACCCTTTTTCGTCTTACATGGCACTATCTTGTGGGACCAACGCTGGTTGACTTTTCCTTTCAAGCTAGTGCCACGTAGGCCAAAAAGGGGTAGAAAGTTACTTATAAAATAAGTTTAAGGGATAATAGGACCTTAGTGTAGTATAAGTGTCTCTCTAAAATTTCGGGCATAGATTGAGGATACTTGCATTTTCCCTATTATTAATTACTGCTCCTGTCAAACATATGTATAATATGTGTGTGGAACAGGTTACCAAGCAAGATATTGAAGATACATTTGATGTACCATTTAGAAGTTGTGTTAAACAAGGTAAAGTGGCTAGTATTATGTGTTCATACAATCAAGTCAATGGCATACCAACTTGTGCTGATCCTCAACTTCTACGTAAAACAATACGCGGTGGTTGGGGTCTCAACGGTTACATCGTCTCCGATTGTGATTCCGTTGGAGTATTCTACGATACCCAACATTACACATCAACGCCTGAGGAAGCTGCAGCTGCTGCTATTAAAGCGGGCCTGGATTTGGATTGTGGGCCTTTTTTGTCCCAACATACTGAGAATGCAGTGCATATTGGTATTCTTAAAGAAGCTGCTATTGATACAAATTTAGCTAATACGGTTGCTGTTCAAATGAGGCTTGGGATGTTTGATGGAGAACCATCAGCACAGCAATACGGACATCTTGGCCCAAGGGATGTTTGCAGCCCGGCCCATCAAGAACTCGCCGTTGAAGCTGCTAGACAGGGCATTGTTCTTCTTAAGAATCATGGACCTGCTCTTCCTCTTTCACCTCGACGCCATCGTACTGTTGCTGTTATTGGACCAAATTCCGATGTTACTGTAACAATGATCGGAAACTACGCAGGTAAAATATAATTATTCACTTCAAAATATGAAAAAGTAAAAAGTTTAACGACTACTATATGTGAAAAAGAGGACTAATTGGGCTTTCAAAAAATATAGGTGTTGCATGTGGATACACGAGCCCGTTACAAGGAATAACAAAGTATGCAAAGACCATTCATGAAAAAGGTTGTGGTGATGTGGCATGTTCAGACGATAAATTATTTGCTGGAGCTGTAAATGCTGCACGTCAAGCAGATGCAACGGTGCTAGTAATGGGCCTAGACCAGTCAATTGAGGCTGAATTCAGAGATAGAACTGGACTGCTTTTGCCTGGATTCCAACAAGAACTCATCTCCGAGGTATCGAAGGCATCGAGAGGTCCTGTAGTATTGGTCCTTATGTCTGGAGGCCCAGTTGATGTAACATTCGCCAATAACAATCCTCGAATTGGTGGCATTGTGTGGGCTGGATATCCTGGACAAGGTGGTGGTGCGGCCATTGCAGATGTCCTTTTTGGAGCCCATAATCCAGGTAAATTAACTAAACATTAACACAAAGTTGGGCCACAGAATCATTTGTATTTATTTCGCTTTATTTAGCGAAATAAATACAGTGTCACAACTATATACTAATTCGATACGATTTTTTTCAGGTGGGAAGTTACCAATGACATGGTATCCACAAGAGTACTTAAACAATTTACCAATGACAACAATGGACATGCGATCAAATTTAGCAAAAGGATACCCTGGTAGAACATACCGTTTTTACAAAGGCCCATTAGTATACCCATTTGGGCACGGATTAAGCTACACAAAATTCATCACTACAATCTTCGAAGCCCCAAAGACACTAGCCATTCCAATAGACGGACGCCATACTTACAACAGCAGTACCATATCAAACAAATCAATCCGAGTAACACACGCAAAATGCAGCAAGATATCAGTTCAGATTCATATCGACGTGAAGAATGTAGGACCAAAGGATGGTTCACACACATTGCTCGTATTTTCAAAGCCACCTGTTGATATTTGGGTGCCACATAAGCAATTGGTCGCGTTTCAAAAAGTATACGTCCCAGCAAGATCGAAGCAACGTGTGGCGATAAATATTCATGTGTGCAAGTATTTAAGTGTAGTAGATAGAGCTGGTGTTCGAAGAATTCCAATTGGTGAACATAGTATTCACATTGGTGATGCTAAGCATTCCTTATCACTTCAAGCATCAGTTCTTGGAGTTATTAAATCTTAATGATTTATTTTCTTTTTTTGGGGGGTAAAATCTCCACGTAAAGATGTCTTTGCGTTAAATGGAGATTCTTTTTCCCCCCTAATTGTTTAGCAATGGGATAAGCAAAAATTAGATTTTATTATATTAGAGAAGAAGAAAGAAGATTGGGAAATTAATTGTAACTTCCAATTGAAAGAAATGGGCATTATCTATTACAATGTTTTTTCCAACATTTACATTTTGATATAGTCGTAAACGGGGTATCTTTACGTAAATAGTTGAACATATTTATTATTTACTTCTCTAGTCTGTATACATTAATCATACACGTATTAAATATGGATTATTTATAGGAAAACTTCATAGATTGGCCTTAAAACTCAAAATAATTACACATTCAAACTTCAATCCAAAGTAATTAAAAAAAATACCTACCCTCTAAAAAAAAAAAGATTACATCACATACCCCATTCATTAACACCAATAATTTTCACTTAAATTATATTAAATTAGTATTATATATTGTATTGATATCATTAATGATGATCATTTCACTTAACTGATACTAAATCAATATATATATATAGAGAGAGAATAAATTAAACGAAATTATCAATTTTGATGATATCAATACAATATATGATACTGAAAAAATAAAGTTAAGCAAATTTAATAAGAGGGTATATATATTGTAATTATTTTACTTTTATAGGATATTTGCTTATTTTCCCCACAATATATTGCGTAATTACAAAACATAACGATAGTTTCACTAGTTAAGAGGGGTAACGATAATTGGGAGAAGAAACGGATATATACAAGATTACACTGTTGTGTTTCTTAAAGGAATATATCCGCAATAAAAATTCAAAATCTGACTATTGTATCATAATTTTTACAAAATATCGCTATGTATGGTAGATCTAGATTTTCATGTTTATCTCTTACGGATAAGCTAGTTTTTTTTTTTAGTTTAATCAGTTGAATGAACAATTAGTTACGTTAATTCTTTCTTATAGTTTCAAGATTTGATACAACTTCTAAATAATGGGCTTCAAGTGGATAAAAGCCTGTTTGGCTCAGCTTAAAAGCTGGTCAAACTGACTTAAAAGCTGGTTTTTGACTTATTTAACTGTTTGGCAATACTCAAAATAGCTTATTTTAAGTTAAAAAAAACTTATTTTAAGCCAAAAGTTAAAAGCTGGGGTAGAGGTGCTTTTTTCTTTTTAGCTTATAAGCTGTTTTAAGTTGACCACATTTTTATGTTTTTTCCCTTAATATTTTTATACAATCTCCAAATTACCCATATAACCCTAACATCTCTTTCTTCTAGTTTCCCCTTTTCACGTTTGACATAACAACTTCAGCACTTTATCCAAACGCATAACTGCTTATTTTAAAATTAAGTTCCAGCACTTTCAAAAGTACTTTTTTAAAGCTGCTTTTATTAAGCCCATCCAAACGGGCCCTAAGAGCCTGTTTGGCTCAGCTTAAAAGCTGGTCAAACTGACTTAAAAGCTGGTTTTTGACTTATTTAACTGTTTGGCAATACTCAAAATAGCTTATTTTAAGTTAAAAAAAACTTATTTTAAGCCAAAAGTTAAAAGCTGGGGTAGGGGTGCTTTTTTTTTTTTTAGCTTATAAGCTGTTTTAAGTTGACCACATTTTTATGTTTTTTCCCTTAATATTTATATACAATCTCCAAATTACCCATATAACTCTAACATCTCTTTCTTCTATTTTCCCTTTTCACGTTTGACATAACAACTTCTGCACTTTTATCCAAACGCATAACTGCTTATTTTAAAAATAAGTTTCAGCACTTTCAAAAGTACTTTTTTAAAGCTGCTTTTATTAAGCCCATCCAAACGGGCCCTAAGTGTAGTTAGGCCATTTGGGCTATTCATGCCAAAATCCGTGAAATTAGGTCTTATGCCTAACTCACTTCCCAAAAGTCAGCTCAAACGGAAGAGGATTGTTCAAACCTTATAAAGTGTCCACCCATCTCATCAACCACCGTTGTGGGACTTTTGTCATTCTTTAACACCCCACCTCACGCCCAGTGCTTAGCAAAATCCTCGCAAGTAACAAACCTTCGTGATCAAGTGTAGTTGGGTTAGCGGTGTTAAATGGGGTGTTGATACGCTTAAGTTCCCTTTGGACTCAATTGAGTTGGACTCAAATGGGCTTAAAACGGCTTGGGTCTTGACTTGCTCAATTTGACCCGTTTAAGCTCAACAATGTTAAGAAAATTACATGAGATGGCAAACTATACTAAGTAATTAATTAATAAGAGTATAATTTAATTTATTTATTCTCATTGATTATAGTTTCATTTTTTTGTCATAATTAAGGGGACCCACCACCTATTTGTATATAGGTCTTATTTATGATTTTCTATATATAATTTTATACAAAATTAATTTTATCTCTCCTATCACCATAACATATCTTTCTCCTAAAATCACTCCTCCACTCTATTTTGAATTTCAAGTAAGATTTCACGTTCTCCATTTCGTCTTGCTCTCAATTTTCGCAGGTAATTGTCAAAATCAACCCATGAATCTATTTTTTTTATGAAAAAAAATCTTTCATAAAAAATTGTATATGTATTATACTTCTTAGTTTTTCATATATATATATTTTTTTAAAAATCTATTTTCTTATCAAATTACAAGTTATTCAATATCAGAATAGAAGATATCTCCATCCTTAAGAATTACTTGCTTGAATATTGTGAATATAGTTGTTTGTACATCGAATTATCATATTTTTATGTATACATATACAAGTGATATTCATTTTGTTTACACTCGTATATAACTTTGTTATACATATACAATTTTTTGTATATTTTTAGATTCATTTTATGTACATTCATAAATAAACTTTTTTTATACATATACAATTTTATGTATATTCAACTAATTATATATGTATATAAGTAATTACTTTAAGAAAATTAGTACAATTATTTGTGCAATAATTTATCTTGAATCATAATTTTTTGTATTTTACGTTATTATATACAAAACTGCTTAAGAAATTTGTGTATATACAAGTACTATATACATATTTTTATTTAATTCATATACAAAATTACTTGTATATGTATATAATAATTACTTTACAATTTGGTACAAATTAAACAATTTATATTCAATTTATTTACACTCGTATATAAACTTTATATACATTAAAAAAGTTTAGTCTCCCGGAAACAAATTTGTATAGTCTTTTTGTCGCTATAAAATTCTTTTTTGAGAAAATAATTGATTTTGAATGTTTAGCTTAAATCATTGAATTATGTAAATTTTTTGTTATCGTATTTAGGGCTATTGTTACTATTAAGTGGAAAAGTAAAATATAATACAATTTTTTTAAAAAATATTTTATACAAATTAAAATACACATAACAAACTAAACTATACCCATAGAATGTAATTATGTAACTATAACCATATAATGTTATTTCATAAATTCAGTTTGTCATATATGAAATTTTCCCTTTATTATATTGTTATTTGAATTTTATTACCACAATATAAATTTTAACTCAAGAAATTTTAAAAAAGAATTACAAGCGGATAGATAAATTTTAAAAGATATAAAATAGATAGTAATTGATACACAATACAGGAAAATATGTTACATCAATGCAAATAAAGAATCTTAAAATGAATTAAAAATAGAGCTTAAATTAGACTCATTTAAGGATTCTCTTAAATTGAATTAAGACTTGAATGAGTTGAGTCTAACCCTTTAATTTTTTAACTAATTATTTATACTTGAGCTCATTTCTTACGCCTTTTAAGTTGGCCATTACAATTATTGTATACTGATGACATAACTCGTATAAATTGTTCTTATTCAAAAACCAAAATTGTTCATTTCTTTTTACCAACTTCATATATTTACCATTACCAGTAGGAGTATACGTAATTTACATCCTCTATGTGGCAAAACTTAGTATAAAGGGTCGTTTGGTTCGCAAGCAAAGTTGTCCCGGGATTATAAACATGAAATTATAGTTCTTTGACTAGTTCATCTTGCGATTTTATACTGATCATTTAGATTGTAGAATGTTGAAATTGAAAATTTTAGTAAATATATAAAAAGACATTATGTTTAGAACATAAAACACGTTTAATTTTAAAATATTTTACCTTATCTCATGAATCAAACCACGACCTCAACAGAGACAACTTAGTTATTAGCTAAAGTGAAGGTTAAAACTTTTTGGCATTGGGGTTGGAAAAAACATATCTTTTTAATTATTGTTATGGTTCTATCAAATCTTTAGTGTAGGAGAGATGTCACAATTAGTTTTCACTTTAAACCTTTTTATGTCAAATGATTATATATGATCTCCCCATTCTAATCAAGACAAATACTTTTACCTTAACCTAACTAATCATTTACTTCCTTAATCACCTGAACAAATTGGAATTGATTGGTCGTCTTAATTATGATTTTTTCAACAAATTGGTTGGGGGAAAAAATTGTTCAATTAGAGTGTACTTTTAGATCATGGGGTAGCACTTGGAATTCCACTTGATATTTCCAAACAAAGAGTATAATATATATTCTTTTGGATGTAAAATAAGTGTAACTCAATTGTGTAGAGTTACTTAGTTGTAGGTAGTATTATAATGTTAATTACTGTATGTTATTTTTTATTATTATCTCTTTAACTTTTATTATGTTTTTTCAAGTTTACTTTTGTTTAAGCCGTGAGTCAATCAGAAACATCTTTCTACCTCACTTTTAAAGTTATGTAACTATATACACTTTACTCTTGAAAACATCTTATTATCATTATTATTATTGTATCATGCATGTTGGATTGATTTACAATAATATATAGCCAACTCCATATAATGAACTATGTTTGATAACATGAAAAGAAAAAAAGAAAAAACCAAGTATAATTGATAAAAAATTATACTAATAATGTGAAAATTACTTCACTCATCATTATGTCTAAGGAATGGAAATGTGAACATTGTTGTGGTCAAAAGTATTGAATCCCTCTTACCATACAGCTTTATGTCTTTGACAAATGAGAATGCCTCCAAATTATGAATTTGACTTCATTCTTCTATTATACACATCCTTCCAAATACACATTCTTATAATTAGAAGATGAAGTCATTACATTAATTATGAATTCACTGAAATTAATATCTTTGAATTAAACTTTGTTAGTGAATATATAAAAATTTATTAATTAAATTTTAAATTTACAAAATTTATAATGCACATTCATTTGTTTACCATGCTTAAAACAAGAAAATATTGATAAAGCAAAAAATCTTTTTTTTTTTTAATCAACATTTATATATAAAAAATTGCCATGTTCCAAGTATGGCTCCACACAAGAATCGAGAGGGTACAAACGTATAGTTGTCAAAAGATATGAATTTTAGGGATTTGAAATTCAGATCATAATTAATTTGATTTACTGGATTTCAATCAATTATTTATATTTATTTAATAATTTTTTTTTGAAATGTCTATAAAATTAAAGTAGGAGGTTGTGTTTGAATTCAAGTAAAACACACTAGCAGTAGGACGGTATATTACCATGTTATAGAAAGTATACACTAATGATATATTATGATACATAAGAAAAATTAAATGTAGTTTATTTATATATGAGTTGTAAACTGATTATACATTATAATACAAAAAAATTAAATTTAAATTAACTATACATGAAGTATATAATGACTACTCAATTTCGATCAATCTCTTTACACTGACTATACATAACGTATACATTGATTATTCAATTTCAAACAACTCAAAATCTCTTTTAAGGAGTCTTAAATTTTGAATAAAAAATTTGCTCGAGATGATTTACTCTTACCATATATCAAATTTCAAAGAAATAGAGGAGAAAGGCTGTGTCTAGCTGTTTTTCTTTGGTAAATATAATATGATGGAAAAGCTATTTTCTCTAATTTGTATAAATTAGGTTAAATAGATGGTAAGTAAAATTCGTGGGCGATCATTTTTGCATAATTATTCCTATATAATATAACTAACAAAATAGGTGAAACTAAGCATTTTAGAAAAATAATTAACAAGTTTATGATTGGTACTAATTATGAACCCACACAAACTCATGCTAACAATATAGTAGTAGTAAATTAGAAATTGTTTGGCATACAACAATAATACATGAGGAATTATTTGCTATATATATATATATATATATATATATATATATATATTATATATATATATTGAGTCCCTATAATTGATGACCTAATAATCAAGCAAAATGAATGATTACATTTATGATATCACCTGATACCTCATTCTTTTTATTTTCTTTCTATAGAATAATCTTTTTTCCTTCTACTTTGGGGAAATATTTATAAAAATAGTATGCATAATCCAATACCAACTTGATTTAGCTGGCAAAAATAAAAAATAACTCATTTTCTTGAGCTATTCAAATTGTATTTTTTTTTTTTGGTTAGTGGTAAAATATTAAAAAAGAAAAAACAAAAGATGATGAGCTGAAAAGCTTGAGAATTCTGGGGTCTTTCCAACTATATATCACATGCACTTTTTTTAATTTTGATTTTTGATTACTAAATAATACCAATTACTCCTTTTGTTAAAATTAAATTATTTTGAGATTATAACTTTTGAATTGATTCATCTTATCTAAAATAATTTCTTAGAAAAAATAATATGAAATATTTTATTATTATGTTTAAGATTAGACGTGTTTCGCTGACGATATAAATTATTTGAGGATAAATTTATTTTGTCAATCGAACAAAATATTTATATAATTCTTAGAGTAATGCCTTGAGCCCTAGCTTTTTAGTAAAAAAAAAGTGAAAAATAAAAATAAAATATTACCTTTTAATGTGGGATATGAATTATTTTTTAGATAATTGTGATATTATTTTTTCGTGAGGATATTTATTTTCTTATATTATTTTCTAATAACAATTAACATGAACACACATTTTTCATCGACTCTCGTATATATGTTTTCAGTCTCCATTCACTATTCTTATTCTCATATTATTAAATATGTTTGAAGTCTAATGAGATCTTTTGCAAAAATTACTCTGTCTGCTAACAAAAAAATCAAATTTATATTTTGCTGCATTTCTTAAAATATTCAGGCACTGCCAATCATTATATTGAAGCAACATAACACTATTTTCGAATCAACTTACCGAAATCTTGAATCATATTTTGTTATTTTAATTTTATAGTATATTTTTTTCATTAAAATTTAGTCAGTTATTGATATTCTTATTAATATTCTTATTTTATAAGTATATATTATTTCTTTAGTTAATATTAGAATTCATCCAATTTAGATATGTCAACCAGAAAATACAATTTTGCATCTATGAAGTTAAGAAAATTTAATATTTTTTTATATAAAGATAAATTAAAGGTATTTTTTTATGAAAATTTAATTTTAGGCTCCAATTCTTGTTGGATTGATAATTTCATCATATGCCGCGAACCAAACAACCCTATATTGTTCACAAAATTTTGCTTATTTATGAATGAAATTCACTCATATATTTTTACTATTCAAGTTGCAGTTTGATGATTTGTAAATTCATTTTATACTATTAACTAATCACCATTTCAATAGTAATAATCGCCTCCGTCAAATATAATTTTTTGATGTTACCACTTCGAAATTATGAAACTTACATCTTATTTTTTAGGGATAATACATAATTATCCCTCAATCTAGGTTCGAAATTTCAGAGACACAATTATCATATACTAAGGTTCTATTACTCTCTGAACTTATTTTATTAATAATTTTATATCCCTTTTTATCCTACGTGGCATTATCTTGTGAGACAAACGCTGGTTGACTTTTTTTTCAAGCTAGTGCCACGTAAACCGAAAAGAGATAAAAAATTACTTATAAAATAAGTTAAAAAAAATAATAAGACCTTGATAAAGAATAAATATATTATTGAAATTGAGGCATAGATTGAATCCTTTATCTTTTATCACTGTTCAAATAGGTGGGTGATAATTATTAGTGACATTTCACTAGAAAGCGAAAAAAAAATGAAATCAATAGAATATAATATTAGTAATTTTTGGACCTTCATATTTTAACTCCTAATTAATTAAAATGTTCATTTTGATCATATATTATTAATTGTTCCACCACGTAATTATTCAATATGTTATTTTAAGTTTATAGTGTAACTTTATATTTAAAGATAATATACTCTTAAAAAATAAAATATAAACATATTTTTACATAAAATAATTAAAATTAGACTTTCTAATTTATTGAAAGTTAAATATATCAAGTCATAACTTACAATTAAAAATTTATCAAGAATGGAGAAACCAAATATTTTAATCTCTACTTTCAAAATGGAGTCCTCCTTATTACACTATAGTACATTATACAATTATTAACATTAATTACTTGCACGCATTAATTCCAAGAAGAACCTTATCTCACTTATCTGGTAGTAATAAATAATTAAAAAAGATAAGTACTCCATTAAACAAGTTCATATTTATATAGTTTTACTCTTTGCATTTCATTTTAATTAAAATCGATCGGTTGACTTGAACGTTTTCTTAATATATAATTTATTTCATTAAATTATTTTTATAAAATAATATTTTGTAAATTTGATTACCATTATTTTTTATATATTCATTTAATAAAAAATGCAAAAAGACAATTAACATATATTTTCCTGATATACTAAAATAACAAATTTTAAAAAAATGATTTTAATATAAGAAACAATTAAATTAAAATAGATAAAATATAATTAGTACTCTAATTCACAATATAATGGCTCCTTGGATTCCAACATGTACTGAAAATGGGAGCATACTCTTCCCATTAACAAACTATAAACCCTATTATTATTATTATTATTATTATATAAATACGACTTTAAGTATTTTAATATGTTCATTATTCAATTAAATAACGTACATGATGTATGATGCATTATATTAAAGAAAGTGTGACTTGAACAATGTGGCATATATGTAATTTAGATTAGAAGTTAGTTAGAAGTTAGTTATAGTTGTTATTAGTGTTAGTTATTGTATATATATACATTGATGTACATAGACCTTAAGGTCATTCTGCAATATACTACTACAGCATTGTTCTGCATCTTCCTTCTTCTTCTTCTTCTATAGTCTTCATCTTCCTCTCCTTCAAGCTGAACCTATTCACTGCACATGGTATCAGAGCATAGCAGTAGTTAGGAACAAAATCGTGTAAACACAGCCTGAAAGCTTGAAGCAACAATGGCGAATGTTGATAATGAATTACCAGAAAAACTGAGTCACAATCACCCACTTTTCTTGAACAACATCGATAATTCAGGAGTTATGTTTGTCTCAATTCAGCTATCTGGATCTGAGAACTTTTCGGTGTGGAGCAGAGCTATGAGAATAGCCATTTTGGGAAGAAATAAGCTGGGATTCATTGGGATCGTGCAGAAGGAAGCATATGGAGAAAACTTGAAGAACTTATGGGAACGATGTAATGCTATTGTTCTTTCTTGGATAATGAACTGTGTATCAAAAGAATTACTAAGTGGAATCGTTTACTCAACAAATGCAGCAGAAGTGTGGAAAGATGAAGTGAAAGGTATGATAAAGTAGATGGAAGTCGAATCTATCAATTACACAAAGAAATTGCAACTATCAACCAAGGTATGAGTACAATTTCAGTGTATTTTTCTAGGTTGAGAGAACTATGGGTAGAATATGATAGTTTGGTTCCTATAGCTAGTTGTAGTTGTCCTGGTTCAAGAGATCTCAGTGTGTTTATGCATAATCAAAAACTGCTGCAGTTTCTAATGGGACTGAATGAAACATATGATCAAGAGAGAGGGCAGATTCTTATGATGATACCTCTCCCTTCTCTTAACAAGGCATATTCTATGTTGATTGAGAGAGAGAGTCAGCGTAGAATTACTCAGTCTGGTAGTAGTGAACAAGTAGAATCACATGCTATGTTTACTGCTAGAAGTCAGTCTGTACCTAAACACAAAAATCCTAATGTTCCTAGCTATGATTCAAGTGTGTATTGTGACTATTGTAATAGAACTGGACATACTCGAGCTGTATGTTTTCAACTTCATGGATATCCTCCTGGTCTTGAAAGAAAGAAGAAAGGATCATCGTATGGTAGAGGAAGAAATCATAATGATAAAAGACAACTTCATACAGCTCAAATGCTGTCAGCAGTGATCAAGAAGAGTTTGGTTCTAGTAGAGAAGAAAACCCAAGCAATAATGCTTATAATCAAAGCTGCAGTGGAAGAGTGAATCATAATGACTATAGTAGAGGATTCAGTGTCATTCAAGATCAATACAATCAGATTCTACAGATGCTTGGACATACAAATGCTAAGGGAGGAACAGAAGGGTCAGGCTCACAATCTAACAGTGTTGCAAATGCAAATATGGTCAAGATTATGCATCTTCAACAGGTAATGATATTGCATTTATAGTTGGGGATAAACAACAAGGGTGGATCATAGATTCAGGGGCTACTAATCATATGACATCTTTGCCTACTGTACTTGATTACAAACAACAAGTTTTATCAGATAAGCCTAGGAGAGTGTATTTGCCAAATGGAGACAATGTGAAGGTTACTCATACAGGGTCATGTCATCTCACTTCACAAGACAAAATAGAAAATGTTCTATTCATTCCTGATTTCAAGTTTAATCTGTTGTCAGTTTCAAAACTTACAAGAGATCTAAAATGTGTTGTCTCCTTCTTTCCTGACTTTGTTATATTTCAGGACCTCTACAATGGGCAGGTGAGGGGGATTGGTAGAGAAAGTGCAGGTCTCTATCACTTACCTATTCACAAAGTAAGTAGAGGCAAACATGAGCAATGTTTCACAGCAGAAGAGAATAAAGAAACACAAACACAAAGTCTTCCATCCATACCTTCATCTATATCTGATTCAAGAATACTACTATGGCATCAAAGGCTAGGCCACACCTCATCTAAAGTCTTAACACAAGTACTTCAGTTTCCTGTCACTCAGTGTTCCAAGGAGTTACACACTTGTACAATTTGCCCACTAGCTAAACAACATAGACTTCCATTTGTTCATAGTACTTCAAGGTCTACTCAGATTTTTCAGCTATTACATATTGATGTATGGGGGCCATTTAATACTACTACTATGATGGAAATAGATTCTTTGTAACAATAGTTGATGATTGTACCAGAATGCTATGGCTTTTTCTAATCAAGTTGAAAAGTGATGTGTGTGTGGTGCTGCAAAACTTCTTTGTGCTAGTTCAAACACAGTTTCAATCCAAAGTTCAGATGATTAGAACTGATAATGGTTCAGAATTGTAAATGCTGAGTGTAACAAGCTTTGTGTCAGTAGAGGGATCATTCATCAAAGAACTTGTATACATACTCCTCAGCAAAATGGCATAGCTGAAAGAAAACATAGACATATCTTGGAGATAGCTAGAGCAATAAAGTTTCAAGGTCACATTCCAATCAAATTTTGGGGGCATTGTATACTAAGTGCTGCATATATTATAAATAGGCTTCCTACACCAGTGTTACAAGGAAAGTCACCCTATGAAATGTTCCACAAGAAACAACCTTCACTTCAACATCTAAGAGTGTTAGGTTGTCTGTGTTTTGCCAAGAACATGTATATTCAAGATAAGTTTCAACCAAGAAGTGTAGTTGCTGTACATATGGGTTATAGTGAGAATACAAAAGGATATATACTTTATGATCTGAAGAATAAATATTTCTTTCTTAGCAGAGATGTATTGTTCAGAGAATCAACATTTCCTTTTGCAATACCAACTTCTACAGCTTGGCAACTATTTCCTACTACATTCTCATCAGAAGTGGCTTCTGATTCTATACTATTACCTCTAAATGAGGATGACACTGGTACACCCACAGTAGATGATTCCATTCCTGAACAAAGAAGGTCCACAAGAAGTAGTAGAGCTCCCTTATGGATGAAAGATTATGTAGCTGTTGCAAGCCTCAAGACTAGTAATAAACCAACATACTCTATTGACAAATATGTTGCATATGATCATCTACATACATCATATCAGGCATTCCTATCTAACTTTGGTAATGATACTGAACCATCAACATTTGAAGAAGCATGTTCTGATCAAAGATGGGTGGATGCTATGAAATCAGAAATTTCAGCCTTGGATGCTAACAATACTTGGATTGTTGTTCCACTACCACCAGGCAAGAAGGCTATAGGGTGCAAGTGGGTGTTTAAAGTCAAGTATTTAGCCTCAGGAAAGGTAGATAGATTTAAAGCTCGACTAGTGGCAAAAGGCTTCAATCAAAGAGAAGGAATTGATTATCAAGAAACCTTCTCTCCAGTAGTTAAGATGGTTACTATCAGAAGTGTTTTAGCACTTGCTGCTGCTGAGAAATGGCATGTTCATCAAATGGATGTTTCAAATGCCTTTCTGCAGGGTGATCTGTTAGAAGAAGTATACATGGCTCTTCCTCAGGCTTTCAACCTCCCAAGGACTTTAATGTGCAGGGGGAGAAACCAGTATGTAAGCTCATTAAATCCTTGTATGGATTGAAACAGGCACCTAGACAGTGGAATGTAAAACTTACTGAGGCACTACTCAATCTTGGTTTTGTACAAAGTCATCTAGATTACTCACTATTTACAAAGAGGATTGACAAATCCTTGGTGGTAATTCTAGTATATGTGGATGATTATGATGATTACTGGAAATGATCTGAGTTTGATAAAGGATACAAAAGAAACACTGCTGAATACTTTCAAGATGAAAGACTTAGGAGATCTAAGGTACTTCCTTGGGATTGAGTTTGCCAGATCACAAGAAGGCATTGTGATGCATCAAAGAAAATATGCCTTAGAAATAATTTCTGAAGTAGGACTGGGTGCTGCAAAGCCAGCTTCTACACCACTGGATCCATATGTTAGATTAACAACTAAGGAATATGATGACATAAATGGAAAAGGAGAAGAAGACAAGCTGCTGGAAGATGCAACTATATACAGAAGACTTATAGGCAAGTTATTGTATCTTAATGTTACAAGACCAGATATTGCATTTGCTACTCAAACACTGAGTCAATTCCTTCATCAACCAAAGCAATCTCATCTTAATGCTGCACTCAGAATTGTGAGATACATAAAAGGCCAAGCAGGACAAGGAGTGTGTTGTCTAGCAAAAGCTCTAAACAGTTAAAGGTTTATTGTGATGCAGATTGGGGAGCTTGTTTACACACAAGAAGGTCAGTCTCAGGCTTTATGGTAAAGATGGGAGAATCAATGATCTCTTGGAAGTCAAAGAAACAGGCCACAGTATCGAGAAGCTCAGCTGAAGCTGAGTATAGAAGTATGGCTAGTTCGATAGCTGAGATCACTTGGATAGTTAAACTGTTTGAGGAACTTGGAGTTAAGATTAACACTCCAGTCAGTGTTCATAGTGATAGCAAATCAGCAATACAAATTGCTGCCAATCCAGTTTTACATGAAAGAACCAAACATATTGAATTGGATTGTCATTTCATACGTGAGAAAATTCAACAAGGTCTAGTTGAAACAAAGTACTTACATACAAAGGAACAAGAAGCTGATATGCTAACCAAAGGTTTAGGAAAAGCTCAACATGAATATTTGTTATCCAAGTTTGGTGTAATGAACTTGTTCATATCTTCAAACTTGAGGGGGAGTATTAAAGAAAGTGTGACTTGAACAATGTGGCATATATGTAATTTAGATTAGAAGTTAGTTAGAAGTTAGTTATAGTTGTTATTAGTGTTAGTTATTGTATATATATACATTGATGTACATAGACCTTAAGGTCATTCTGCAATATACTACTACAGCATTGTTCTGCATCTTCCTTCTTCTTCTTCTTCTATAGTCTTCATCTTCCTCTCCTTCAAGCTGTTCCTATTCACTGCACACATTAATATTCCCATAATAATAATGCCTTTTTAAAAAAAAAAATTCTTAAGACTTCTCTTAACTTAGATTGTTATAGATATAAATAAATTATATAAATAAAAAAAGGGCTTTGGTCCCCAACCCCAAATCTCCCTTTATATAAGAATCTCATAATTATATTATAATTATAATACAAAATAAGTTGAAATTATTAGTTGAAGTGGCTGGTAACCTCATCAAATCACATGCCTCTATTCCCCTTATAATTCTACAGTTGGACACTTGGACCATTTCTTTATATTTTCGAATCAGATATATTTCGGGAAGAAACCAGTAAAAATTCAAATAATTAATATATTCAATTATTTTTATGAAAAAATATATAATTTATATATGAATAACATTATATACATATAGCTAATGTTATAACTCCTTTGACTTCTTCATATACTTATTTTTTATATGTATATTTTAAAGTTTTTAATAAAAATAGTTACTTTACAATTTATTTGACAAATAAAAAACTTGCAGTCTAATTTTAATTTTTGTGTTCGTTGTGATTCTCCATAAACAATCAAGATATTAGCTAACAAATCAACAAATGTAAGTTGTGGATTGGTCTGACATGTTTGGAATTAATTAAAATATATGTACAGGTGACTTTAATTAACTGACTAATAAAAAAGTATATATTTAAAAGAAAAAAAATTGAAGAGAAGTTGGTTCTTACAATTGTTTGGATAAGTACACACTATCTACTATCTCAAACCTTATATTATTTAAATCTAGAGAATTATTAGACAGTGAGATTTTAAAAAATAACGACCCCATTTTATAAAACAACAATACAATGTACAAAAAAATATATATGCAATTGCTCAATTATGAAGCCATCAATTCAAAGTTTTAACAAATAAATAAAGTAGTAGCTGGCAAAACATCTCTATTTCTTTTTTCAATTTCATCAATGATTTTTCCTACTTCAAATCAGTGAGAAATTTATGTTATGAAATAAGATTTTTTCGTTCATTTTCAATGAAACTAATCTATCGAAAAAATGCATAATAACAATGGCTTTTCACTGAAATAGTAGAAAACATAAAATGCAAATATTATTTCTTTTCTTTTTAAAAATGATTTGATCAAATATCAATCAAAATAGCGAATAAACATTATTGAATGGAAAAATGATTCACTTCAATAATGTTTACATGGATAATGAAACACAAAATGGCTCACATGAGTACTTTCAAAGTGCCCCAAAATGTTTTTTTTTTTTTTTAAATGTCTTTCTATTTTCATGTCAAATATGAGTAAAGGACACATTTTTTTTTTACTTTGGAGGACAAAATGCCTGCCTACTATAATGTCGTAGGGACATATTAACCCAATCTTTTCAAGAAACATACAACCCTTTTTTCTCACTTTATTATACAAATAAGAACAAATTTCAGCTGATATGGGATGGAATTGGGCAGTCCCACTTGACCCAAACTAATGGCACGGATTTAGAAGTTTCATTCAAATAATTCGAAAACTAAAAATATAAAAAATAATTTTTTTCATGAGAATCAAACTTTGGATGTTGGTGTATTTTAATTGTATTGAACTATCATTTTACGTATTTATTAATGTAATTATATTTTAACTGAAATAGTATTTAGATAACCATCCTCCAGTCCCCGAAGATCCACCCATATTAACAAACATATCCTTTTACTTCTATGAATAACTAATAATGGAAGGGCGACTAAGCACAATAACATGGAGTTCGTGACAATTAATTTTTTAATCAAAACGTGAATATCGCTCCTGACAAAATGATATCGTGATTTTATTTTTTTAATATCGTTGTGAGTGCAATATTTTTCAAAAAAAAAAATTGAAATTGAAATTGAAATATAATAGCGATTTCCTTTTTCTTAGAAAGGTTATTAATAGGCAGGCATTTTGGTCCAACATTTGGTCTGCCTAATGAACATTTGTTAAAAAAAATAATTGACAAATCGCTGCTATGACAGCGATTTAAGGAAAAAGATTTTTTTTTGGATGAAATTGCTGCCACAACACCAATTTTTGTGTTTTTTAAAAAAATTAACACGTCAATTTTATCAAAAGAAAAATACTTCGTCAAAAGCGATTTAGCCCTTTTGATTAAAAAGAATTAATTTATCCTTTTCAAATTTTTTACAATTTTTTTTTGCCTTTTGACTTCGAACTCCAATAATATGAATCCCTTTTAATGTGGTTCCTAAAGACAAATTCACCATAAAATTATATATACCAAAAATAACCAGAGTTAAAGTTTTATGCATCATAAAGTACAAATTATAAAAATACACTATATAATATTTTAGGCTTTTAATCAAACTCAAAAAGTTGATTTAAACTATTAGTAAGTGTAGGTAGGTGATCAAGAGTCATACTTTTCCATCTAAGACAATGTACTAGAGGAAATAACCTAAACAAACGTAACATTTACCCTAATATAACAACGACCGAATGCCATGGTTGTAATATTATACTTGATATCAAGTTAAGTTGACCCACGATCAATCAATAACAAATAACTCTTAGTAACAATTTATAAAAAAATAAGAATCATATTTCATTTTAACTTTTTAAAGAAAAAAGGGAAAGTGATGTGTTAGTAGCACTAAATTTTTGTTAGGTTAGTTCACATGTTTTGTTTGTAAGGCTCTCAACTCATCTCAATTATATATAATTGGATAAGCAGAAGCACACAGAGTAAAGCGACAACCCACTTGGGGTTTTGTATACAAAGTGCAACAATTATTACTTCAAACACACTTGTGTAAATTAATTGGTGTCCATATATATCACGTTCTTGAATTGACATGATTTTGTATCATTCAAAAACACAAGTACAAAAATGGACCCTTCTTTTAAACATAGTTAACGTGGATTAAACTCCTACTATCATGAACTCTATTATATTGTAATGGGGCTTAATTGCATTTATTTTCATAATGTAACATTATTGTAGCTTGTAGTCAAGAGCGGAGCTAAGTAATTAGTGAAAAATTATATCGTTTATGTATAGTTAATATTATTTTTTGGCATAATATATATATTGGACCTTAAACATGACTTCAAATTTCAACTTTGACCTCCAACTTTTATAATGCACAAATAGGTACTTTAAATATCCAACTTTTAAATAAATAAACACATGAACCCTACATGGCAAAATACACGTAGGACACCACGTAGGACAAAAGATGACATGTTGGACATATGTGTCTATTTGTTCAACTTATACAGTTTAAGTGTCTACTTGTGCACATTCAAAGTTGAAGGGCATAAATATAATTTGAAGCCAAGTTAAAGGGCACATTTATGTAATATGATTTTTTTTTTTTAGTATAACTTTCAGAAATCCTATACATTTGAGGCTACTTACTTTCTCTTCGGAAGTTTCTCCAATTAATTACACAAATTTCAGATTTTTCATTAGGCTCGAATATACTCCTTGGTTGTTTGAGAGGATATGGATGTATCTAATAGGGCATACGGATATATCCGTGAGGGGATAAATATGTGTCACGACCCAAATCGGGGAAGCGACTGGCACCCACATTTACCCTCCTATGTGAGCGAACCAACCAATCTAACCCTTAACATTTCAATGTATATCAACAGAAAATAATGCGGAAGACTTAAACTCATTAATAAAAAAAATTCAAAACTATTATTATTATCCCCAAAATCTGGAAGTCATCATCACAAGAACATCTATCCTCAAATTACTAAACTAAGAATATCTAAGAAAACAAAATAATAGAAAGCTAGTCCATGCCGGAAGTCAAGGAATCAAGACTTGAAGAAGAAGATCCAGTCCAAGCTAGACGCATTAGCTCACCCTGAATTTCCGAAAGTAGTGAAGACTGGCTAGATCTACTGTTGAGTTGAAGTTGACGGAACGTTTGCTGCATTCCACAAATAACAAAGAAGAAAACACAAAAGTAGGGGGTCAGTACAACCACAAGTACTGAGTAGATATCATCGGCCAACTCAAAATAGAAGATAATATATATCAAGTAATATTATAAATCAACTATGAACTCAACATGTAGCAACAACAAGTACTATAATCATCAACAAGTGCCATCAAGTTCATCCATGAGGGCTCAAGCCTCAATACCATACTCATTTGGGAATTAAGTTTATTAGATTGAGTATATTTGTCATCTTTCAAGATTCATTATCTTTCTTCCTCTTGTGTCGGTACGTGACACTCCGATCCCCTACCACTATGTCTCGGTACGTGACATTCCGATCCCCTAATTCTACGTGTCGGTTCGTGACACCCGATCCCCTATATGTGTCGGTACGTGACACTCCGATCCCCTATATGTGTCGGAACGTGACACTCCGATCCCCTATATGTATCGGTACGTGACACTCCGATCCCCTAATTCTACGTGTCGGTTCGTGACACCCGTCCCACTAATACTATGTGTCGGAACGTGACACTCCGATCCACTAATACTATGTGTCGGTACGTCACTCCGATCCACTAATCTCATTCTATCCGTTCATCAAGCCTTCTCTATACCAAGGCATCATCAATCCCATTACTTTAATTCATCAAGCCTTCTTTTATACCAAGGCATCATCATTAATAAGTAGATTAAAGTTTCTTTCAAGATTTGGGATTCAATGGTTTTCATCATGCTTGTTTTATCAAAATCACATAATCATATTCATGCAAGCATACAATTAAGCATATAGACAGGTTTACAATACCACCAATACATATCATTCACTATTAAGAGTTCACTACGAATATCGTAAAAACCATAACCTACCTCCACCGAAGAATTGAAATCAAGCAAGTTAATCCTCAAAGCTGCTCTTCGTTCCTCTCTCTCTTGATCGATTCTCCCTCTCTCTGTTCTTTCAAATTTTCTTATTCCAACCCTCTTTCTTTTACCCTAATTAATATAATTAAGAATGAAAGATGGTAATAATGACCCCCTAATTAACTTAAGGTTACTCTTTTAACCTCCAAGTAATTAGACTTATTAATATTAACCCTCTAACTTTATAATTAAGGAAAGAATAGTCCAAAACGTCCCTTAAAACGTGTAAAGAAATCCGATTCTGCCTGGGATTTGTGCAACCTGTGACGGTCCGTCGTGCCTGCGACGGTCCGTCACGCAGGTCGTCGTAAGGGCCAGAACCCCAGTTTTCACTAAGGAGTCTGTGACGGTCCGTCACACTTGTGACGGTCCGTCCTGCAAGTCCGTTACGAAGTTCAGAGAGTCGATTTTCAGTACCCAATTTCAGAATTCCTATGTATATTGAAACGAGACCCTGCGACGGTCCGTCGTGCCTGTGACGGTCCGTCGTGGGGTCCGTTGCCTCAGCCAATTTTCCAGAAATAAAATCTGCTGCTCAAAACGACTAAACGGGTCGTTACAATATGCATACGAAAGGGGATAGAGATGCATCCAGTATCCCAAATGAGATTTTTGTAATATTTTAAATAATAGAAATTTTAGAAAATATGATATCTTAAATTACAAATTTATGTATTTTTTTCTATTTTTTAAAAATATATATACTAGATAATGCTAATATTTTGCTTATGACAAGAACCACAAGAGGCTAGGGTGGCCGAAATTGGAGTTATGATCGACGATAGTACTTGTTTGGTCATTTGATGGATTTAAATAAGAATAAAGTTTACCTTTAATTTCAGATAGTATAATTTTTGACATGATATAACATTTTTTTTAGTGTGTTATAACTATTGCTCTTTAATCTCTTTATATTCTTATTTCTTTATATTTTAATTTTTAATAGTGAAAATAATTTTAATTCCGTCACTAATCGTATACGATAGTACTAGTGAGAAAGCGACATAAAGTAATAATTGAGGTAATCATATAAATGGTGCTACTTTTTGTTCTATGGTCCTAAATTTTTGGATGAGCTGGAGGTGTAGTGTGGTCGGTTTGTAAACTTTGGGCCCAAATATTTAGTGACGTGGCATTGCCAAATGTATTTTTATTTATTTAATTTCGTGCGCTGGCAATATTTTTTTTAATTATATATACTTACAAATAAATTACTTATAAAGATAATTATAAATTACTGCTCGTAATATCTGAAATTACTTATATAGATAATTATGTAAGCAACTTAGCAACAATAATAGATAAAACTACATTGGCAATAATATGAAATTTTTTATACTTAATCAGAATATAATATAAAAGTCAAATCCATCTAGTCCACTATAAAGATGATTTAATAAAGGTTTTGGTGGGGTTATTGTGAGGGAGGGGGAAAGACAACTTAATTTGTTTTTGCTTCTAATTTATTAACTTATTATATATTTTAAAAAAATACTTCAAAGAAGGTTAAAGCTTTTATTGTTATTAGTTAATTATTACTGGATTCAATATTGTTATAGACTTTGAAAATAAAAAAAAAAGTGTTAATTACCGTCAAATACATATTTAAGGTTAATTGAATTATTGCCCTTGAAGATCATTTTGGTGCAGTCTTGATTTCCTCTTCTCTAGCTAAAGTGAAGGTTTCTCTTGTATATAACAATTTGTTTTATCTTCTAATGTTTTTACAAAATTCAGCACGTTAAGTATGATATTTGATTAAATTTGCAATTTCACATAAATATAACAAGTTATGATTCGATTTCTATATTATTTTATGTTGTATATATATAAAAAATAAAGAATTTTGGTATGAAAAATAGTAATATATAAATTAAAATTGTGAATTAAATTGATGTTGATATTGATATTAATGTTGATGTTGCTTACTGATAGACTATTCATCTACTAAATGTAATCTATGGGTGAGAGTTGTATTAGAGAAATGAATGAAATTGTATCTCGTATGTTAGTAGTAAAGGTAAATATGACACAATACTTTTACGAAAGAATATTTTTGAGTCTAAAAATAATTTAAGGGTATATATGAGTTATTTTCAATAATTCAAGAATATTTTTAAGTCTTTTCCGTTATTAATTTTTGTATAACTTTATTCAACAATCAAGCTCATAACCACACTAAAGTGTATGTAGTTAAGTTAATTTAGGAGTGTATACACTAATCCTATTAATGACATGAGCATGAGACCTTTAGGTAGTCGGATAATAAGAGCCAGTGTTAAATACAAATTGTAATAATTTTAGAATAAAATTATTATCAACATTTCAAAATAATTAAAATTAAAAAAATAACTTATTTCCGATTAAACGTCAAAACATTATTTTTGGTGCTCACTTAGCTGCCAGTGAACTGACCATCTGAAAAAACTGTAAAGAAGTTAGGTAGAAAGGGTGTAGCTTAATTAATTAATTAATTAATATAGTTTAAAAGAGGGTTAACTTTACAGTATCTTTTTCTCAAGTAAAGCTGACACACTTGTTATCTTTTTGCATGTTTGAATGACTTAAATCAAGCCCATATTCATCTGTCGCTTTTACCTAACTGCAGCTTATTTACTTTGATTAAAAAATATATATATTTCTCGGCCAATATATCGTGTTTATATTAAAATTTAATTAAATATAAATAATAAGAAATATCTTATATTAAGTTAGAAAACGTTATCTAACAAATGAAACTTTATACGATGGACATAGTTAGGTTTTTACCTAGAAAGTAAAATGAACAAGTAATAGAATGTTTTTTTTTATTTTCTCAGAGAATTTTTAGTTATTACGTACAAATTTTCAAGAGTTAAGTTGATTAACTATTAAAATCAGATTATATATTTTTAAATAAAAATTTTCGTATTCAAAAACAAGATAAATATATTAAAAACTATAATTCATCATATTAATATAGTTAAATAATGCATTTTAAAATATTGATTAAAATTTATCTTGTGTAACTTATATAAAAGAAAATTATAACAAGTAAAATGAAACCGAATAATTAATATAGAATCCAATAAAATGTTTGACTTAGTAAGTGTGAATATTTGTTGTGGTCAAAGATTTTGCATCCCTTGAGAAGCACAATAATACTAAGTTTGACTTTATTATACCGATCTTTCCAACTGTATGCTATGCTGTATTCCCACATATTTGAATTTCTCAGATTTATATAACTCTCCTTTTATCACTAAAATAAATTGAAAAACTTAAATAAATCGAACTATACTAATAATATCAAATATTAGATAAAGGATAAAATATTTATATATTACGTTTGTTGAGTATTATTTGTTAAGCCCTTCCGGAAAATATAAAGAAGCTGGCTAACAAATTAAAGCGAAAAAAATCTTCTTTGTGGTGAGAATTTAGGAGATATTTTGCATCATATTTTTTAATTTGAATTATATCTTTATTATTAAGAAATTATTTTTTAATGTATTATTCTCTTCCTTTTAAAGACCACATAGTTTGATCAAAAAAAAAAAATGTTTCTTTCATTTTACAATTAGCAACTATTTAATCCAACTTTTAATACATTCTATCTACTATATAAAGTATCGTCAAATTTGAACACTTATTCACAAATTTCTTATTAAGTCTAAATCAATATATTAATCAAAGTGAATATATGAAACGAATGGAATTTTTTTTTACTAGTCGAACGTCATATTGTGAAAATGATATTTAAGTCGAGATCGCGCTCTGTAGGATTAATTCAAAAGTAAAGCTCAAATTTAATTAAAAATAAAATACTTCTAGCAGTGCACCAGAATTCATATCGATCTAAATCGTACTTTAATAAGCAATGTTTCACTAAATAAGGTATGTACCTTTTGAACTTTAGTCTAATATGCATTTGTTGAAAAAAGAATGATAAGCTCTAAAATATCTAAATATTATAATCTATCACAAGTCTCTTTAATTGGACCACGTGATCTCTTCCATTCATCACGTGCACTCTCCTTTTAGGTTCAGAAGCTTTGCTTTTTCCGTGAATCCACTAGAAAAAAACAAAGGTTAATATTTTAGGTAAAAATAAAAGGGTTTGTGTCACGACTCAAATCGGGGACGCGACTGGCACCCACATTCACCCTCCTATGTGAGCGAACCAACCAATCTAAACCTTAACACTTTAATACAATATCAACAAAAGTAATGCGGAAGACTTAAACTCATTAATAAAAACAACTCAAAACTATTATTATTATCCCCAAAATCTGGAAGTCATCATCACAAGAACATCTATCCTCAAATTACTAAACTAAAACTATCTAAGAAGCTAAAACAATACAAATAGACGCTAGTCCATGCCGGAAGTTCAAGGCATCAAGACTTGAAGAAGAATATCCAGTCCAAGCTAGACGCATTAGCTCACCCTGATTTCCGAAAGTAGTGAAGACTGGCTTGATTTACTGCTGAGTTGAAGTTGACGGAACGTTTGCTGCCAATACACAAATAACAAAGAAGAAAACATAAAAGTAGGGGTCAGTACAACCACAAGTACTGAGTAGATATCATCGGCCAACTCAAAATAGAAGATAATATATATCAAGTAATATCATAAATCAACTATAAACTCAACATGTAGCAACAACAAGTACTATCAAGTTCATCCATGAGGGCTCAAGCCTCAATACCATACTCATTTGGGAATAAGTTTGTTAGATTGAGTATATTATCATCTTTCAAGATTCATTATCTTTCTTCCTCTTGTGTCGCTACGTGACACTCCGATCCCCTATCACTATGTGTCGGTACGTGACACTCCGATCCCCTAATTCTACGTGTCGGTTCGTGACACCCGATCCCCTATATGTGTCGGTACGTGACACTCCGATCCCCTATATGTGTCGGAACGTGACACTCCGATCCCCTACATGTGTCGGTACGTGACACTCCGATCCCCTAATTCTATGTGTCGATTCGTGACACCCGTCCCACTAATACTATGTGTCGGAACGTGACACTCCGATCCACTAATACTATGTGTCGGTACGTGACACTCCGATCCACTAATACTATGTGTCGGAACGTGACACTCCGATCCACTAACATCATTCTATCCATTCATCAAGCCTTCTCTATACCAAGGCATCATCAATCCCATTACTTTAATTCATCAAGCCTTCTTTTATACCAAGGCATCATCATTAATATCATAGATTAAAGTTTCTTTCAAGATTTGGGATTCAATAGCTTCATCATGCTTTGTTTTATCAAAATCACATAATCATAATCATGCAAGCATACAATTTAAGCATATAGTAGGGTTTA
This sequence comes from Solanum peruvianum, assembly GCA_027705065.1. Lineage (NCBI taxonomy): Eukaryota > Viridiplantae > Streptophyta > Magnoliopsida > Solanales > Solanaceae > Solanum > Solanum peruvianum. The sequence continues at coordinate 75,365,011 of JAKWJD010001755.1, forward strand.
CAATACTATCAACACATATCATTCACTATTAAGAGTTTACTACAAGTAGCATGAAAACCATAACCTACCTCCACCGAAGAATTGGAATCAACAAGCAATTCCCAAGCTTTGATATTCTCCTCAACCAATTCGATCGATCAATACTCTCTCTCTCTGTTCTTTCTCTTTTGTTTTATTCAAACCCTCTTTCCTTTACCCTAATTATCATATAATTAAGAAAAAAGAGGACAATAGAACCCACTAATTAACTTAGGGTTACCTCTTTTAACCCCCAAGTAATTAGACTTATTAATATTAACCCTCAATCTTTATAATTAAGGAAAGAATAGTCCAAAACGACCCTTAAAACGTGTAGAGGAATCCTATTCTGACTGGGATCTGCGCGACCTGTGACGTGCCGTCGTGCCTGCGACGGTCCGTCACGCAGGTCGTCGCAGCCTCCCAAAATCCAGGTGAGCTGTGACGGCTCGTCACACCAGTGACGGTCCGTCCTGCACCTCCGTCCTGACTGTCAGAGACTCAATTTTCGGTACCCAATTTCAGAATTCCTAAGTATATTGAAACGGTGCCTCACGACGGTTCGTCGTAGATGTGACGGCACGTCCTGCAGGTCGTCACAAATTACAGAGAGTCGATTTTAATATCCAAATTGAAGAATTCTAAGTGTCATGGAACGAAACCTCCTCGACGGGCCGTCGTGACCACGACGGTCCGTCGTGACCACGACGGTCCGTCGTGACCACGACGGTCCGTCGTGACCACGACGGTCCGTCGTGACCACGACGGTCCGTCGTGACTTCCGTCGTCCCAGCCAGTTTTTCCAGAATTAAAATCTGTTGCTCAAAACGACTAACAGGTCGTTACAGTTTGTTTTATATAGTTTTTTTTTTCTTTTCACTTTGATAATCTATTTTCGTTATAAAAATAGTTTATATATATATTTTTTGTCATCTTATGACAGCGAAAAAAATTATAATTTTATTTTAAATTTAGATACACTCATATATATATATATATATATATATGATTCTTTTCGTATTTGATATTTTTTTGTCTTAATTATCATTATTTGAAATTTTTTATTCTATAGTGTAAATATACTAGGAATAAAAAGAAATGTGAATAGGAGAAAAAGTTTTAAAACTAATTAAAAAATATAGAGCTTTAAATTGTTGTATCACATAATTTTATTTTTTGAAAGTGACGTTTGATTGTTGCTAGTTCAAGAATTAGTAAGACATGATTTAATTATTCAGTATTAGGAATTTGCTCTTTTGCTTTTCCTAGTATGATAAATATAAATTAATTCATAATTTATTATATATGTTCTATTATGCGTTATTTTAAATTTACAATGTATGATGTGGTAAAATGCATGGATAATTCAAAGTTAGCAGTAACACAACGTTCAATTTTAAGTTATAATTATGCCCTCTAAACAAGCTACATTAAATTCATGTTAGCAGCAGTAATTATATTTATATTAATCAAATAATGTACTCTACTTAATCCATTTGATAAGAGAATCTTTTAGGGTATTTAATGCCTAGCTCCTAGGATTCCAACATGTTCATAAAATGGAAACGTATTATATATCCCCCATTAACAAACCATTTATAATATAAATTTCATTAATTACACAATCAATGTATTGATTAACTTGTGACAGATGATTAATTATTGTCATTTTTATTATTATTATTTTAAAAATCCAGAATTATATGATATTCCCTCACCCAATCCCTTTAAATAAGGATCTACCTAAAATTAAAGCACCTAATCAGCTGAAACAGTGTAAACTCATCGCATTTCCCTTCCTCGTAATACTCTCTGTCTCTAATTATTTTTCCATTTTTTCTTCTGTCTCTAAATATTTGTCCTTTTTTTTTTAATGTTTGATCGTATTTACTTGTTCATTTTTGACAGATCAAGAAAGAATATTTTTTTCTCTTATTATACCTTCAATTAAATGATTAATTACTCTGAAAAATGTAGAACTTTTCATCCACTTTATAATTAATAGGGGTAAAATGGTAAATTCACTATGTCGTTAATTGTTTTTTTAATATGTGTGCTAATTCAAAAGTGGACCAGTAATTAGGGACAAGTGTACAAATCAAGAAACTTACCCGCACCGGGTGTTTATACCAAACCAATGCAATTTTCATTATCATGTGATTTAATGAAGTAAAATAAACTATAAATTTAAACACGTGGCATGCATGTATTGACTTGGTGTAAACATCCGATGTGGATAAATTTTATCCCAGATGGACTTCTTTTACCTATTCTCCCTAAAAGGGTAATAATACTGACAATTGCGAAATTTGAAATTATAATAATAAAATTATTAAAATGTGAACTTGTGAGTAATAGGGTAAAATAATATGACTTCAATATGGGTTTTAAGAGGGCATATTTTGTGGATCATCTCTATACGTAAACAGTTAAAAAAATAATAATACATAGCTACACATATTTTGATCTCATTGCCAATCAACTTCTACAGAGCTCAGGCTAATTCCATATTAAATATTGCTATATTATATATTTTACTGTGCATTTTTTACAAGTTATTTACTTACAATATAATCATTTTGTCAGTTCTATCTATTAGTCCTTTAACCACGAGTACAAATTCATATATATCATTTTAACATTTTGTTCGGATGGTTATTATGTATTATATCATAATATATAATATTGTATCATATTGTATTATCATAATGAATAGGTTATTTGGATAGATTGTATTGTTCTTTATCGTAATATATTGTCACACGTTCATAATTTAAATGATAAACTTAAAAAAAATAGGGTTCGGAGGTAAAACTACAATAAAAAGGTAGGATAAAAGATGATATATGATTATTAAATATATATAAATACAAAATGAGAAGAAAATATTAAGGCAACAATGCAGTCACACCAAATTGGTTCGTTACAATAAAATGGGTGGATTTCATCGTTGTTTAGTATGACTTTAAACTATATGACACAATAGAATTTAAATAATAATTAAAATAAATATTATATTTAAACCAAAAGATTCATTTGATCTTTTCCTGTTAACAAAAAATGTTGTAAGTGAGTTCTTTTTTAAAAAAAAAAAAAGAAATAGAATAAGACATTGATAAGAAAACTGGTCTGGGATAATATTCTTCTAATTTCTTCTTTTTGATAAGACAAAAATAGAATTATGATGTTTGGTGAAAAATTATTTTTCTATAAATATTTGAACCATAACTGACAAACAAATGAGAAAAATATATTGGCATGGATGGAAGAAAATATGTGGTTCATATAATTAACTCTAACAAATAATACAAGTATTATCTGGTGATGGAAGTATGTGAGGTTTGTTGAAAATTAGAAATTAATTTAGTGTTAGTTCTTAATTAAGAAAATCCGTTAGTGAAAACATTTGTGTGTTTTGGATTGGTGAGATTTGTCAACGATAGAAAGTCAAACCTTGTGGATGCAACATTAATAATAAGCTAAAATATAAAAAATGAAGAGAGTTTAGTTACAACTTGTTGGATAGTTACACATTATCTACTATTCATAAATTATGTGCTACATTACATCTTATTTCGTGATTCTTTTTTCGTTTCGTATCTGTTATTTGTATTAAAATTTGATTAGTTTAAATTTATAATTAATAAAATTCATTCGTAAATAATGTCCAAATAAAAAAATAATTTCATTATAAAAACTTGAAATTCAAACTTGTAATAAAAAAGGAGAGTGGATTCATCTATTATACAACAACCATGATGATATATAGTCTTTGAGTGAATAAAAAAAGAGAATTTATTGAAAAATAATAGTGTTGCCCAATTATGAACCAATCAAATAAACTAGCCCAGGATCATCCTTTGGGCTATTGATGTAAAATTATTCAGCATAATGAACATTACTTATCATGTTTGTAAAAAAGTTAAATCTACAACTTTTTTTTATACTCAATTTATTTATTATGCTTTAAAATAGTTATTTTTTAAAATAAAAAACATAATTTGTTCAATCGTGCAATTCAACTTATTTAAAAAGCGAATTGATATGAGTTGAATTTATCGTTCGATTTAACCCATAAAAAAATTATTAGTACTTTTTTTGTTTTAAGTGTTAGATACACTCGTTAAAATAAAATATAGTTTTATTTCATAATTCGAACAAATAATAAGAAAACAAAATTATGAAATTAGAAGTTGGTAACAGTTAGGTTGCTACGCATTCCGCTCAGCACAAATAACATTTGCTCGCTGAGTTAGAATCTGTTTGAATTGATTTATTTAGATATTTTCAAGTTTAAAAATATTTTTAAGTATTTTATATTATTAAATAAAATTTAAGAACTAAATACTTTTTTTAATCAAAAATAATAAAAATAAGTCAAACGTCAATAACTTGTGAAACCTATTTGGATTAGTTTATTTTAAGTGCTTTAAAGTCCAAATAGTTTTAAAATAGTTTTGTAAGTTTTGAATAAATAAAAGGAAAATTTTTCAAAATGTCAATATTTTAGCATTTAAAAGGACTCATTAGCAACAACTTCAATATTTAGTAAAAATGTCATTTTAGTTTGTTATGTATGTTTTTATTATTTATTTTTATTTTAAAGAATATAATTATTTAATAACAAAAAGGAGAAAATCAAGGGGGGAATATTTCAAAAAAGGCAAGCATCCTTAATTTTCTCATCAGTTACATTTACAAATAAAATTTAAATTTTATTTTTTTTTCTCCAGAATTTTTACCTTTTTAAAATTATATTCATTCCACAATATATTCTATTTATATTTATAATAGTTTTTTATTAGTTTGTATTCATTCCAATAGGTATGCCGAATTTATATATATAGTCATTTAAGAAATATATTTGTATTTTCATATATTTTTTCCCTATATAGTTATTTTTTTCTTCAAAAATCCTGTATGTATTCATTTCAATATGTATTTTATTTGTATTTCTATTTATTCTCTTTTTATTTAGAATTTTGTATAATAATATATTAAATACAAAAAATTAGTATGATGAAAAAGTGAATGAAATATAAAATTGAAAAGAAATAATTGAATATTTGGTGTACTCATTCTTAAATAAAATACATAACTAGTTGATATACCTTTAGAATAAATACAAATTAGAAAAAATGTCAAATGCAGTTGACATACCTTTATTAGTTTGTATTCATTCCAATATGTATGTCAAATAAAATGTAGCTATTTAAGAAACATTTGTATTCGTATATATTTTTCATTGTGTATTTATTTTTCTTTTCAAAATCTTGTTTCCTTTTCTAAGTCGTATTCATTCTAATATGTCTATTATTTGTATTTGTATTCGAATATAAATAAACTAATAGAAAGTTGTTCTTCTTATAAATAAAATACATAACTAGTTGACATACATTTAGATGAATACAAATTAGGGACAAATACAAGATTCATAAACCATGCAACATGAAATTTTTAATAATACAAATATTGATAGTATACATAGTGTTTTGAATACAAATTAAGAAAGCATGCCAAATTCTAAAAAAGAACTATAAATACACAAACAAACTAATAGAAAATTGTTAGCGATCTTCGTCGTCTTTTTCAAGATCCTCACGAGTAGACAAAGATTCTACATTTGCGTTCTGAATTTGAGGAAGGTTTTGCACACCAATGAGTCTTGTAAATGTTCTTACCCTCTTTCTTCCCTCATTTTAGCAGCGGATCATACATTATACACTATTTGTTAAGTAATAAATAAATTAAAGGATGAAAAATCACCAGAAATTGGTTGATTAAGATGAATACCTTTAGTAAGCCTCTTGGATTCAGCCATTGGAGAGTAAATCATAACGGGAATTGAAAAATACAAACAACATTTTTTAAGATTTAAACAAAATAAAATTAGAAAAGAAATCTGAAAATAGGATAAAGATTAGAGATACCTTAATCAAAGGGATTCTTGTTGATTCAATTTTGGATTAAAAAACAACCAAATATATGGCAAAAAAATATTTGCAACTTGAATGTTGGAGGAAAATCAGAAAAGATAACCATGAGAGAGAGAAAAAATTAAATGGGAGAGAGAATTAACAATTTGAAAAGATAAATATGAGAGAGAATAATTTATTTATTTAAAAAAAAAAAAGATATATAGAATTAATTGGAAAAGAGAGATAAAATAGGAAGAAAATTGGGACACATAATTTTTTAAAATAATGACATTTTTGACATTATTGCTAATATTTATAAAGTATGGATATTTTTACTAAATATGTTATTTATTTTGACTAGTTTACTAATTTTTCCTAAATAAAAAGTGATCTTAAGCAAGTGTTTTCGAAGCCAAAATGACAAAAATTAAGTCACAAGCGTAAGTTTAAAATTCTGACTTATGACGTTTAACTTATAAATTATAAGTTATAAATTCATCCAAACGGATTCAAAAATACATTTAAACAAACTCATATATTATATTATCTCATTTATATCCGTTCAAATCCAACCTAATTACCTTATTCTCACCTCTACTTAATTAGAAGGGAACCCAAATAAAAGAAAATGATATATACCAAGAATTCAAATTAAGTGAATAATACTCCCTTCACTAAGAACTACTAGTCATCAGCATTATCAACTTCATTACAAAAACATTTCACAAGACACAACATGTGGTTTTGTAAAAATAATTATTATTGGGGTCAATTTACAATGGTACTATACCAAATGTTTCTTATGATAGATCGAGAAATGTCTTTCTATTTTCATTTACAAACATAATTTGACTTTGGAGGTCATCTATATACTAGTAATAGGAACATACTTGCCCCATCTCATTCTATTAACGATCGTTCGATGTTAAAATCAGATAAACAAAATTATTTTATGAATTCAGATATTTCATGAGATTAGTTATCCTATTACATATGTATAAGATAAAGTATCTCATCATTATAATACGAACGATGAAATAAATATTTTATCCCTCACATCAAACGATCGATCGTAGCACTTTGGATTGGCCGGCAAAAATGTAGATGAAGACCTATGAGTGTGGAAATATATGGATGAAATTCGGGGCAAAATTACTTTCAAGAAAATAATAACGGGTGGACCCGGAAACCCATCATAAAACAGCTACCTCTATTCATGATTAACCCAACTGTCAGATGGGCCCACATCTTCCATCCTGGACATGGGCCCTAATTTTTATTTTATTTTTTTAAGTAAACATTTTCAAAAATAATAAATTCGAGACTTAATTATCAAATAGAACGACAGGTATAATATAGTAAGCGCTTTTTAATTTGATTTTGTATGAAGCGATATAACCATTTGCTCTTGGTGTATCATTGAATCGATGCAGATTATCGTATTACTGATATAACACAAATTTTAAAAAGTATTGTATCACTCATAAGGAATGTATTTTTTTAAAAAAAACTCTCACCATATCTGATGAAAAAACTTCAAAATTCTCACTATATTGCATAAGTTTGTCTTATTTAACTAATAATTATCATAATAAAAAAGAAATAGGCTAAACCTATAACAAGTATTTATTTTGTATTTACATTGGCTGGAATGAAACCTACATTTGTAGACCCTCATATGAGATGACATCTGGCAATCCAGCAACTGTTGGATGACCTATCATTGGTCCCAAATATGATTGATAAAGTATATACTATTAAATCTGTATATTTGTATCTTATATCGAATTAATTTAATTACTTAAATTGTCTTTTGAAAAGGAGAATGAATAAGTGGTCAAGAAATTTCATTTTCTCGAATAATATAACAACGTTAGATGGGAAACGAAAAGCAAAGAAAATGAATAGGTATAAAATTTTATTTTCTATTTTTAATTTTTCATATGATATTTGATTTTCATTGTAGAGTTTGATGAAATTTGAATTTGTTTCGAGAGTATAGTGTTTTCTAACAAACGTGACTGATCAGTATCTAAGGAAATTGAAATTCGAGATGTCTGATTAATAATGACGGTGTTGGCATTGATACTAAATATTGTTATGTGAATCCACATGTTTTGTTGGAGGATTCCCCATCCCAATTATGAATGAAGATAAGCAAAGGCTCTAAGGAGAGGCATCAGCCACCAAGGGTTGTTTCTTATCTAAGCACCATGTACTTCAAACACCTCTTTTGTAAATTTGTGTCTTCAATTATTGGCTTATTTCCAACTTCCTATGTCTTTTTGAATTGACATCATTTTGGATGATCCAAGCACTAGCTACAAAATTAAACATATTCCTCTTCACATGTTGAATTCATAACTAAAATAATTGTTCTAGGACTGATAAATACTTCTTCATTTTAAATTAGAGATTTCAAATTTGAAGAAATCTTTAAACTTTTCATGTGAGTACAAATTTATCAACTGTTATGATCTTTAAATCCTCAGATTGTATCTCATGTCAAGATAAGAAAAAAAATATACATACAAATCTATAATTTATTATCAGTGAGTTCAGACTAAACCTAATATTATTCGAATGCATATAAATCTTTTCATGCATACTTCAAGGATCAAATCGAAGGGAATGGTTTAATGAACTCGTTCTAGACTCGCCTCTGATTACGCTAGCAATGTTACATTATATTAGGGGGTGGGTGGGGGGTGTGGGGGTGTTGGAGGTCCAGGGTGGGTTCACTTATTTAATATATGACACGTTTGAGTTGCAAATTTTAGAAGTATTATGGTGATGTGGCAATACACATGGTTGAAAGTATAATTACTAAAATGTCCCTCCATTAAAGAGAAAGGTTTTGGGATGGGCCTTTTGTGCCTTTAAGACAAAACCAACTAGCTATCCGTATTTCATGTGCATTCATTAAATATAAAATGTGGATTAAATCGAAAAACGCAAAAAGTGGATAAAGCATATTATATTAATATATGATTCTTGTGCCTTAAATTAAAATTAATCAGAGTTGAAAATTGCAGTAAGATAGATATATATTTTTTCATTTTTAATTAAATACTGTAGGATTGAATATTTTAAATACGAAATTGACTTTGTTAAATAACATTGTATTCTTAATATGAAATTATTTTAATGTAAATTTGAATTTAATCAATCTTCATATAAATAATGAATATCGAGCGTGAAATAAAAAAATATATATTGTGCCTTAAGAGAGCACTCATTTTGCTTCTACTTTTACCGGCTTATCCTCTTCCTTTCTCTTTATTCTTCATTCCCTCCTTTAACAAATTTAATAGGAGTATTAATTAATAATATATGATATATTCTTGTGCTTTATCCATGAAAGAAGATCCAACATGTGAAAAGACATGTCACATTGCTAGCTAAAAATAAATTAATAAAATAAAAAACTTTTATCTCTAACAAATTAAAAGTATTTAGATCAAATGATTTATGTAATTCAAGATCACATTAAGGGATTAAAATTCTATCCCACAATTAATATGAAGAAAATTAGATATTTTTGTACATTTAAGCTTGAAAACTCAAGATAAAAATAACGTTGATTAGTCACTTAAAGTTTTAATTGTAAAAATTAATATTTTACAATAATAAACATATTTTGGTTATTGGAATTGCCTTAGTTAAAGCATGGAAAAATATTATAAGGTCTAATATTGGTTAAACTAAAAATTAAATTGAATTTATTTCTGATTGTATGATATATATTTTTCAATCTCATGTATTTTTGTGTATTGCATTAAAAAGAAATAAATGAAAATGTGATCTTCGATCTAGGAAATAGCAATCCCAATTTCCATTGCATCAATAGAAACTATTTCTACCTTTAATTTTGAGTTTTTGAAGTAGTGTTCAAATTTCATATATGGACGATCTAATTTTTTGGAAACTTAACAATTATTGACAATTGAATTTTTAAAAGTTAACTCAAATTTCGCTGTCATATTTGAAGATAAATTTTTAAAATTGAAAAATCTTTTTCACCAAAAAATTTGGTCAAATAATATTTTTTCTATGCTATTTCACTTTTTAAAAAATTTTTATCCTTTTAACTAAAAAATAAAATAGTTTATTTTAAAATAAATAAATATTATAATTTTTTTAATTTTCTAACCAAATTCTGACAAATTTTTTTAGTCATTTAAAACCGCGGTTTAAAATATACTCACAGCATTTATGACCAAGGTTGCTAACTTGAATGCTATTTTGCTTATTTATATACAGTTTGAATTTTTTAAGCTAATATTGTGATTCAACGTTTATCGAGGCCAATCACGAAAAGATTAGGAAATTTATGAAAAACTATTAACGACCAAATTTTACTTTTCATTATTTTTATTTTACAGATAAATTATTTTTGATAAAATCATGATTAATCGGTTTGTTAACCCCATGAATGGAAATTCTCACGTTTTTAATTAACGGGGACATTATTAATATATGCAGAATGAAAAGTCTTTTAAATTTCTAAATAAATGTAAATACAAATAATAAGTAGTACATAAATTAGCAACAGAATTTTTTTTTATAGGTGTACATTTACAACATGATTTATTATTACTAGGTATACTTTAGTCAGAAAACATTAATGTTTTATTCACATCGAGAAATTAAATAGGGTTGAACATTATATATAAAATTCTGTTTTTATACTTTGTACATTGATTTGACTTATCCATGGAGAAAAGAAATAACCTTATGGATTACAAAAGCAAAAAATAGTCTGACACTATATTTTTATTTTTCTTTATTTGATACTCGATAATCACGTTAAAATTTAAAAAAATATTATGAATTTAGGTTAAAAGAAATTCCCTTTGTTATTTAATAATTAAAGACGAAAACATAGCAATATAAGAAATCTATACTCCTCCGTCAAACAATACTTGTCTCCTATGTTAAAAATAGATGTCCAATAATAGTAATCACTTAATGAAAATCAATAAATAATTTTACACTTAGTTGTTAATTGACCCTTATTATTTTAATTATATTCATTTCTCAAACATTGTATTTATTATATTAAGGTTGATATAGTAAAATTAAATTTCTATTTATAGTTTCTCAAAAGATATATCAAGTCAATAGTGGACAACTATTGTTGAACAGTGAGTAATTATTATTTTTAGCATAATGAGAAAAAAAATTATATTTGTTACATTAATTTTTATTCCTCTAATTTTTTTTATATTTAAAATTATTCATTAATAATTAATATAAATATTAAGAAAAAATATTGATATATTATTATTTTTTAAAAATGTATAAAATTTAAAATGAAGAAATAAAATAAACTTAGAAGGTAATTAAATTGCTGCTTGTACTTTTTGATTGTAAGATTCATCAATGCAAACACCCAAACAATATTTGCCAAACTTTTTCTCCAAATAATTTAAGAAGTGGGTTTATTAATTATTTTTGTAATAAAAGAAAAGCAAAGGAACAAAAGGGTAATAATTTTTATCACGAGAAATATTAATTAAAGCGGGTTATAGATTCTCTATTTATTTTAATGATAACTTTTAAATCTTATTTTATATCCTATTTTTTATTTCAACCCGTGATCTGGAAACCGGAAATTATCAGTTTTTTCATCATAATCTTTCAATTTAGGAACCTTTTATAATTTTATCAGATTTTTATTTTTATTTTTATTAAAAATGGGCACTCAAAATTTAATTACTAATCTGATATTTTCTATCAAACAATTATTACTACAGCAATTAAATATATTGCTGGTTTAGGTACAAGTGAAATATGAGACATTGAAATTTTGCTAATTAATACTCGCATCTTCATGGTTTATAATATTACGCTATTTTTTTATTTTAATTTTTTTAAACCATTCTTTAAACCTTTTAAAAAAATATAAATCAATTATGATTTGAAAAATTTATCCCCCTTTATACTAATTTCTTCATTAATACATATTGTTAGATAATGACTTATCAATAAATATTAAAAATGACTTGTTAAATTGAAGTAGTCTATTTATTCTACTCTGGGCATGCTTATTAGTATTTTAAAATTGGGTTAAGTCAAACCTAATAAATAAAACATAAATTTAATTATATTATAGTAATATTTAAATTACAGACAAATATATTATATAAATAATTATTAATACAATAAATGACAACCAAAGAAGCAGGGTATAAAAATTGAAGTAGTCTATTTATTCAAATAATAAAATTTAAACTATTAATACAATAAATAATAATCATTCAAATGAGATATAAAAATTGAAGTAGTCTATTCATTTTATACTTCGAGCATGGTTTTTAGTATTTTCAATTTGGATTCTATCAAACCAAATAATAAAATTTAAACTATTAATACAATAAATAATAATCATTCAAATAAGATATAAAAATTGAAGTAGTCTATTCATTCTATACTCCAAGCATGGTTATTAGTATTTTCAATTTGAATTCTATCAAACCAAATAAAATAAATAAAAACTTAAAATATACTAATATAACGATAGTTAAATGACGATCTGAACAAATATAAATTTAAACTATTAATACAATAAATAATAACCATTCAAATAAGATACAAAAATTGAAGTAGTCTATTCATTCTATACTCGGAGCATGGTTATTAGTATATTAAATTTGGGTGAAGTCAAAATTAATAAATAAATAAATAATTAAATTATATAAATATAAGAAAAAATTTAAGTTACAACAAATATAATATTTAAACTATAAATACAATAAATAACAACTATTCAAACAAGTATAAAAGTTGAAATAGTCTATTTATTTCACACTCCAAACATGGTTATTAGTATTTTTAAGTTTAGCTTAATTCAAATATAATAAATAAATTAAAACATAAACTATACTGATGTAACAAAATTTAAGTTACCATCTAGACAATTATAACTTTAAATTATTAATACAATAAATAACAATCATCAAAATAAGGTGTTAAAATTGAAGTAGTCTATTTATTCTACTCTGAGAATGGTTAATCCTCTTTTCATTAAACGATATTCGTCTAATTTATGAAAATAAGAAATAAATTTACATTAAAATTTTAATTTATTTTAATTATATTTTTTAAAATATTATATTTATTATATTTAAACAATAAAATAGTAAAATTATCTTTTTATTTATAATTTCGTGCGATATTGTACATAAATTGGACAAAGAGAGTAAGGAATCATTTGATAAAATGTATTAAAGAAAATAATATGTTCTTGTACACTCTGCCAAACTGTCCCTAAATATTTTGAATTTGAGTTAAGTTAAATCTAATAAATGAAGTGAAGGAATTACTTACTTCATTACTTTCTCCATTTATTTGTATTTATCACCATTAAAAATATTAATTAAAATTTAAATAGTTTAACTCTAAAATGCAAAATATGATAAATAAAATTGATCAAAAGAAAAAAAATAGTCTCTAGTTATAAAAGTATTTTGCCTCTTATTATTAAGTGATTTAATCTCAAATTCAAATTTAATCAGATAATATCAATGAGCCAAATATTCATTAATAAAAATAGCCTCTAGATATAAAAGTCTCAAATTCAAATTTAATCAGACTATTATTAATTATCTAAATATTTATTAATAAAAATAACCTCTAGATGTAAAAGAGTTTTTTCTCTTATTACGTAGCGGTTCAATAACAAATTCAAATTTAATTGGACTATATATCAATGAGCCAAATATTCATTAACTCAGAAAATAGGTAGTAGATCGTAGGGTGTTAGAGAAAAGAATATGGGATGGGTGGGTGGTTTGCCAGCGAAGAAGCAGAAGGATCAATGCTTTCTCTCTGCTCAGGTCAAAGCTGGCACTCTGTAATCTCTATTAAGCCTCTCTCTCTTCTATTTCTCTTCTCTTATTTACATCTCCACTCCATTCCCTCTCTCTCCCCCCTTCACTTCTCTCTCTTCAAAATTCGAAGAGGAAATATAAATGAGTATTTGAGAAGCTTTCTCAAAACCCCAACAAGTGAAGCATTTTAATGGTTGATCATTATACATCAACCATGGCTGCCTCTCCTAATTCTTCTATTTCTTGTTCTGAAAAGAAACATTGGTGGATTAGCAATCGAAAGGTAAACCACAAAAAAAAAAACATGAAAATCTTATATTTTTGTTTATTTTCTTCCCCCAATTTAATAATGTATAGTTTTTATGTGATTTGATTGTACAGATTGTTGATAAATATATTAAAGATGCGAAATTTCTCATTGCTACTCAAGAACCCAACGAGATTGCTTCTGCTGTTAATCTTCTCGATGCTGCTCTTGCTCTGTTACCTCGTTTTGAGTTAGCCCTTGAGTTAAAAGCTCGATCTTTACTCTATCTCCGGCGATTCAAAGACGTCGCCGATATGCTACAAGACTACATTCCCAGTCTGAAAATGCCCGTCGATGAGACATCATCCTCGTCGACTTCTTCATCTGGGTCGTCGGATAACTCATCGACACAGTTCTCGAGAGAGAGAATGAAGCTACTTTCGTCTGGTAGTGGGTCACCGGGTCGTGATGAAACCGGGTTCAAGTGCTTTTCCGTTTCCGATTTGAAGAAGAAAGTTATGGCCGGAATCTTCAAGAACTGTGATAAAGAAGGGCAATGGAGGTAATTTTTCTGTTCCATTGATTGTACCAATGGCTTGTATATTACGCAATAACAGCTAGCTGTATTTATAATTTGATAGGATTTTACTAATCTTGAATTTTTTTATTGCGTTCAAGTTAAATCTATTTTGTTGCTTTGCTTCGTTATAGTATTAACTAGTCCTTGAAAAATGTAATGTCTTTATTGAAATTGTTTTGTTCAGTGTGAATCTATGGTGAACGAGTTGACTTGAACAACACATTCAATTTTTCACATTTGTTAATTGTTTTTTTTCCAGGTACTTGGTTCTTGGTCAGGCTTGTTGCCATTTGGGTCTAATGGAAGATGCAATGGTACTCTTACAGACCGGTAAACGCATTGCTACGGATGCATTCCGTCGCGAAAGCATTTGCTGGTCGGATGATAGTTTTTCATTTGCTAAATTTCCAATCTCCGGTGAACCGGGCATTGCAAATAGCCAGCCTCCGACGCCTCCTAAAACGGAGTCGGAGAGCATTTCTCAACTACTCAGCCATATCAAGCTCTTGCTTCGTCGAAAGACAGCTGCAATTGCAGCTCGTGATGCAGGTCTTTATTCAGAAGCTATAAGACATTTTTCTAAAATTGTGGATGGTCGTCGTGGGGCTCCACAAGGGTTTTTGGCTGAATGTTACGTGCATAGGGCTTCAGCATATCGATCTTCTGGTCGAATTGCTGAGGCGATTGCTGATTGTAATCGAACATTAGCATTAGACCCTTCTTGCATCGATGCTCTTAGGACTAGAGCTGCTCTGTTTGAAGCTATTCGATGCTTGCCCGACAGTCTTCATGATCTTGAACATTTGAAACTGTTGTATAATTCAATTCTACGGGATAGGAAATTACCCGGACCTGTATGGAAGCGTCAATGTGTACAATACAGGGAGATTCCAGGGAGGCTTTGTTCTTTGGGTGTCAAAATGCAAGAACTGAAGCAGAGAGTTGCTTCTGGTGAAATGATGAATGTAGATAACTACGCGTTGATTGGTTTGAGACGGGGTTGTTCAAGATCTGAATTGGAAAGAGCACATCTTTTGCTCACTTTAAGACACAAGCCTGATAAATCAACAAGTTTTGTGGAGAGGTGTGAGTTTGCGGATGAGAAGGATGTTGATTCTATAAGGGATCGCGCAAAATTGTCTGCCTTGCTATTGTATCGATTGATCCAGAAAGGTTATACAAAGTTAATGACAACAATCATCGATGAAGAAGCTGCTGAGAAACAGAGAATTAAGGCAGCAGCTGCACTACAAGCAATGCAGCAGCAGCAACAACAAGTTCAGCAAACTCAAGAACTACAACAATCTCGAGCTGAACCAATCAGCAATGCAGCATCACGAAGAGCAGTAGAGGCTGCTCTTTCGTCGAATACTACATCAAGAGTACCTCCAAAGGCTGCTGCTAATACTACATCATCATGTAACAACAGCAGGGCAGAAAGCAAAGTGGTGGTATCAACCTCAACAAATGCCTCTTCATTTCAAGGTGTGTTCTGTAGAGACCTTGCAATTGTTGGAAATCTCTTGTCTCAAGCAGGAACCGGGTTTAATCGCCCTATTCCTATGAAGTATGAGGCACTGAGCTGCTAATTCATCGTAGAAAACCCGATGAAGAACACAACTATTTAATTAGCTTGGACAATGTTTATACTATCGGAGTGCAGATGAAAATCCTAATTTGGTACCAATATCTTTGTACAAAGGGCAAGAAAAAAAAAATGAAATTACTATTTGCAGCCAGAAAAATTTTGCTACTTTTATTTTTGTTTTTTCTTTTGTTGTGCACTACATGTAATGTACATATAGTTAAAATTCAGCACCTAAATTATCTACCAGTATTTCTTTTTTGTTATTATTACATTGTCTTCTTTGTCATATTACTTTCACCTTGTCCTTTGTTCATTTAGATTTGAATGGAAGCCAAATGAAATGTTGAAAAAGTAGCAAAATTTGGCTTCCATAATATGTCTTTATCTGCTTCTCTTCTTTCACAGAAAATGTACAGGCCATTGCATTAATTAGAGCACTACTTTCTCTCTTCATTTATGTCAGGCTTATCTATTCACCACCCTGACATTCTACTCGATTAGTAGTAAGTATTCTTTCATATTTTATTATAGGTCTTGAATTTGAGTTTTTTTTTATATAAACGAAATAAAATGATGATGGAGTGGGCAGGCAAAGTTGCATTAATTGCCAAGAAGAGTGGACTAGGAGAAGAGAGTTGTCTATTTCATTAACTGATTAAAGTAATTTTTGAACAATTGAAAAGAACTATAGGTTAATATTTATAGGTGTTTTTGGTGAGTAATAGAGGGGTTTCTGTTCAAACTTTTTTCTATTGTCATTATCATATTTTTACTCTTGTCATTATGGGTCCTCATTTAGTGCAGGACAGTAAGGTACTGGGTGAAAAAATAAGAAGAAGGGGACCTCTTTAGCTACTACACTCCTTTTTTTCTTCTCTTTCTGGGTTTTTTTTTGGCTCAAATTTCAATGTCTATCTCATCTACTTCCCCATACACATATGTCACCCATGCAAACGTAACATGTACTATTCTTACCTACTTGTACAATTTCTTCTTTCTCTATTCATTCATATTAAATTTGGTGAATTCGGATAAGACAGACTCAAAGCGAAAAGTCATACTAAGGGGTAAAATATTGTTGATTTGAAATGTTTTGGTTCATACATTTCGAATTCAATCTTTGGATAAAGGAGAGGCGAAGCTAGTGTAGAGTTTGCGGGTTCATAGACATAATGTGGGAATGAGAGTATGGTAATGGTTGATTGAAAGTGGTGCATAGATTAGATCCCATTGAAGACAGGGAAAATATGAATCACAATGCATGATTGAACCAATGCAAGAACAAATATTCTTGTAGAGGTCGTCTGGCTTTTTGTGTAAGAAAATATAGAGTGCTTAGGAAATAACAAGTTTCTTTGTAAAAAAAGAAAAAAAAAACTTTGTTATTATCAAAATCCCCATGTTAGTGTTCCCCACTTTCCACTTTCCATCTAAATGGACCACTACTCGTACACTATATATCTTGCCTTATACAACAATGAAATAATAGCCTCTAACTTTCGGATTCTAATCAGAGATCTCATATTTAACCATCGAAATTAATGAAATCTTGTAGTACTAAAAAGTGGACCATCAAATACGTGAAAATCAGAAAAGATAAGTAACTTAATATCAACTATATAAGTTACCTAATAGTATTATCTTATACACATAGCTATGGTTGAATGATAAAATTGTATATGCAAGATACATACGTTATATTATTGATTCAATCTATTGAATATGAGTAAACTTTTCTATCCTTTTTAGTTATTGACTAATAATAAAATTAGTCTTTGCAATTCTTTCCTTTCAAGTGACTTCAGAAGATGAAATCAACTCCTTTTTGTATATAACACTTCATCTTTTTTCTTTCCTTTTATAATTCTTTCTCATGTATGGATAGGGTTGTAACCCTTTGCTTCTACACAAATCAACTCATTTCGTTATTCCCAAACTCTACATTGGGGAAAGTAAAAATTCCAAGAGGACCATCTTACCATGTTCCCCCCTTTTTCACTTTGATCGATTGTTACGTATTATTTCATAATATATTATCGTATTATATTATATTGTATTGCTTCAATGAATTTTTATTTATATGGATAATAAATAAAGATAAAATGAAAAAAATATATTAAGGTAACATCACAATCGTATCAAATCTGTTGTTATATAAAATGAATCTTTTCATCGTTATCACGTAACGATAGATTTAGACGATACAAAACTAAGTAACAATCAAAGCAGACATGATATATAAACTAGTAACGTTTATGCAAATGTTTGCAATGTGAAATGAATATTAATACTTTGATTAAGAACATAATGATGATTAATTAACATGGTGTTATAATAATTAAAGAGAGAATATATTCATACTTCCCTGGCACTTCTGAGTTTTTATTTTTATTTTAATTATAGATAACAATCAATCATTCACAATAAAGAGAGAGAAAAAGAAAAGAGCATAAAGAGAAAAAAGAGTCACGTGTAGCCCATAAAGAATACTCTGAAATCTGGAAATGTGGGTGACCAGTGAGGATTAACGAATCTAGATTAAGAGCAAAATGATAAAAAGTACTATACTATATTTCTATTTATTTACCAACATCTTATTAATCATAACATTTTGTACAATTATTATTGTTTTGCCTTATCATCACAAAAAAATGAAAAATGGCAAAATCATGATTCATTGTGTTACTATGGCCTTGTAACTTCATTATGTACCAATTAAATGTTTCTACATTACTAGAAACACTTTTTTTTTTCACACCGCACTACAAATTAGTTGAAAATTTATATTTTTCATCAAATGATTCATACAATTCCTCATTAAAATAGTGACAAGCTCTTTTTTTTTCTTTAAGAAAATGTTACTATTTTTTCTTTTTCTATCAATAGTCATTAAAAATCTTTTCTGTGCGATTAGGGCTTTGGTCTAGTAGTCGATTGCAGTGTGTGATATTCGAGTTAGGCTTGGTATTAAAGTAATGTTACGACTAATGGATACATGAATCTTGTTTGTTGAATAAAAAAAAGTCTAATATTTAAATAAAAAACGCTAAAAATTATAGAAAAAGGGGGAATAAGAGTAAGTGGGTAAAAAAGTGTTTTAAGGACAAGTTTTGCAGTGAAAGTATACATACACTGCAAAAACAAGTTTGAATTTAGCAATCTTTGCAAGTAGTTTCTCAAATCTCAATGTTAATAAAAACATTAATTTATGAAACTTTCAATGCTAATTCTGACAAAAATAAAATAAAATATTCTATCCTTTTGGGTAAAGCACGATAAGATTGAATAATTAAAATTATTTGTAAGTAAGGTTATTTATATATAATTAGCCTATCAATTTGAAAAAAAACATCCTCTCAATCGAGAAAGAAAATTTACATTATAAGTAAAGTATAAAAATAATAATATTGTCTTGAGGCGAAAGTGAAGGTATTAGCACTGTTATCTAAAGGGTATCTTTTGATATATGGTTAATTATATTAATAAATTAATACTTATACTTTGAATTGTAGATACAAACCCCCTTTCCTTATTTCCCACATATTTTTTTATAATAATAATAATAAGTATAAGTATATCTTATTAGTTCATTAAGTTTTCCAAGAATTGGTTCATTGAAAAATGAAAAATGTAAGGTGATAATCCTACTTCTATGTTGTCACCTTTTTGTTTTTACTTTCATTTTTAACTATAAAGTGATATCATCACATAACTTGAAAGAACCAAAATACCTAAGGTTTTACTCGCTTTTATTTCGATTTATATAATATTTCTTTTTTAATTTTGAGATTTAAGTAAATAAATTTATTTTTATCGTGATATTTACATATTTAATATTACAAATTTATACGTAAGGTTTTACTCGCTTTTGTTTTGATTTATATAATGTATTTTTTTCAATTTCGAGATTTAAGCAAATAAATTTATTTTTATCGTGATTTTTACATATTTAATATTATTATTACATTATTCAAAATGTGTCAGATAAATTAAGACATTAAAACATTGATATACTTCATTCTTCCCATATTTGATTTAACACACTTTGCTTTCACATATATTGGAAAAAATCGTAAATAGCAAGTGTTTTATACTTTTGTTCTTTAATCCTTTTAAATATAATCAATATTTACATTAAAAATTAATTTACTTAAGGGATTGAAAATGAAAAAAAGAAAATTAATCAAACTTTGATTTTGTAATAGTAGGTGTTTGGAGACTAACTTATAAAAAACGAGGAGAGTTATTTATTACGAGAGAGATATTTTTTGCGCTCATTTATTTAAGTATAAAGCAATTAAAATTTTTAATCATCCAAGTACATTTAGACTTATAAAAATTCCTTCTTTACAATAGCATAGTACTATGATTCAACTTAATTGTTTTCGTCATATCCCACGTTAATCTACTAGGACCTAACCATCTATAATTATCTTAGTAGGTCGAATATAAACCTTCAATAGTGAAAAAAAAAAGTTTGGTATATTTATTAAATAAATAATATTATATTCTTACAATTAAATAAAGAAAATAAAAAAGAGAAAAGGGGGGAACACGTGATGTTTGAATGTTGGGGACATGGGAAAGAGGAGAAGTCGTGGCCAGATAAGGAATAGTAGTTGTAAAGAGTTCATTAGCAACAAATATTTATATATTATAACGGCGAAATTAGAATTTTTTAATAAAAAATTCAAAATTATATATATAATATTATATTTTTAATAAATTTATTTTATATCGAATGAAATTTAAATGAATTTTTCGATTTTACTTGGCTCCGCTATATGATGTCACTTCCTCCCTCCTCTGTGGATGCATGTGATTTTCTTCTCCAATTTTATGGATTTCACACTCACTTCATGTGCACTCTCTTTCTATTTCTCTGACTTTGGTTTTAGCCATTCCAATTGATTTGGTTTTATTTGATTTGAATTTCGATTAATTTAGATTTGAATAACGTGTAATTATTTAAATTTATGGATAGTGCATACGAATTCAATTGAATGATATAATGATAAAATTTTATATTTCATAATAGTTTAACTTTATCCATAATGAAAATATTTAGTATAATTTTTATGGTACGTATACAACCTTATTCCTATTTTATAAAAATAAAAAGACTATTTTCGATTAACTCGATCTTATTAGTGTGAAAACCAAATCTCTAGCGTCCAAATGTTCAATGAGTACATCCATGACTTTTAATCCCTGCAGATTCTTTTATTTTTTTGGCCGTTCAATTAAAACAAAATTAATACCATGATGTGTCAACGACGTTCCTATATTGTGTTTGATTTTTATAGCAACCCTACATTTACTGATCAGTCAAATCATGTGCTTCTGTTTACATCTTTTCATCAATTTCACAAGCTTATGATTCTTTTCTTACTTTGACTTGAATTAAAATCACAACCATATTGTAAAATTTTAATTTCATTAATATGTTGAAACCTTTTTTTTTATTTAAAAGTGTCACTTTCTTATTTTTTTAATAGTTTTTAATGCAACAAATTAAATCAGTCACAAGATAAGGGTGATCAAAGTCCTGCTAGGGTTTCCCGTGTCACAAATTTTAGTTTAATAAATTATCTCAACTCCCTTTTAGATCTCTCGACGGATATCGACACCTCTTTGTTAAAAAATTATACTGATTAAAAATATATTTTTAATGTTTAATATAAAATATTTATACATTTTAACTTTCACGGGATTTTAATTTTTTATATATTATATATTTTAATAAAAATTGTGACTTTTGTCACGAAATTGTAATAATTATTGATTTCACATGTATGCCAATATGACTTCATAATTGTTAGTATTCCGTTATGATTTTTTAATTATATATACATTTTGTTGCTCAGGAACTCATTTGTTGTCAACCTTTAACTAATTCACGAACTAAATAATGTATAGTACTTTAGTTATAATTTGTTTATTGGCTTAAGATCTAAAAATTTGAATTTAAACACAATCATTCTTCATAAATATAATGACCGTTTACACGTGCAAACTGTACACGATTCTGGACGGCTACTGTTTCCATTTTCTAAATAATATTCCATTCTGATTTTAAAATCGGTGAATTAATAACAGACAAATTTTATCGCTAAATTTAAAAGGTCTCATGCTAATCTTATTTAGCTAATGATTAGTTAGAAATTGTCGATAAATTATGTAGTTAAGTTAATGTTTAATCGTAGTGAATGTATTTAGTATATAAATTCCAAATTATTTGGGAGAAGTGTTTGATCATATAGCCATACACCCATGACCTAATATTTGGCTGGATTTTTTTTTTCTATCTGACATTGGAAAGGGTCATAAACAAAAAAGAATTATGGATCGAACGAATTCTATGAGTTTAATTGAACATATTGTTTTCTATTCGACTCAAACATGCTGTTGCAACATGTTTGAACGTTATTCTATGAGGTTGTACAACTTGTAAAGTTGGGTATTTGAACATTATGTGATATGATTTATCCAACAACATGCATGTGCCATAATATTTGACCTAATTTTAATCAATTCTTATTGGTTTAATTGACTCCCTTTTTTTTTTTTTTTGGGGGGGGGGGGGGGGGGACATATTATTTTTGCGTTGTATCTTTTAATGGTTATTTTTACGGATTTTGATTGAATCAGTGAGGACCAATCCTGTGATGCCCTTAGATGTTCTGGGCCGCACGCGCGCTACACTGATATATTCAACGAGCTTATAGCCTTGGCCGATAAGCCCGGGTAATCTTTGAAATTTTGTCGTGATGGGGATAGATCATTGCAATTGTTGGTCTTCAACGAGGAATTTCTAGTAAGCGCGAGTCATCAACTCGCGTTGACTACGTGCCTGCCCTTTGTACACACCGTCCGTCGCTCCTTCCTCTAAATGATAAGGTTCAATGGACTTCTCGCGACGTCGCGGGTAGCGAACTGCCCACATCGTCGCGATCCAAACATTTCACCGAATCATTCAATCGATAGGAGCGACGGGCGGTGCGTACAAAGGGCAGGGAAGATGAAGTGGGATAAAATGTCTTTAAGGGATTGGATGAGTGAACCTTTCTTTGATATTGGTTTAGGGATAGATTACTTAAAATGTTTAAAGACCTTGAAAAATGTTGTGCTAATTTTAAAGTTATAATGACTCAGAACTAAAAGAATATTTTTAAGTTTTAAGTACTATTTTGTTAAACTATAAAATCATTAATTTTCTAACTCGATCAAATATGGTTAAAAATCGAAATTCCTACTAAAATGGGCTTTTTCATTCAATTTGCACATCCAACTTCCCTACCCAAGGCAAGTTAGGCTGATCTTAATCTAAAATGGGCCTGTTAGACTTGGGCCGAGCCTGGGTCAATCTTTGGGTAAGAGGAAAAATCAAAAATAAAGACTAGAAACATAATTAAGCTCTCTAGCTACGGTTAGTTTAATTACGATTCATAATTACATGTTAGAAGGAGGAGAGAGGCGATAAATAGAGCTCATTCGTATTTTTATATATGTTGGATGATTATATATATGTAACTAGTATGTTTATATATCAATGCATACATTTATATCAATGTTGTATCAAAGTTCAAAGTGTATCAACGAGTTCAATGTTGTATTTCATTGTAAATAACATTTGTATTCATGTGTATGCATTTGTTGCCATGCGTGTTTGTATTTTGTATCACTGAAAGAAAACATCATTTATTGTCTTGTGTATTTGTTGCCTTGTGTATATTTGTATTCGTTTGTTGCCATGTGTATTTGTAGTTTGTATCATTGTGTAGAATTTGTATAGTTGACAATATTTTTTTTATTTGTATCATTGATTGTTATTATTTGTATTTATATTGAAAAGGAGAGAAGGAGAGAGATGCGACGAAAGTAAAAATAGAAATACGAGAGAAAATTTTATAAAATCTTAATTACAGTTACGAATTGTAATTCTCTCGTACTATGATAATTTATAGTAAATACATACTCTTACATACTTACTTTTCTACATAATTTTTCCTGTGTTGATTGAGTTAATTCCTTATCCCTTGCCTTGAGAATGATTTTGACAAATGTCTTTTTTATTAGTTTATTATTTAATCATTATTCCTATTTTTAAAACTTGTGAAAATATCAAGTTTTTATACGGATAGAAATTTTTGGGGTAACCTTTAATTTTTGTTCTTACCTTTCATTTAATGAAAATTTGTGGACTAAAATATTTTTATCTATAACCTAATTTTGCAAGGCAAACTGACAAAAGTTCTGTAAGAATAAATTATATTAAGGTATAATTTTGTAGGTGTATCACTTGTGCCTTGTGAGTTTTTTATTTTATTATTTTCAATGTCAATGGTAAGATTTTTATTACTTAAAATAATAAAAACAAACATTAACAATCACAAATTAGAGGGGAAAAATTTAACAATTACACTAAAATAGGACATTCGTGCAAATGACCTCGCAAATATAACATTTGGACCGAAAAAGTCGTTTAACATTTATATAATTATATATATAGATCATATTTTAATAAGTAAAAATTAATATCTTATAGTGTAAGATAAGAATTACATCCTATCACAACTAATTTATAT
This sequence comes from Solanum peruvianum, assembly GCA_027705065.1. Classification (NCBI taxonomy): domain Eukaryota; kingdom Viridiplantae; phylum Streptophyta; class Magnoliopsida; order Solanales; family Solanaceae; genus Solanum; species Solanum peruvianum. The sequence continues at coordinate 75,389,785 of JAKWJD010001755.1, forward strand.
TTACAGAAAATTCCTTAATAAAGTCCAGTGTTTGATACATGACTATCATATGATACTTAGTGATTGATACACAGTAAATAAATAACCGTTGTGCTAAAAAAACCCCAAAAAACATAATAATTAATGAAAAAATAACTTAAACATACAACTTAAAATTTCCGCAACTACTACCGTGATTATTACCAACGGGGATCCCCATTTCGAAAGGTTACTAGGCCGGCCGTTAGGTCCAAAATTGTATAAGCAAAATCATGTGAAACGATAAGAGCTGGACTCATGGGCATAACTTAAACATCAACTTTTGAACCACAGTAGCACTTGAAAGAAGGGAACAAACAATTCTCACATATAATGAGCAACACACAGAGGATCATCCTAAATACTTAAAAAAGTCATTACCCAATTCCATTAATAATTATTATATAATTTAGTAAAAAAATAAATAAAAACAATTGGGGTTTGTTGATCAATTTATAGAGTTATATAAACACACAACACATAGAATCCCATGTAGTTGCTTAATTGACAAAAATTGGAAAGAGTAAGAAAACTGCAGTTGATTTCTCATATGGACACTCTCCATCGATAGTTAATATCTCATAAATTCACATTATTTGTTGAAGAAAATTGGAATAAAGAAGAAAGGCGACTTTTTGAGTTAATGACAATTAGATGAGAAATCAAATCCAAAAAATGAGAATACAATTTTGCTGCAAAAATTGCTCTTACATAAACTATTCTATCAACAATGAGGTGACCGGACCTTCAAATGGGGAAATTGACAATTATGAAAAAATAGATAAAAACCATGATAACAATTACAACAACAATTCAACGTATTTTGAATACAAATCATAGAGCACTATAGCGTAACCAGTTCTTTCTTCGGTGAATCGAACCCGGCAAGAACAAAACCGACACCAATGAAGATTTTAGAAGGATCTTCATATAACATATCTTGCTCACTTTCTGCCATTGAAATTTCTATTTGTTCTTGCTGAATCTAACAGTAGTTTTTCAAGTATTAATCCAAAAAAGAAGTGAATAATTTAATCAAATTGTGAAATTAGCGATTGAATTGAGCAGAAGAGTGAAACGTCTAAAAATTCAAAAGAACTCAAATTATAAAAAGGAGGGATTTTATCATTTTAAATAATTTTGGGTCCATTGGCGGGAGATAAAATTTGGCTCTTATAGTACACTATTGGGCTTGGGCCGCTTTGCACTTTTCAAAATATTTGATCTTGAATTTTTATCATTGTGTAAAAAAAAAAAACTCAAAAAATGATAGTAAGAGAAGAATTCATATAGTTCTCAGTCATAAGTTCTAATTGTAGCCTATAAAAAATAATTTATAGTCAATTTAGTAGGTTAAATGTTTTGAAATATTCAAGAATTGTTGTTTTATAGACAAAAGGCAGATTTTGTGTTTGATGGATAACAAATTTTTGAATATGTTGCTCATCAATAGTAAGTTCTATTTTTTTTATTTACTAGGCATGACTACTGTGAACTTTTGTTTTATAAACAAAATTAATTTAAATTCTTAATTTATGGATGATACAGATAAAAAGTTATGGAATCCCTTTTTTAATATATAAAGAAAAAGTTATTTATCTGGTTAAAAATATTAATTAAGAACATCTTTATGGAGACCATTTCTGAACTTTAAAAACCATTTTAAGGAAATTATTTATGTCACATCGATTTTAAAAGTAAATTAATGTATATCCAATTTTAAGAAAGTAAAGTTAGATAAAATGTTTATTGAGTAAAAAAATTATCTGAACTATTTTATTATCTTTATTACTTACAAATTAATTTTTCGATCATACTTTTTACGAATTAAGTGTTTTTAAGTGGATGTCAATCAACCTCTATGGATTCATTTTCTCGGTAAATGATACATAAATCATTTCAAAAATAAATAAATTTGACATGCAATTTCTTTTCCATTAAAATCTATTTGATAAATTTTAAAATTTAAAATTTAAAATTTAAATTTTATATTTTCAAGTAGTCAATTTTCAATGCTTGAATTACTTTGTTTTGAATTTTAACAAATCGCAAATAATATATCATTGAAAACATTTTTTAGTGATATATGTATTACACATATCAAAAGTTTGTAGAGATAGAAAACACAACTTAAAAGTCTAGGTATTCATGCTCAAAAATTTCTTAAAGATTGAGGCTTGAACTTTTTAACACTCAAATTTTTGTAAGAAAAATATACAAATAATATATTATTGAAAAGTTGTGATAACATCTTTTCGGTAATGTATCATTTGACTACTTTGACAATCCATATTGGGAGATAACTTGGCAGAAAGGCATAACATTTATAAAAAAAAAAAGAAATTTCTTTGAAATGTTATAGAATCATAATATACGTCTTTCACTAAACTTTAACTATACGATGGTGAAAGATAAACACATCTAATTAACTAATTTTATTTTGATACCAATAAAGTAATTAGACTAGAAGATGTATGCAAAAATAGACATATATTTTTCTTCTTTGATCATATATATATTATCATCATCAACGATCTTAGCAGATTCTTACAAGATTATAACAAAGTCTTGTGTTATTTCCGACCCAACTACACTCATTTATTTAGAGAAACTTCTTCACCATTTTGTTGCATCTTTTAATGATCTGAAACTTATAAATCAAATTCATTTAAGAGTTACATTACCCCTTATTTGTTGACTCTCACTTTAATTATGTATGCATAACACTTATTCTTTTACTATAAGAAATTATTTAATGAAATTGTAACATGTTTTATGAATGAAGAAATTATAAATCACCTAATCAAATATAAGATATATTTATTTTAAATAAAACCGTTTCAAAATTATTAATTAAATTAACTTTTTAATCGGTTAGAAACGCATGTCAATAACGTGTTATAAAATATAAACAGTACTAAATTAAAGATAAATGATATTGATGAGAAAATACGAATATTATCATATTTAAATTATTTCTTTTGAACATGTATAATATTTCATTTACCTAAAAGAGAAATCACCTAAAAAATTATAAATAATGTGTGTCCCAATAATATACTACTCCTATAATATACAAAAAGCTTATAAAACTTGGTGAATGTACAAGAACATTTTGTGGATATTCATTAGAAGAAGGTTTTACTTACTTAGGAATTTTTGAAATTGCAACTCTCTAAAGAGTTCAAAAAAAATTAAAATAATAATTTATTACTTAAAATTAATGTAATTTTATCATAAATTTCACAATTATTTATTTGAAAAAAAATCATAATATATAAATATAGTATTTAACTTGACTTTAGTTGATAATTGAATTGTTTAAGGGTGTGAACAAATAGATATTTAATTTTAAGGATAATGCCCAAGTACCCCCTCAACCTATTTCCGAAATATCAGAGACACACTTATACTATACTAAGGTCCTATTATCCCCCTAAACTTATTTTATTAATAATTTTTTACCCCCTTTTAGCTTACGTGGCACTATCTTGTGGGCCCAACGATGGTTGACTTTTTTTTCGAACTAGTGCCACGTAGGCTAAAAAGGGGTAGAAAATTACATATAAAATAAGTTCATGGGGGTAATAGGACCTTAGTATAGTATAAGTGTGTCTCTGGGATTTCGGGTATAGGTTGAGGGGATACTTGGGTATTTTCCCTTAATTTTATATAAACTTGAATAAATAGATACACGTGTTTTACGCAATATCTTTCACATAGGATGTGAATTGTCGTATAGAATGTCACGTAGAATACATTTATAATCTTATTCAATTTTATATAAATTTGAGTATTTATTTGTTAACATTCAACATTGAAGAAATATTTTTAAAATATGAAATATAATTTTATTATTCTCTTATAAGATTTATCCATAATTGAGGAAGATATATTTCTTAAATTAAGATATTTTAAATTTGATTTTTATAATTCGAGGATTATTAATGTATTTCTTGAATTAGAATTTGAAGAGATGATTTGTACTCACTGTTTTTGTAAATATTTCAGGAATATTTGACATAAATTGGAGAGATATCCAAACCAAATTAATTAATTAAAAGAAATAAGTATTTATTTATAGAGTGAAACCACATAGTAGGAGGAACTGGAGATAGCAGTTTCGAAGCTTCTCGAAGTGTGGTAGAAGTAGGTAAAACCAAAGGCAAGATCCATTTCTGACCTGAAACCCACTTCCTTCTTCGTCTTCTCATCATATAGCGAAAACAACTTCGATCAAAGAAGTGCAATCATGGGTTGGATGACACGGTTCTTATCTGCTGTAGCTTTCTTGGCAATTGGAGTACTTTTTTCTCCAGAAACTTTTGGTTCAAAATCAGATGGTCAACATCCTCCAAAGCTCGCAACTTTTCTGAAATTAGCTCATCTCCTCTGCTTTTCCACTGCTTTTGGTGCTGCTCTATGGGTCACTTTCATCGGTGGTATCATCATGTTCAAGTATATCTTTAACCTCCCCATTTCTTCTAATTTTAGTTTCCTTCCCTCTATTTAGCAATTAACTGCCTCAAACCCCAAGTTGGTTTCAAGAATTATGTGCAATCACTCAGCTCAATGGGTTTTCAGATGATTTGGGTATTTTTGTTGTAGGAATTTGCCAAGGCATCAGTTTGGGAATCTGCAAAGTAAAATGTTTCCTGCATACTTTTCCATGGTGGGGGTATGTTGTGCTGTGTCTGTGGGTTCTTTTGGGTACTTGCATCCATGGAAGACTGCCTCCGCTTCTGAGAAGTACCAACTTGGGTTCATTATTGCTGCATTTGCTTTCAACCTCAGCAATCTCTTTGTCTTTACTCCTATGACCATTCAGGTACTAAACTGTATTATGTGATGTATCATTTTTATGTCCAAATGAGTACTAATAGGCTTGGCTATACTGCTATAGTTCAACTGTGATGTGCATTGTCACAGCAAACCTCCCAAGGTTACTGAAAATAGATAGGATAACCACTTAGTTTGTAAAGATCGAATTTTGAAAATTAGAATCCAGGGAATTGACTTAAATGAAATGATATGGTTAAGGGAATAAATCAGTTTGATTAATGGTCAACTTCTTGAAACACGGCCACAGGAATATGTTATAGATTTATCCCAGGGATACAGTAGTTACATCAGAAAAAGAACCATTTAAGCCACAGCAGATGACCAAACTGCTATTTTGAAGGAGTTTCAGAAGGATTAATGCTATGCTTGAATAGCATCGCTGTGTTGCTATTACAGAAAAGTTTCACCTTAAGGCTTTACAGGCCTTTGGAATACTACTGCAGGCTACAAGGTAATATCCTCTTGAGTGGAAACCCACTTTTAATGGGGATACCTCAAATTTTGGCCCTTGATTTTACTTTATACTGTTAACAATTATCATTCCTTGGTTTCTAAGCCCCTTGATGACTACAGATTGATAGGAGCTGTTCTTTAAGCATTTTGTTGTTATTTAGGAGAAAATAATGCTTATTTTTTTCTGAGTAACCTTATGACTAGAGACTGATAAGAGATGTTCTTTAATCATTTTATTCTTATTCTGGGGAGAACACTACTTGTGCCAGAAATGACAAAAAAGTGTGGAATAAGATGAAGTTAATCAAAAGAAAGCCTGACCAACGTGTCTTTGGACTGTAAGGAAATTGGAAGAGGTGCAAGATCTCCTGATAAAGCTTCGATTTACTCCCTATACTTGGGAAACATGGTGAAGGCATAACTCCCATGAATTTATTATAAGGAGGGTGAATTCCCTCCCATGCTTTTAGCTCCTGCGGTTACCTCCTTGTGGTAACGAAATAGGCCAGTCTACTACTTAAACTATTCACCCCTTTGCTATTTCTTCAGGCTTAACAATGCTAGTTTCCTTGTTAAAGCATCTACACCTTAACCCCTAAATATTTGCGGTCGGATATATTAATCCTTACGATCCATCTTGCTACCCCGCCAGATCTGAACATCTCCTTTTCTTTACAATAATCTATCTTTTGATTTTTAAGACAAATTATGAGTTTATCTTCATTATTTTCTACAGATACAAATCTTGAACAAATTAATAAGATTCCAAGTAGATACAAGATTTTGTGCAGGTGTACCAACAATGTCAACAAGTTGGTATAGCACATATGGACCTTTTTCTTCCATTATGCTCTAATCTTACCCGAGTCTGGATGGTTCCTGATAGAGATTGTATCACTTTAAGACATCTTCCTTCTACCTGATTTTAGCTTTTGCGTTGAGGAAGCAGTAGAATTTACTAGTCCCCCTTAGTATCTAAATTTTACTGAGTAATTGTATAGGAATACAATAATCTTATAACTATCTTAACCTTATCGATATCGTTGTGTTTTGCACTATGCCACCCTCCTGGTACTTTTATGTCGCTTCCTATTGTTATCAAAGTTGTAGAGGAAAACATGATTTATCAATCACGTTATCTGGCGAGTACTCTCAATGTGTATATTCATGATTTATCCTCTGGTTGGGTGAAAGAGTAGTAGTCACCACTAACCGAGGAGGGTTTGTACTCTGCCCAATGATTGGTCAAATTAGTGAGTTTCAAAACTAGAAAGGGGTAATATGCATTTTACAAACAGTTTACCAATGTCAAGCGGGAGTAACCAGACTGAGGTTCGGGACCACAACTATTTGTTACCACACTGACTAGTTTGCTGTGGTTTGAGACCACAACTATTTGATAGCACACTGGTTAATCCAAGGAAATGGGGAGATTGACGATGTTGTACACATTGTATTGAGCGGGGTGGATGAAATGAAAGTTCACATCTGGTGTCTTATGTAATAAAAATGTGTCACCACGTCGTAAAGGTATGTTTTATGAAGTGGTGTCAGATTAGGTGTTAGGTGTGTTGTATGGGGCGGAGTGTTGGCCGGTCAAGAACTCGCATATCCCGAAGATGGTAGTAGGGGAAATGAGGAAGTGAAAACGGATATGTGGACATTCTAGGAGAGATAAGATTAGGAACAAAACTAAGGGACAAGGTGAGTGTGGCCTCCATGGTGGATAAGATGAGGGAGGCTAGTTTGAGATGGTCCAGACATGTGAAGAGAAGATGCACAAATGCTCCAGTGAGGAGGTGTGAGAGGTTAGCTACAGTGCGTACAAGGAGAGGTAGAGATAGGCTGAAGAAGTCTTGAAGAGAGGTCGGACATGTCACAATTGCAGCTTAATGAGGACATGACTTTTGATAGGGAGATATGGATGTTGAGAATTAGTGTAGAAGATTAGTAGGTAGTCATACGTTGTCTAGTTCCTTTATCAGTATTAATATTATTGCTTTCCTATCTTATCTTTCAGTTTAGTTTTACCTGTTGTTTCCTTTGCTTCATTTATCGTATTATTTGTTCCTGATACTGTTCTTCTTCAGATTCTTCGCTACTGAATTTGTTTTATATACTGGAATTTTTGCTTTTTTTGGACCGAGTGTCTAATAAAAAACAACCTCTCTCTCTTCACAAGGTAGGGGTAAGACTGTGACACACCATCCTCCCTAGACCCCAATTGTGGGATTACACTGGTCATGTTGTTGTACTGGTTAGTTTGCCAGGTAGCTAAAGTTCCAGAGTACCAGTACTTGAAAGATAAAACAGTAGCTCTGTCATTGGAAAAATTGCAAAAGTTTCTTCTCTTTTGTTGAACCTGCCCAGTGGAAAAACAACTAACCCATGTCAGAGCTGTCCTTGCAAGGACTACTTGTCTTATGGTAGTACCAACCGTATCTACTTATCAAAAATGAATAATTAATTTTTTTTAAAGGAGTAAACTAATGAAAAGGTAGAGAACTTACCAATTTCCCTTTCTAAAAAAAAGAGTTAACTAATTCTTTAAGAACATGGAATTTTTTAGTAAGAAATTTTATATAACCTGGATTACTTGTCAAAAGGAATAACATATTTAATCAGTTGAGCTTCTCATTTCACTCATTATTAATTTTGATAAGTACATTCAGAATATGCTTGTCAAAAGGTCTAATATTGAACAAGAACAGCCAACTGCATCAAGGGTGTGAAAGTGACTGATGAAGTGGGTCAAACCTTGGAGATCCTGATTCAAATCCTGATAGCGACAAATAGGCGATTTCTTTGCATTTCCCTAAGTGTAGAGTTACCTGGTATTCTAATACCTGTGTTGGTAGAAGATAGTAAGTACTAAGTACTTGGTGGAATAGTCGAAACACGCACTAGTTGACATGGGAGATCATTATTAAAAGAGAAGGTCTAATGTGAATAGTCGCGAGTGAATACAGTAGAACTTATAAAGAATTTCCTTTTAAACACAATCCCCATTCTTTTGTGATTTGCAGGGGAAAAAATGAAATTCTTAAATATCAAATTTTATATTTATTTTGTCAAATGTCAATAGAATGTTAATTTCTTTTTATGAGGTCCCAAAAGTTAATGTTCTAGTCATCTATTTTCCTGACAAGATGATCTGGTTCTTTAAATACTCGCATGGGCTGGTTCGTTATGTTAGGTACCTTGCATTTTGGATACTCCTTATTCAGGCAGACACTCTTAAGCTCTGTTGACCATCCTTCAGAGTGTTATCAATATGTTAACATGTATCTGAATTATCTTAACTTCTGGAACCAGAATCCGGTGTTGTCAAAGTTGAAAAGCATAAAAAGTGGTGCAGGTCTACCAGGCTTTAAGTGCTGAGTGCGGGTTTTAGTTAAAAAGGTGAAACAAAGAGAAATATATAAATGTTATGTATAATGTAAGAAAAAGTGGTAACTTCATTTGAGCTCGTTGCACCGGGCTTGCCTTGTGCAGGTTACCTCACCTTTGTGGTGCGCGAGCTACTGCATAGAAGCGGGATTTACCCTGTGCCCTCCCAAAGGGTAGCGCTATGGGTTTCCCTGTCATCAAAAGAAGTAATTAAAAAAAAAGTGACAACTTCCTCGATAATGATATCCTTGATAGTAAAACAAAGGTATTTTGCTAATCATTTTTTATTTTGTTTAGTACTGTTCTGTTCTGTTCAAGATAGAATTTATTGACAATGAACCGCATTTGGTAACTTGCCTACGGTGAACCGCAACCTAAGTGACGTGAAGCTCCAACCTTGAGCTTCGTGGATTAAGCATGCCCCAATTGAGCCTTTGACAACATTGTCGGAAATTCATTTGGAATTCCTTTGATCCCTCACATGCAAGTAGTCCCAAAAGATTTACCATCTTCTTGAATCCATGCAAACTTCGCATATAATCAAAATTTCTATTTTAGAAAAAGATCCATATAATCAATACCAACTAGTTGAAATTATGGTCTAATCATGTTGTTCACTAGATCTAGTGTTTGATAGGAGAACTTATAATCTCTTTTTAAAAGATAAAACTAAATAGTGTGTATGGGCTAGCTTATGCGACCTTGACCATTTCACCTAGTATCTCTTATATTTCACAGTACTAGGTTATTCTGCCACCCGAACATGAGGACTTAGGCATATGGGAAGAATCAGTTAATGTTTTATGCCTCTACTAAGATATGAACTTTGCTCTCCCATGGTTTTCATCCACTTCATTGGCCGTTATGTACAGCCTTGGCTGCTACGAGTTTCTTTAATTTTGTTACAAAAATTAGCATGTCAGTTGAACACACAGAATCTTTAAAGGGTAAAACCTCGATTATGGAATATTGGAATGAAATGGTCCAAATCGAGAGAAATAGATAGTGATGATTCATGTAGATGACTCACCTTTGTTGTTTGTGCCATTCATCAAATATTTTTCCTTAACTGTCATCTTATTGAACATTACTAAATGAGTAGTATTTTTATGTAGATTTGAAATTTGTATTTTTATTATTGTACATAAAAATTTGAACAGATGCCACACTGAAAATTGGATCATTGCCCTTCATATGCTCTAGGTGGTAGGTGGTATTTTCTGTCTGATGTTTTAAATATATTCTTCCTAGTCCGTGGAATAGAGGTATCTCTCTAACCTGGCAGCACATTGACTTCCCCAAACCATGTGAATTTCCCCACATTCAAGTGGGGATCATGAAGCTCCATATCCTCTATCTACTTAGATAATTGAGACATAACATTTGTTATCCTATTGCATCCTCTTCTCTCCCTCATGAATCTAACTGTATTAAGGTTCCCATGGGAAATCCATGGACCCTCACATAGTTCCTTCATTGCTGCGATTTCTTCCCAACATTCTAACTTCTCACATCTGGTATGGGGTGCATAAAGTCCAGTGAGATGCCAAGTGAAAGAGTTCTGCACCGAGGCAAACTTGGAAGTAAGTATTGCCCTACTTCCATCATGTTACCGACTCAAATTCTGCTATCCCATAACCAATATCCCCCTGCTGCTACCATCAGCTTCTATATAAGCCACATATCATCCACCTAACCAATATCCCCCTGCTGCTACCATCAGCTTCTTTATAAGCCACATATCATCCACCTACGCAACTACAGCTGTTTTGCAATACCCTCCAGATCCTTACTCACCTTAATTAATTGAAAGCAATATACATTCGCTTTCTACTTCTGTAGACTGTAAAGAACACTTAACAGATTGCTATTGGAGGTACTGTTAAGTCCTGCTTACATTCCAAATGACAAGATTAACTTTCATTAATATGTTAAAATAAGAACTATCCCTGTAGCAGAGAGAGACATTCTATTTCTAAGACGCATAAATTGAAACAGGGAGAATGCTTGTCAAGGTTAAAGATAAAGAGTGACAACTATTAGTACAGTTCACTCTCATAATTCATCATGTTTTGTTGAGGTTAGATCTGAGGGTGATTTCCAATGTCCCATTTTTCATGTGCCCAAAAGATATGGGCTATATGTGAAGGGAAAATCCACTTTATATCATCAAATGCACCATCTCAGGCAGGGGAATGTGCAACATTAGCCTAGGTGTTTTTAGTTCCCCTTTCTGTTTCTATATGTTCATCAAGTAGAAACATATTACTACCTAGGTTCTTTGTCTGCAGCTTCATTTATTTTATTTTTCGTTTCTTAAAAAATTGTAGTTTACTGCAGACAAATATGTTAGTCTTGATATTGAGATGACATCTGGAATCTAAGCACTGCTCTCTGATGCTGAACATCTCGTTTCTGCTAAATAAGTAGTTTGAAAATTGTCTTTTAATTAGTTTTCTCATTGGATTCTGATGTGAATAACGCGTCTGATGTTGAGCAGATGATGAAGGAAAGGCATAAGATGGAGAGGGAGGCGAACATCGGGGAGGAAGTTGGATGGACGAAGAACCAAGAAGTCGCAAAGGTTAATCCAAAGCTTTCAGCAATGAACAAGAAATTCGGGATGATTCATGGCCTATCTTCCCTTGCTAACATCTTCTCCTTCGGTTGCCTCGCTATGCATTCCTGGTACCTGGCTGGAAAATTGGATCTCTAAATTGTTTAGAGATTCTAAATTGCTCTATAAATTGTATTAATCCTTCTGCTACTTTCTAGTTTGGCATTTAGTTTCTACCATGGCTTGTGTATTGTGTTAAAATGTAACTTGACACCACCTAAGTAAGAATAAAAAATACACACGTTACCAAGTTGCTCAGAATGTGAAGCTTTGATATCAACAAGTCTGAATAGAACCAAAATTTAGGCGTACAAGATTGAATTTGATGTCGACTCAAACCATATAATCATTCATAAATTTTATGGTAAATCCACCAACCTTCCTAATTTATTGGAAGTATTCATAATAAACATAATGATGAATTTAGCTGGTTGTCTACCTTCATCAATGACCAAAACCAAGACTATAAATTTTATGGTAAATCCACCAACCTTCCTAATTTATTGGAAGTATTCATAATAAACATAATGATGAATTTAGCTGGTTGTCTACCTTCATCAATGACCAAAACCAAGACTTTTTCAGACCCCCCACCCCTACCAAACAAGACTTAAGGGTGCTATTTAAATTCAATGAACGTGTTTAATGTTACATGATGTCGATGTTACTTGTAGACTATACTTTGGATATTTATTGCAGAGTAAATACCGATAGTGATACGATAAAACTGTAATCATAATTTATTTGATTTTGATTTTTATATATGTATAAAATTACAACTTCAACTTTTAAAGAAACATTTTAATTATATCATACTAATTTTCAAAGTTATCAAACAAAATATACTATACCACTAGTTTCTGTGATGTCTGAATATTGAACTTCTCGTATATTTTGAGAGTACTATTATTCTATTTCAACAATACATTTTTGACGCTACGAAAAAGATAAATGAAGGGTTCTAATATGTCAACTGAGTAGAAAAGTAACTAATGTTAGTTGGGGGTTCAATTTCTAGAGCATTTCCTACATTTTGATCTTTCAAAATCACTGGTCAAGTGTTGATGTAACGTCAAAATCTAAGAAGAAAGAAAAACAAAAACACATTTTGGCAATAATTTTTTTTTTTAAAAAGGTCAAATGTAATAAAATTCAGATTCAAAATATAACAACTTTTATTTGTTTTGTTTTTATCTTCCACCACGCTGGATGTTTTATCCATGATACTGATTGGATATACAATGCATATATAGCTAAGAAAAATAAATTTATCAATTATGCATGAAGGAAAATAAGAAAAAGAAAAAAAAGGAAATTGACAAAATTGGGGTCTTAATGCATAATTGCGTGTACAGATAAGTGAACAAAGGATTACCTTGTTGGGAAATAAGTGGAGGGTCCAGTGGTCCATGTGCATTGTTGGATTTGGATAGGCATTAAACATAGCTGAATCATGGACTCACTCATAGCTAGGTTCCCTCCTTTTATGTTCGGTGTAATAAGTTATCGTTATGAGCAAAATTGGCATAATAATCTTTTATATTGATAGATGTATAAGTATTGCGTGAACTGTTAGTTTCATCTTTGAAACAATTTTAAAAATATTCATTTACTTGACTAACTAAACTTAAATACATATTTATTTGTCATATGGCATAGCAGTGGTCTCAAACTCTTGTAGATAAGTGAGACTCTTAATAAAAAGCCGAGAGAAATATTGAAAACACCCTTAAACTTGATGGGAATTTACGGGTGTTTAAGTTCAGTTAGTCAAGTGGAGGAATATTTTTAAGACTGTCAATAATTTAGAAATGTAACTAATAATTTACGTTAAGTTCAGAAATGTTAACAATATTCTTAAAATGTTATAGATTAGCCTAAGAGAAGGTGGAGGACGGAAGAAATGATAGATTTTTTTAAAATTAGATTTTTTTTTTATAAGAAATCTTAATTTCTTACACAAAAAAATATCATTTTCTTCTGTTCAACTCGTAAGAGAATATATCTCATTTCCCTAAAAAAAAAAAAGGATGGAAAATGATTTCACATAAATACTAACAATGGAACATTATATGTTTATTTGACTAAATTACTTGATATCTTTGCTCATAGTTTTCCTAAAGATTGGTAATATTAGTAAGACCTTTCTGAAAATTATACTATAAATGATTTATAGAAACAATAGTACATTTGGTTTTTAAAAAAAATGTCATTGATGTTATCTGGATTACTTAAAAAGAGAAAATTGCCAGTTAGCTGGATTTCTTTAAAATATCATTTCTTGTTTTATTTCTTTAAAATCAAATAAGTGATCTGTACAATTCACACATATGGTTGAGATATTCAGTTTAGATGCCAAACTTAGATAGTGTAACTTGTTGGCAACTGTTTTAATAATTGCTTTAATAATTTAGACATTAAGACTAAGATGTGGAAAATAAATTGCGGCCTGATATTTTCATATATTTAAAATATCATGTTTACTACACCCCTACATAAATAATATAATATAATATAATATAATAGCACTCCCTTTCGACTAATCACCATTTCTTTTTAATTATTACTTTTTGACAAATTAGGATATTCTTGTTCCCTGGTGATTGTGATGTTCTGTTATAGTATTTAATTAATTGCACTGACAATATTCAATTCCTATTTTAACATCACCAGAATTAAGAATAGCCTTTCTGCATTCCTTTTATCCCAAAACTTTGGAGCTTCAAAGACCAATTTTGAATTCGCCTCTGAAACGCATACGAAAAGTTGAATAGATATTTGAAGAAGAGATTATATATTTATTACTACACAAAACATTGTACTACAAAAGTATACATTTTTGCATTCCATAAATGGATTTTATCAATTAACAAATAGATCCAAATTGTAAATCTATTTGCTAATAGTGGATATATTTGGATTTCATTCCCTTTTGAGAAAACCAGGGAACAGTAGTAGTAGTCAATGAATAAAGAATCATCTACCCTGTGTAATGTGTAATGTGCAATGCTTCTGGGGATTCAACGAAAATTGAACATGCTAAAAGTCCCAACGACAAGCAATCGCGCAGGAAACAAAAGCACCACAAGCAAGTGCATGTGCTGTGATGCAACTAGTGTACTGAATCGTTTCAACGACTCTTTCCCACTTTGTAAGATGCCAGCAAAGTTTATCTGGCCATGTCCCATACTACCTGATTCGACGTACCTTCTAACAACAATACCAGCATTAACCCCACTTGGTGAAACCAATGGCCACCAAACTCTGCGCCTTTGCTTCCTCTTAGCTTTTCTGATGTTGTTCAGCTCATGACGAATTACGTTTCTAACTGATTTTAAGTATGAGGTCATGTCGTGGTCTCTTTGTACTGTTCCTCCAGAACCATAGGCAGAGCGATCACTTAGGATCTCGAGTGGATGGGGTGAGTTTAAAAACACAGACTGAGCGGCTTGAAGTTGTTTTTCTGCCTCTGTTGAATCTGATACAGGACAGTTCAGTAAATACAGACCGGAACCTGAAGGTAGTAGGTCATGGTTTGGAGAGAACTTGTCATCTGGCTGCAGGATTAAGAACTCCCCCATTGGAGCAAACAATAACTTCTGCTGGTAAAAGAAACAAAATGAGAAACCACACAACATGGAAGACAAACACACAAGTCATTCTCTGCGTAAATGTAATAACGTTCTTCTTCAGTAAAAAGTATAGGTTCCTACCTGGTTATTCAGACATTGATGATTGCGGAAGTTTGCGTTGATAGCTTTAAGAAACTCTGCTACGTGATTGGGATAATTGCAAGAGAAGGCTCGGGGTACAATGTCTCGGTGCATTGTGATTGCCTGCACATGACTTCGAGGCAAGCCAAGGCGGCGAAGGAGGCGGTCTCCTCCACACATTATTGATGGTGCACCAAAAGTTATAACAGGAAGCAAGGAAGATAGGGGAACTTCTCCCCTTATGAACAGCATGAGATTGACGAGCAATGATAAACTTCCACCAAGAGAGTGCCCAGTAAAACGGAAATTGGCACGACTACCGTGAGATTTAAGATGTGAGCGTACTTCTGGTAGCATCTGCACGTACATGCCCTTTGCAGCTTCATAAATACCCCGGTGGACCATCACATCCAGACCCTATTAAAAAAGATACAAAGCTCTGCATTAATGCATTGCGACAAACATGGCAGACTCAAGTTATATAGAAGCAATCAGGAAAGTACATGCGCACATAGTGGTAATGCGACAAACACGGTTTGTCTAAAAATTAGACCATAGTGTAAATTTTTTTAAGTGCCTATTTATACCTCAAATTTAACAGGTTCAAACAGTAGATTTGCTTTCCATGATGCTAGAGACTCTGATCCCTGCAAATAATTAAAAAAAAATTTCAGCAACAAGAACATGCAACAATGATGGAGAACAAACCCACAATTCAATCTATCTCAGGTATGAATTGTCCCAATACCTTTCTTTATCAGATAAATACATCAAAATCATGGATTACTATAACCACGGCATTAATGACAACAACGACAACACCTACCCTGTTACTAACCTAGAAGAGGGAAAGAAAAAGAGAGCAAGGGGGAACAGGGGTGAAGATAAATTTGGCCACCACACATACCTGAATTACAAAGAATCTTGTCAAGCTCTGATCATCATCACAAACGAACCACTCACAGGGTGAAGAATGATTTGAATTTAGGTCGTCTGCAACAGCCTGCTTTACTTCCTCCTTTGCAGCAACTACTGATGTCACTGAGTCACTGGTTACCATAAAAGAAGCAACTTCCCTGTTCATTGCATCTATTTTGTCATCACATCCGACGGTTGTTTCAGAGGAATCTTTATTTGGCATAGTCTTGGAGGATTTAAAAGGAAGAATGCTCATTGTATGAGAGTGCAAATAAGACGCGGCAGAGGCAGCTATATGGTAAGCTGTGGATGCACTTATCCTGTTCCCACTGGTCTTTCCATTCCCTTCTACTGAAATTGTAGTGCTTCTTTCTTCTCCCTGAGTTTGAGCGATTTCATTCTCTTTCTTCTCCTGATCTTCAGCTTCTGCCTTCTCTTTCTCAGCTTTTAACGCCTGCTCTCTTTTCTCACATGAAGACGTAACAAGACGCAATCCGTGATTCCTCAATAAATTTTCTGGCTGCAGAACAAAAGGCGAAATATGAAATCCTATGACATGGCTGCCAGCTGACAATGCATCCAAGACAAACAGGAGATCAAGTTGCCATTTCCTACTACAAATCGAAATATGAACATGACAAAAACTCGTAACAATCATAGAACAATGATAAAGCTTGTATAAGCAATAGGAAAACACAATACTAACTTGAAAACATGGTTGTCCTTTCATAGTTAGCTAGATTGTGTGATTCATGGTCTGGAAGAACTTGCAAAAAGGGATAAAACTTTGATTCCTAAAACCCAGATCAAAAGTTAATCATGCATAAAAACACCTCTAAAACCAAAGATCACGCCTTTTGAGACCTTTGTAAGCTCAGAACACTAAAATCGAACACTAAATGCAGCTACTCTTGTTACATCCATTTCACAGGCAACAGAAGCAAGTGATTAAGTCAGATCTACATATTCATTATTCCTATTATTAACCCAGTCAACTATCTATCCATTTACAAGACCTAGTACTTCTAAATAATGCTCAGAGATAAAATAATGTGCAATCAACATACACAACTAAAATGTTTACCTTAATTTGGGGTATTCCATAAGCCAAACTTCCCAAATAAGACATCTGAGCATACAATCTAGCTTCAGCCAATGTCACCCTCCTAAGCAACTTTGAAAAAGAATTTCTATCAAATTTGAATTTTTCATCATCATCTACACAACACACATCACATTCTTCTTCATCCCCATCATCATGCTTGATATTCTCTTCACTATCATCTTCAATATCATCACCACTTTCTCCCTCCACCTTTTCCCCCAGATCCTCAACACCCCCACCCTTCTCCTCCCCTACCTCCTTCTCCTTCTGCAAAGACCTAATATGCAAAATCTTCAATACCCAATTCTCATTTTTCTCCTCATTCTTCTCCTCCATCAAAACAGCGTCGTCCACCGCTATAGCATCATACCTTCCTTTACCTCCAGACCAAAAAGATCTAAGTGGGTACCTAAACGAAAAACCCCATGACTTATTCCTACAAGAAGATGTCTTTTCCACAGACATCGACGAACGTCCAACCGCCGATGTACTAAACTGGGTGGAACGTACATCTAAACCTCCGGCACCACCGGCAATGGCTATAGGCCCCGCCATACCCTGTATCCCTCCTCCTGTCAAACAAAGACCATCCATTTCTAAAACCCCTTTTCAAATCCTACAAAGTTATTCACAAATTCTTATTCAATCAAATAAATAAAGCCTACCAGAAAGAGTTCAAGAATGAAAATGGGTTTGTTGAAGTAAAGCAACAATCTTTGAAATTTGTTTTTTTTTTTGCATAAAGAATCAAGAATTGAGAGAATTTAAAGGTGTTGGGTTTGTGAGAATTTGCAAATAAATAGGTGAACAAACTCTTCAGGTTTTGTTCTTGTTAAGAAAAAAAAAACCGATATTTTTTCTCCAAAAGAATCGGCTTTTTTCCAGGAAAGTTCAATAGATTACTCCATTGTAACGACGCCGTATCTATGTGGCAACATTTTCTTTATTTTTTCATTTTTTGCGCTTTTTCGTCATTCCTACTTTTCACTCACTTCCAGCAAACTTTTTTGTTTTGTTTTCTGTCTCATATTTGATGATCACTTTTTATTTACGAGTATTATTTTTTATTTAGTAAAGTAAATAATTAATATTTTTTTTATTTTTATTTAATTGTTATCGTTTTTTATTTATATCTAAATTAAATAAATTTATCATTATATTTTTTTTAATTTCTGTTGAAGTCGATTTTTTAATAAATGAATATGAATTAAATTACTTTCATTTACTAATTCGATCAATAGATATGAAATGATTACTTTTTTTTTTAGCAAATGAATACTTCGGGGGCTAATAACTTTTAAAGGGTAATATAGGAAGAGTGACATTTGTGAGCTATTTTATGATATGATAAATATTAAAAAATATTTATTTTTAATAAGGATAACATATAAATAGAAAGTAAAATATATAATAACTATTTTTAATTAATGAACAACTAATACGAAATGAAAATTATTTTTTTTACAAAATCATTTAAAGTGTATGTTTTAAAGTAAATAAATATTAGAGTATTTCATCATTTTATAGGAGCGTGGACAGCTAAATTGTTTTCAACTTGAGTTTACAAGAAATGCGGATTATACTAAATTTAAATAAGTATTAATGGATAACATAGTTGAGCTAATGATTTAAGGGGTCGTTTGGTGGGCTGCATTAGAAGAAATAGTCCATGGATTATGTAAGGTATTATTTAGTACTATGTTTGGTAGGAATTTGAGTCTATGTATAACTAATCCATGGATTAGTTATACCTCCAATATGGTATTATGGGATGTATTACTAATACCTTCCATTTGGAGGTATTACCTCTAATACCATGGGACTATTTTAGGTAAAGACAAAAATACCCCTCAAATCCTTTTAATATTTTATTTATTTTTTTGATTTTATATTTTATATTTTATATTATACTAATAAAGTTATTTAAATAAATTAGCTTACAAATTTTATTATTTAGATATAATTTTTATTTCTAAAATATGAATTACTTAATCTATTTATTATTTAATATAAAAAATTACAATCCAACTAATATGTTAATGTTGATGTATGAATTTAAGAACAATTCATAAGTTAAAATATTGTCTCTTAATGAAAGTTCATTAAACATTACACAAGTAGTCTAAAATAAGTGGTGTGTGTATATATATACATATATATATATATATATATATATATATATATATATATATAATATATTACACAACATCTCGAGTATAAAAATAGTTTAATTTATTTTTCTATATTTATTTATATATTTCTATTTTATTTTATGATAAAGAGTTTTTTAAAATTTATTGATACAAAAGAAAGTTCAATAAATTTTCTCTATAATCATTATAGTTGTGTGACTTTTTGAGTTATTAACTCTAATTTATTAAGATGATAATTATTTACTCTCAAATAATTTAAGTGAGAAAATAGTGAACATGACAAAAAAAAAAATTTATTCTCCTAACTAGTTAATAATGTTATAAAAAAATAATGTACTCCGTTAATTATCTACTTTGACTCAATTACATGAAATACAAAATCTCATAATAACTCTAGGGTATAATTGGAAAGTTTTTTAAAAAAAACTTTTAAACCACACATAAAATTAGATAAGAAACAATGAACCAAACACTTGATAAAAATAATCCCTGCATTGCTAATCCCTGCATTACTAATCCCTACATTATTCATTTTTATACCAAACGACCCCTAAGTGTAATAAAAAATGAATTTAACTAATGATTCAATCTCAATTGTGTGAATTTATTTGATCAGATTAAAAATAATAAGCCTACTATTCTAAATTCAAAATGAAATTATAATAGAGAAATTATTATAAGATATAAATCACATGCCCCGCTAAATCGAATCGAGAACTAATAAAATCATATAACATAAGTAAATAAGTAATATGACATGTTAAATTGGTAAGACAACCAATCAAATGTCGGTAATTATTAAAATGACATGATTCAACTAATTTAAGCACATACTTCTCATATTAATTTTTGTGATATGTTTGATGACTCAAGTAAATTGATCGTATTTATTTTTTATTAGAAATTTTTATAAAATAAATAAATAAAATTTCACAATCGAACTCCTAACAATTTTTTATTTGAAGTGCATTAACTTTTAGTAAAAAATAAATAAATAAAATTAAACTATGTTCAGAAAAGATCGAAAAACAAATAAATAGATTGACCATTATATTAACATTTAGTTTATATTTTATAATGTTCTTAATCTTAAGTAGTTAGAATATGATTTAAAATGAAAAAAATTGAAGTATTTCTTTCACGTCACGACTTATTCAAAATTATAATTAATAATATGAGTATTATAATAAAAGTATTTAATAATATAGTTCATGCCAATTGCCAAGTGTCAATCCAAAATTCGAGACACATGTTACCACCGCGTCTTACCTGGTTAGAAAAAATTAAAATAATAAGAAAACCAACAATAAAATGAATGTACTTTTATTTTACTCTATTATACTATTAAAATTCTATTTATTCCGTTCGATATTTGATAATCATAGTAAATTTAATAAATTTGAACTTATGTTGAAATATTTCATAGTAAAAAATAAAACACTTCCTCGTAGAAATGTTTCATATCCAAGGAGACTCAAATTTGAGACAGAACGATAGAATGCTCACTAATTTATCATATTATTTTATTAAAGTATTACTATATGGTATTTTTTATTCTCTACGTGGTATTGGATTATGGATATATGTGGGTCCCAGCATAAAAGGACTTGGTGATATACACTTGCATGATTGCCACGTCAGCTTTTGTAATAGAACTATTCAAAATTATAATGGAGTGACGTGTCTCAATCTTGCTTCTTCTTCTTTGTCTTTATTAACATTACGTGCCTTTTTTCACTTTCTTTTTTCCTCTAATACAAACAAAAATTCATTTTTGTGTACAAAACGTGTAAAAAACGTTCTCAATAAAATCAACACCAAAAACATTACTATTCTTTTTTCTTATCAATGCAACTCTAGCAAATATTTTCTACAATATGCTTTAAAATAGTATAGTAAAATCTCCGTAAATTAATATAGATGGGACTATAAAATTTTATTATTATAAAGAGATATTATTTAATTGATAAATTAATATTTATTAATTTAAAAAATAGTTAATTTCAATTATATCAAAATTATTTTATCTTATTAATTTACGTAAAATATAACGAATACGTCAAAATTATTGTATCTTATTAATTTTATATATCATATTTATTAAATTCTAACTATCGTGCAAACAAAAAAACATGGATGAAAGGTGTGTTTTTTGATAAATATATTGGTTGGATTTACCATAAAATACATGGTAGACAAGTTGTGCTTATGGTGAATAATTGTCCAGCCTATAATAGAAATATTGAAAGACTCCAAAATGTTGAATTGTTTCTCTTGCCACCCAATATTACATAAAAAAAATTCAATTTTGTGATGCTAGGATATTAAGAGTTTTCAAGATGTACTATCGTAACAGACTTTATCATGAATATTAGAAGGCTATAAAGTGGGACAAACTGATCTAGAAAAGATTTTGAATGTTATCAATTTCGCAATCTCTACTTGAACAACAAATGTTTGGTAAGAGACAATAACAAATTATTTTCGATACTGTAAAATTCGTTTGGGAAATGCAATTTCAAAGAATTTGAATGAACCTACTCATAAAAACGTCATTCATGAACCTGAGGTCATGATTAATGATCTCAACTACCACAATAAAGTGGGTGTCAATAACCTATTGGACTATCCGAGTGAAAGTGATACATATCAACATGTTCAATTTTATGGTGCAGTTCAAAGAGACAAAATTGAAAATTTTGGATGCAATAAGAAAAGTTATAGGTAATATTCGACTAGATTTCAGCTACAGAATACAATAAAATCATATTCCACTAAATTATCTTAGATGTATTTGTACTTTTGAATAATTACTATTATAATATTAATGGGACCATATATTTATATAGGGGTCTTCTGAAAATATATTATCTTATTGTCTTCTTGAAATTCGTATTTTCACTGGCCCAAGTTAAGACCGGAGAAAAATATTATTTTAGAGAGAGTATTAATTTATCATATATTAATTTATAGATTTTTTACTGTATAATTTATTTAGATGTTTGAATTTAAATTTGTATTTATTAAATATTTTCATATTAAAAAATTTATATTTAGTCTAACATAAAATGACAATCTCTTATAAAACAATGGTGCGTATTGTAACTCGGCCAAATAAATTAAGGGTGACAAAAGAGTTTCGAAATGAAGAAAAAGTAACGCAAGTTATAACTATTGACTTAGTGTTAACGACACTAATTTCAAAATCCTCAAATTTTATTTATTATTTACATAAAAGTCCTATTCCCCTCCCCCGCCCCCGCCCCCGCCCCACCACCACCCACCCCATCTCTCCTCTCCACCCTTCTGCTACTTCGTCCTCTACCACAACAATTAATTCTTCCTCCATTGCCACCACTCTCTTATTCTTCCTCTTTTACTATCATGGTTGTCACCTCCTTATTCTTTACCTCTGCCTCCACAATAACCATCATCTCCACCTTCATTGCTCCACTCTATTACTTGCTATAACAATTATTATAGTTCCTGCAGCAACTTTAGCAGTTGCTGAGCAAACTTCAACAGTTACTACAATAACTTCAATCGTTGCTGAGCAATTTTTAGAAGAAAAAACTTCAACAGTTGCTAGAATAACTTCAACAGTTATTGTGACAATCTCAACTGTGGCTTGATTTTTGTAAACGAAACAATGACTTCAACTTTAAAAAATTTAAAATTAAAGCAAATTAGTTTGTGAAATAGAACCAACAAGAAAAAATGTGATGAAACATAATAAATAATAACGATAACGATCGCAACAACGAAGAAAAACAAGTAAATAGAAGAAGAGAAAAAGAAATGAAGAAAGAAGAAGAAATCCGGAAAGAAGAAAGAAGAGGAAAAACTAAATTTCGAAAAATATTTTAAATTTTGAAATTTAAGATGAGAGGAAAACTTTTCAAACATTTTGAAATTACAAATTAATTTATTTTAAATATTTTTAATTGTTTAGAAGTTCTAAATATTACATTTTGGACTCCAGTTATCTTAATCACCAATTTAAAAAGTTTGACTTATCAATTTTTTTTTGTCAACAATTTTAATTTCAATATTTTTTTGTCACTTATCCCTCAATTTACTCGTGTAACTCACAGGCAAATATTTTATCAAATGGATAATTGAAGTTATGAAACGTGTATTATCATATCAAAATGATATTTTAAAACGATAACTCTTTTAAAATAATTCAAAAAAAAAATGTCAACGATGTTGATATCAGACAATCTAGCATGTCCAATGTATCTCATAAATACAAGTGTTATGCGTGCAACGACATACAAGTGATTTGGTGATAGTTGAGGTGGTTTTGAATAATAATAACAATACAAGTGTATTGTATGTGTGCTATTTTGATGCAAGAATTCACCTAATTAGAAACAAGTATCTGTAACTTGATCTTGTATTTATGCGATTTCAGGTAGATAGAGGTTGATATTGTATGCGTGCATAAATGCGGCGAATACAAGTTTGAAACCAACATCTCCATATGCCATTATAGAGTAAACCATCTTAAAATAGAGCAGCAGCTAATAGGATATACTCAGTCATCCAAATATATGTGAATCACTGGGCTAGTAATATACATATTTCCATCTACTCTATAAATCAATTGTTCAATACATGTAAATGGGTTCTATTCTATAATCCGAATGAGAACCTCCACTCAAAAATAGAGAAAAAAGGAAATATGAATTTGGTACAAGGGCCTTGAAAAAAAACAACGCAGACGCCTGGAAGATTATACCAAGTCTGACGTACAACGCACCTTCAAAGCAGATGTCCAGAATTCATTACTTGGGACCAAATGATATACTGTATCCTAACCAAGAACCTCCTTGATCTGTTTCTTTTGGTCCTCCGTCAATGACGTGGGGAAAAGAACCTCAAATTTAACATATAAATCACCCTTCTTGTTACTGTAATGTAGCGGCATCCCTTCACCTTTGAACTTCCTCACTTCTTTAGGTTTAGTGATTCCCTAGTGAAGAATATAAATAATGATTTCAGTACACAGTTATACAGCCAAACATACATAAGTGTACTTGGTTAGCCTGCCAGAAATGTACAGAAATATACCTTTGAACTAATGTCCACCAGATGATCATCGAGATGTTTGATGGTCTTCTCGAAACCAACCAGAGCTTGCACCTGGATTGAAGTACAAACATTATATCAACAAAGGAGTTAGCTTTCTAAGATCCATAGGAATGAAGCTTTCTATCCATATCCGTTGGTTGTTACTGATTAACCACGTCAACTTCACAAAAAAAGGGTTCTGTAATCTCCAAAGAGAAATCTAGGAGTTACAGTGAAACAGAGATTGACTATCCTGATAGTGATCTCGACCCAAATAAAGGTAAAGTCAATAGTTTGCGTCTCATTCATAAGTGAAGTTTTAGGTGGGAATCAGATGGGATTATTTGTTGAGGTAACAAAGGTCTGCAACCGTAGCTGAAGCTAGGTTACAGCTGACCCATCAACCAAGCATCCTAGAGTAAGTACTGTCTGCTATAGCACCATGTGTTGGTTGGCCATTACTATATGGATAGCATATGCATGCTCAGTAAATGATGAGGCAGACAAGGGCAGAGAACAAGAGGTAAGGGGGAGATAAGGGGAATGGGGAACTATCTCTACTAGCACTATATCAAGGTGTCATTTAGCAGAATTTGTCTGCATGCTTCCTGACATTAATCTCTCTGAACAGCATAACATCAATCCCTTATTCTAGTTCTTCTTTAAAAACCTTCATCTTTTGGTAAATTAAAATGTTCAATTCTATGCCATATGAATAAAAGAGCTAATTACAAGACACTATTATAAGTAAGAGAATGTCAAGATTACCAGAGTTATAGTAACAGTGGTGCGAAGGTCATTTACTTCTCTTGTGAATTGGTCATGAGGAGCAGTGCGGATGCGGAACTGTTCCAAGGTATTGAAAGGAACCAATATAAGTCACAGTCAAGACATACATCATAATGAAACAAGTCCATTTTGTTCGGCATGGAAAAAATCTAACCTTCAGGTCTCCAGGTTCACCATCTATCTTAGGCTCACCATCCTCATAAAAGACCACTTCCTGTAAAAATGATGCTCTATTATTTCAGGGCTCCAGCATATTCCAAAACTTATCGCGAAACACACAACACAAAAAGGCAGGTTCCAGTTGTTCAGACATCAAATTCAGCAGGCATGAAGAAAAAGAATTTCTAGGGGAAAAGATATTGCCACTCAACTTTATGTCTATTATTCACGCAAAAATATTAGTCCATATAAAAGGGAGAAACCAATTAGAAGATAAAACATGAGATGACTTTGCTCACAGTTTTAAACAAGAAAAGTTCGATAGATCTAAGGAAACTCTAAAATGTTTCCTTTATTTCAGAAAAGAGGAAATAAAACTACAGGGTATTAACCTCCTTTAGAGCACGTCATAGACAAGATATACATTTTAAATGCTAAAACTGTAAATTACATTCATATCAAAGTGCCCCACATGCCTGGGGAGCTTTCAAATGAACCACCATCAGATTGTTTCTGAGTGAACTTAGGTGCACCTCTTATCAGTATCTAGCAAAGGCTACTACTTGTAAGAGCCAAAAGTACATGGCTTTCACCGTTTAGGCAGGCAGCTCTAAGTGGCCAGATGTGGACATCGAACACACAATTATTTTGCTAGTCAAATGAAGTTCCTGAGGGCTATTTTGCTCGGGACTCTTCAAAAATGCCAACGGGTGCATGCAGGATTCTCCAAAAGAAGTGTGTTTTTGGGAATTCCGACATGGGCACGGCAAAGAAAGTGAAGATTTGCGCAACTTAGTCTGAGGGTAGTAGCAGCAAAAAGGGTGCAAGGAAGTAAGTATATCATCATAAATACAGGCTTATTTCAGTGTCTATGACAGAAAGGGATCAGCACAAACAGATAAAGGGTGTAATAGCCTTAACAAACAGCATCAAGCATGCAAGTCAAAAAATTAGAAGAAATCTCACCTGGCCATCTTGCATTCCTTTCTCAATATCCACAGTAATATGGTACCCTTCCCTTTCAAACTTCACGTTGGGGCATTTGTCACAGACCTAAACAGAACAATTCCAGAGTTCAAAGGTAAATCCAGACGCTGCACCAAATTGTTTGAAATTGACATCTAGAACTTTGGATACCTGTTCAGTCATCTGCTGAAACATTCCTGGACCAATTTGTCGATGATAAACCTCATTTCGGCAATTGCACTTCCTCTTACCAGGGGCCGGCTTTAAAATGTTTTTCTCCCTCCAAACCTATATTTTTCACCAAACATACAAGAAAATTTTCTTGATTAGTACAAAAATGTAGAAGAATTATGAAAACTTGTATCACCAGAAAACAAAAAATTAGGCTTAGTGTAGCCCAAGAGTTCAAACATGGTGATTCAAGTAATGCAAGAATGCCTCACTCTAGGATATAATATTATGACCGAAACTATTTTTCAACTTCCTATATCTCTACTTTAAGTCATTCCTGTGTTGTTTGATGGAAAAAGAAGACATGTGAAAGCATATGATAGCTTCATATAACTTCCACACATGTATCTTACTTTTTCAACTATCTAGATAGTCGTACCCCTGCATGTGGTAAAGGGGCGATGATGTCAATTTGACAAGGAATATTTAGAAGAGATGAGCATGTTAGTTAACAGGATTTCACCTTCAAGGAGCCCCCCATGTATAAGTCTTCCAATGTAGCATCCAAATCAACAATTACATCATCACCTTTCACAATCTTCTCTTCCTCCTCCTCCATTGAGCCCCCGCCAAAAAACCTTCAGTGGTTATTCATTTTGTCAGTTAGTAAGATAGCACATGCTACACATTTAACCATCATAAATTAACGAATTGACAACTTCAAGAAAAACCAGACAATCTACAACAACATATCCAATGGAATAGTGGAATCCCACAAAGTGGGGTCTGAGGAGGGTAGAGTGTAGGCAAATCTTACCTCTACCTTGTGGTCGTAGAGAGGCTGAGAAACCAGACAGACTAAGCAGAATTATTCCTTTCGAAAAAGATACTTGAAAATCATGGTACATGTGTGTGCAATGTATACTTCTCTCACAAGTTGCAAGAAAAAGCAACAAAAACAACTAAATGAACAGAGAAGGCAGGGAGTGTCATCACCTAGTAGAAATAGATGAATGTAAAAGTTATTTCTTATAATGTTTTTTTGAAGATTATACTCGAAATATGTGTGGGAAACCAATGTTTACAATAACTTGGCAAAGATTGACAGGAACATGTCTGACATACATGAATGGAGTGTAACTTAGTACCTAAACAATAAAACTTAAAAACATTTAACATACAAAAAGTAGCTAGGCAGAAACTATTACTTGGAAACCACCAGTGTTCAAGAAAGCGAGCGCTTCATCGCTTAAAGCGTGAAGCGATGAAGCGGGGCCTTATCGTTTTTTTCCGCTTCACGCATTACTTCCATAAAGGAAGTATGTTTATGGAACTTTCTGCCATCATAATTGGTGAAGGAGTTGGTTACTTGAGGAGATCTAAATATTTTATTTTGGAATCTAATGGAGTTTCTAGAATGTTATCTTAGGGAGTTGCTGGTAAGCATTCAATAGAAAAAGAAAAAAAAAGGCATGATCATGACACGTATTATTATTACTATAAATAAGAGCCACATTACCAAGCAGCGTGACTCGCTCCAGGGCGAGACTCTAGCAAAACGCCTCAAGACTCAAGTGTGGGGCTTAGTTCTGTAAAACTTATGCACTAAGCAAGCTCAACGCTCAACGCTCGGGGCTCACCTAACAAATCTTTCACAACTCATGTGTTAAATTATTTAGTTAACATAGTTAACCCTCATAATCCTAGAATAAATGAATGATACTTAATTGTTATTTAATCTATAGAAATAAGATTGGGAGTAACTCAAATAACAAATTGTAATATTGCATCTTTCCTATTTGGTAAGACTGTGAGGGTGATTATATATTACGTAACATTTCTTTTAGAAATACATAGCGAAATTTTACTTTTTCACTTATCATTGGTTTCATGTTTTTGTCATGTCTCAAAATTATCATATTTTATTTAGCTATTTAAATGTAATTTTACTATTATTTATGATGGGGTGATGTTTTTATTATCGCATAAGTTTAATTGATAATTTTCTTTTAGGAGTGTTAA
The DNA here is from genome assembly GCA_027705065.1 of Solanum peruvianum. Lineage (NCBI taxonomy): Eukaryota > Viridiplantae > Streptophyta > Magnoliopsida > Solanales > Solanaceae > Solanum > Solanum peruvianum. The sequence goes on from JAKWJD010001755.1 coordinate 75,418,177, forward strand.
TTGTATAGTATGATAATAATATACTTTTAGAAATAACGATTCATTTATTATTAGAATGTTAAGATATTAGATTACTTATACTTGTATAATCATGTTAGAAGTTTTGTTTTCTATGAGTTTCCTTAATCATATTTGTAATTATTTGCTAACATATAAGGAATGTTAATACATCTAAACATTATTGCAGTACTTTGAAAATATAAAAGTAAAACAAACAAACCACTGACACCATATTGCAGGAAAAAGGGTCAATCATTAGATATCAAATATCAACATACAATGGACAAAGTCTTTTGACAGAATAATGTAAGGGAGATAAATTCAACAGCAGCTATAAATCTGTAGATGACAATGAAACCAACTATAAACCGTAGATGATTAAACTGTAAAGGGCAACCAGAGACAGCTTAAGCTGATGCTTGTAATCAGAATTACATAAGCGGTCCATGTGCCTACTGATTGACCTTTGCCATAATTAATTCAAGATCAGTTGTTGAACGTCATTAAGTTGAAAGGTCCTACCTTAATCCTACTTCAATCCAGTGGCTTTACACAAAAGAGTAAAGAACACAGCTAGAAGTTGCAAAATTAAGATTAACAAAACGCTGAACACTAGACATTGCAATAAGATGCACCTAACCACTCTATCAATCAGATATAGTTATAGGGGTCTATTTTTTCGGGTTCATTTCATTCCAAAAAGAATATGCAACCATTGAATAACTATAATTCATAGGTGAGCAAACAAAAACAATGTCACAAAATAATACAATTGAGGATAAAGTGAAACTATAGAAACTCAACATACTGGCTAAATATGTCTTGCATGTTCATTCCACCTCCTCTGCCTCCGCTAGCAGCATGTTGTTTAAGACCCTCTTCCCCATAGCGATCATATATATTTCTCTTTTCACTATCCGAAATCACTTCGTAAGCTGAAAATATCCCAAAAAATGAGAGTCAATCAAACAATTATCAATCTAAGCACCAAACTAGTTGCAGATAATCTAGATCTATTCAGCATCCTATACTGGTAAGCATATGTATTGGATAATTAATCATATAAAACTAAACAAAACATACCATTACTGATTTCAGCAAATTTCTTATTAGCCTCTTCATTTCCCTGATTCTTATCAGGGTGATACTTCAACGCAAGCTTCCTATAAGCTCGTTTGATCTGCTCATCCGAAGCACCTTTTGGAATTTGCAAAATATCATAGTAACTCTTCCTGCACACATCAAACACACATTGTCACAAAAAAAGAAAGAAAAAAAACACAAAACACAACGGAGAAAAAGGAGATGAACTCGTATTAAAAACTCACGCAGCAATGGCAATTGACAAAGTGTAGGATAAACAACACAACAAGATGAGCAACTTTGATCTTCTATGCGCCATAAGCACACAGATCTAAGGAATCAAAAACTATTCCCCACAACAAATTGAATCGATATCTTCGTTCTTTCTTTAACTAGATCTACTAGAACAATCTAGAATTTATGAATATGAATTTGTGTTAATTTCACGGCAAAAGCTTAAAGAATATTAAACCGCGGAACAGGGCGGACGTTTGAATATTGAACAAAACGACTGACTTCACACTGCTGAGACGTGTTCATGCCAAAAGCAACCAATAGGAGAGGACTACAACATATATTAGCCAATAGTATAGCTCCACGTATATAAATTCAGCTTTACTGACACTAATAATAATTTCTTTTCTAATTTTTTATGTACAAAAAGAAAGAAGGAACTGTTTCAGGTGTCTGGGCTGGACAATACAATTTGGGCTAGTAGGATAACTTCACATTGGGCTAGATACATGCTCTATGTAACGGGAAACTATCGCAAATAGCCATTATATAATTTGCGGATTCGTACAATATGCAAGTTTTGTATAATTTTTGAATGAATCTGTATAATTCAGTTATTTTTATATAAATTTAAAATAATAAATTTACATAATTACAAATATCAGAAGTGTAAACTTTTATATAAATTATACTATATAAATTTTGAATTGTATAAAAGTTATACAAATTATCTTATACAAATTTTGAATTATACAAAATATATACAAATTATACTATATAAACGTGTGAATTTTAACAAAACAAAAAAACTGAGCCGCGTAATTATAGACAAAAATAGGTCATGAATTATAATTGAAGCAAACTATAGCTAAGTGATCTAATTAATTCGTATATATTTATTTATACACATAATTTCCCCTTAATTTTTGAAGTGGTAAATTAAGTTTTGATGTACTAATACTATCATATTTATCAAAATAAAATAGTGATATTATGTAATCAATGTATGAGTTCATAGATACATATTTAGAAAGAAGAAAAAGATGTCTGTGTCTTAATATTAGATACATGGTATTAAATATGTATTGGATATCTTCATCAAAAATTTCAATTCATCCAATGTATTTCTGCATAGATATATACTTTTTATATATATAAAAAAAAAAACAAGTATTTAGGATGTGTTTGGTACGAAGGAAAATGTTTTCCATGGAAAATAAGTAGATTTTTGACTGATTTTCTCAGGTTTGGTTGGTGAGTAGAAATTTTCTTCGAAAAAGATTTTTAGTGTTTGGTTTTTGAATAAAAAATATTTTTGAGATATATCTTTTATTTTTGCTAGAGTAGAAAATAATTTTTGAAATTGAAAATATTTTTTTAAAAAAACAAACTTAAATTTTTTGGGGGGTGGGTGGGGGTGGGGGTAGGTGTGGGGGGGTAAGGGTGAAAATGAAATTTTGAAGTAGAAAATATTTTTTAACAACAAATTTAAAAAAATAAAAAATTGGGGGGGGGGGGTTGGTAGGGATAGGTGGGTGGGGCTGGTAGAGTGGGGGTTGGGTTGGGGGCTGGTAGGGGGGGGGGCGAAAGAGAATTTTGAAAAGTGTTTTCAGGGAAGTCATTTTCCTTAAATTTGAGGAAAATGAGTTGATTTGAAAAATATTTTTCAAAACATATAACCCAACCAAACATAAGAAAATTGAAAAACATTTTTCCGTAAAATGGGGAAAATGAGTTGATTTGAAAAATACTTTTCAAAACATATAACCCAACCCCAAACATAAGAAAATTGAAAAAACATTTTTCCGTAAAATGTTTTTCTCCATACTAAACACACTTTTAGTTTTGAATATTTAAGATTTATGTGAAATAGTTTAAGAATTTGTAATTACATACCTTTTGAAAGAAAAAAGTATTTATTGACTTGATTAGTTTGATTTTGCCGTTCGTGCATATTATATGTGTTTATATTTGAGTTTTTCTATTAGAATTGAAGGCAAAATTGATATTTAAAAAAAGAAAATCTTACAAATTTGTAGGAGCGCAGATTTTACTCTATGCGCATTCAAAGGATAGCGGCTGTGGGTTTCCCTCGTCATCAAAAAAAAATTAGGAGAAAAATTCATAGAAAAAGAAGAAAACGTGTCACGTAGCTCTTAGAGAGAGAGAGAAAGAGAGGGGAAAGAGGGAGAAAGGGTAACGAGCAACAGAGAAAGAAAGAGCGACGAGCAAGAGAGGACAAAAGGGAGAGATTTGTTGAAAGTATTGTAGTATCGCAACGTTATACATCCATAGATGAATAGAAATGCTAGCTATATTTATTTAGATATGTAGTTTTTTTCTACTTTCTACAATAGGCCCATATCTCATACTACTTTCTAGTTCTTCCAAAAAAAAGAAAATTTAAGTAAGAAGTATTCACGCTTTGAGTAACATGATATATATTGACAACTCAAATCAAATAGCAATTGAGACAATCGAGCCCAACAAAAGAGGCCCTCGAAAGACAATTTTTTACCTTTTTCCCTTTCTTTTTTTAATTAAATAAATCAATTTTATTTAGATTTAATTTGGTTTGATTTTACACTTGTCAAAATCGATAATATTTAATTTGATTTAGTTCAAATAAATCAAAAAAATAATCGAACCAAATCGATAAAATATATACATATGTTTAATAATTACATTTTGTTTCTATTTTTTTTCTAATTACAATAATCCTTTAAAAAAAAATTTTCATATACATTAAAGAATATCTCGAATACATTATAACATGAACTGGATACATAATATGTAGCTCGCATACATTAAAAACTAGCTCGAATATATAATATGTAGCTCAGATACAATAAAAACTAGCTCGAGTACATTAAACACTGGCTCAAATACATTAATATGTAGCTCAGATACATTAAACACATCATGAGAGAAATAAGAAATTGTAGATGTTTTTAGAAACAGAAAGGGATATTGAAAATAAGGGAAACATAAGATGTGTATTTCAGTAATTTTTTCATTTATGTATCATATATTTACGATAGCACAAAATCCCAAGAGAAAAATATTTATTTTGTTAATTTCATGTATATGAGCGCCTTTAACAGTTCTAAGTGGGATTGAGAACGTCAGTCTCTTCCTTATCTAGATCAAAAGCGATGAATCTTGGAGTTTTATTCACAATAAATCGTGGAGAAGTTATTAGACATGAAATGATGCAACTTCATATTTAGATAGAAAGAAGTGGAGGTCGCATATTAGGGTAGAAGACTAGTAAAGGTAGAGTGTTATCTTGTCGTCTAGAGGTTGTAGTCGTACCCTTAAATTTCTTATCATATGTTATTTATTGTATTTCAATTATCACATTATTTTGTGTGGTTACCTTTCTCTCTATTATATTTTTTTCATTGTTTCTTCTTCTTTGTCGAGATTATACTTGATTCTATGGTCTTTCGAAAACAGTCTCTCTATCTCCACGAGGTAATTGTAAGTTTGTCTTAGAGTTGTTCAAAATTGGATCGAAATTGATAACCATGACCAAATAAAAGATAATGATTTATAAATAATGAGTTATTGGTTTAGCAGTGTCGATAACATATTTTGTTTTTCTTATTGTGTTATCGATTGTTAATGCTTTCAAACTTTTCCTCAACGGGTTAACCAATCACCCCATAGTAAATTGAATAATTACTATTTTATATCATTTGGTATACCGTATAATGTCCTTGACTTAGATTTTTGTTTGAAACTTTTATTTTAGGTTGTCTCAAACGTTCGGTTATTTTACAATGTGACAGTTTTTGCTTTTGAGCAAGATGAATTCTACCATTTCATGTGCATGGTTCATTTGGATTACCTTATTTAAAAATGATTTTTCTTTTTTTAAAAAAAAATAAAATATTAACGGTTAAATCGATAAAAATCAATAACCAATAATTCAATATTTTAACGATTTCATAATGTTTAGCATGTTTATAAATCGATAATTGAAAAGTCAAATCGATAAACTTCAAAATCAAACCGATCGATATGCAGCTCTAGCCTTCGTACACTCTATCCTTCTTGTTGAGAGACTCCATTAATGGGAGTTAAGAAAAGTTTAGAGAGAATTTGAGGGAATGAACAGATTGTTATTCATTCAATCTGTATGATTTACACACTATTTACATGAATATATACAAGTATGAATAGGCATAGTTTGACAGCTGTAATTCCTAACTAACAAAGATGCTTTCCTAACTAACTTTCTAAAACTAACTAACTAACTAATTTCAGAATATATTTAATTAACTAAGTCTTCAACACTCCCCTCAAGCTAAGAATTGAAAAATATGCTTTTCATTCCTAGCTTGTCAACCAGTGTATCATGTTGTGGCTTGCATAATCCTTTAGTTAGAAGATCTACTTGTTGTTCTCTTGTTCCAACATGTTGTTGTGTCTAAATTAGTCCTTCTACTATTTCTCCCTTACAAAGTGACAATCTATGTCAAAATGTTTTGTTCTTTCACGGAAAATTGGATGTGCTGCTATTTGAATTGCAGCTTTACTGTCACAAAATAATCTCATAGGTAACTTGACTTCAACTCCTAGCTCCTTGAATAAACCTTTCAGCCATACTATTTCTGCTACTGTAGAGGCCATGCTTTTGAATTTTGCCTCAACAGAGCTTCCTGAAACTGTGCTTTGCTTCTTTGATTTCCAGGATACCACAACATTTCCCAATTTTACTATTGTATCCAATTACTGATCTCCTGGTTTCAACACATGCTCCATAGTCTGAATCACAATAGGCTATCAAAGTTGACTCTTTAGTACTAGGCATAAACAAACCAAGACCTGTTGTTCCCTTTACATACCTTATAACTCTAAGTACTGCTTCCATATGAGACTGTATTGGAGAGTGCATATATTGGCTAGTACCTGGACAACAAAGGCTATATCAGGCCTTGTCATTGTTAGGTATATAAGCGTTCCTACTAGTCTTTGGTACTTTCCATGATCATCAAGAAATACATCTCCTGCATCATTCTTTCTGCCAGTACATTCATCAAAACAATGGATGTTAGCTTATGATTGAACTCTAAGGGAGTAGATCCAGGCTTACATCCAGCTAATTCCAGTTCAGATACAAGTCCAAGTGCATACTTTCTTTGATTCACAAGTATCCCTTCTACTATCCTAGAGAATTCAATCCCAAGGAAGTATTTCAACTCTCCAAGATCCTTCATTTTGAACTTATGCTGCAGGTTCTTTCTTGTTTGTTCAATGAACTTTAAATTGCTTCCAGTAATAAGGGGATCATCAATATACACAAGAATATTAGTTCCTAATGTTCTTTAAATAAGGAGTAATCGTAGTGAGATTGTGCAAATCCCATATCAACAGTGCCTTAGTAAGTTTCAGATGCCACTGTCTTGGTGCTTAATTTAGTCCATACAAGGCCTTATGAAGTTTGCAGACCATGTGATTCTCCCCCTGGTTGCAAAACCCTCAGGAATCTCATATACACCTCCTCAATAAGATCATCTTGAAGAAAGGCATTGTGCACATCCATTTGAAAAATAAACCACCCACAAGAAGCAGCTAAAGCCATCACAGATCTTACCATAACAATCCTTGCCACAGGAGAAAAGGCCTCAGTGTAGTCAAGACTAGCTATAACCCTTAGCTATTAGCCTTGCCTTGTACCTCTCAACCTCCCCAGAAGCTTTGTATTTGACCTTGAAAACCCATTTAATCCAATAGGAACCTTAGAAGTAGGAAAATGTACAATAGACCAGATGTCATTATCCTCTAGTGCAGTAATTTCAGCTCTTATAGCCTCTATCAAATGAGAGTCTTGACAAGCCTCCAAGTAAGTATTAGGTTCAGTGATTAAAGAATAAAAAGCAAGGATCTCTGTATAAGGGAGATAGTCTAGAGTAGGATATATATTGGCTGTAAGGTTAACATAGAATCCAGATTGGTGGTTTGGAAAGCCTTGAGGATCTCCTCGATTGAGTCTGAGGCAATGGTGCTGAGGGTATATCCGTAGAAGGAGACATAGTGGGAGAACTGGACTCAGAAACTATAGGAGTAGGCTGAGGAGAAAGTGAAGGAGAACTGATTGTATCAGTGAATGAACTATCAGGAATGATAAAAGAAGGAAACAAATGATCAGAGGCACACTCAAGATCCTTGAAAGGAAAGACTGCTTCCTTAAACACAGTATCCCTACTTACAAAAAAAGATTTTGAACTTAAGGCATATAACACATATCCCTTCTTAGAGAAAGAGTAATCCATGTGTATAGTAGGAAGAAATCTAGGAGAAAATTTGTCAAGTGTCTTTAGATCAGTTGCATAGCATAAACTACCAAATATTCTAAGATGATTAAGACTTGGAGGCTGACCAAATAACTTCTCAAACGAAGAGCAACCCTTTAACAACATAAAAGGCAATATGTTAAGAATATATAGAGTTGTACACACACAACATCCCCAAAGTTTCAGAGGTATACCAGCCTAAAACCTCAATGCTCTAGCCATGTCAAGAATGAATCTATGTTTTCTCTCAACTACTCCATTCTGTTGAGGAGAATAGACATAAGAACTTTGATGAATAATCTCATTTGCCTTAAGGAGATCATCTACTTGAGAGTTAAAGAACTCAGTGTCATTGTATGTTCTCACACACTTGATGGCCAAACCAAATTGAGTTTTCACCATGCAGAGGAAATATTGTAACACAGTAATAGTATCGGATTTGGTATGCATTAAAAAAAATCCAGGTATATCTTGACATATCATCCACCAATGTTAAGAAATATCTTTTCCCATCATGATTAAGAACCTGTAAGGTCCCCATTCATCACCATGTTTTTATACACTTTATTCTACTCAGTACTTTAAGAGGGACATGCCCAAGTCGTTTGTGCCATAGACTAGTTAAAGAGGCAGTAGAAGAAGAATTAAGACTGATAGGACTAATGCTAGTGCTTGTACATGAAACTCCAGCTGCACAACTTCTTTCAGGAAGTGTTGAATGTCAAGCTTTAACCTCAGTATTTAGCATATATAGACCTAGATCTTCCCTACCAATCCCCAGGACCTTCCTATTGAAGAGATCATGAAAGATACAGAAGTCAGGGAAAAACACCACAGCACAACCTAGTTGTTTAGTTAGTTGTGAGACAGACATAAAATTGTACTTGAACTCTGGTATAAACAACACATCCTTCACCAGTTTATCTTTAAGTACTAGAGATTCACCAACATGAGTAATTGGAACTTGATCACCATTAGGTAAATTGACATTCATATGTCTCTTAACAAGATTTGTATGTTATCTTATTAGAGTTCTATTGTGAACCATATGATTTGATGCACCAGTGTCAATGATCCAATTAGCATTTACCACATCAGTCATGAGAGTTGGATGTATACCTGAGGTACTAGTTGTGGTTACATTAGCTGAAGAGTCAACTTTCTTCCCTTTGACTTTACTTAGCATCTACAGAATCTGATTATACTGTTCATGTGTAAACATTGACATGCCATGTGTATCTGCTGGAGTTGTGTTTGTCGTGGATGAATTATATGATTTAGTATTAGAGCATACGGAAGAGTCATAAGTTCCAGAGTCATTGTAAGCAGCAACACTGTTGGCATGAGATGTGCCTCCTTTCTTCTTAGGATAACCATGAAGCTTGTAGCATGTATCTTTAGTGTGTCCCTTGTAGTGCCAGAATTCATAGTACACTTAAGGTATACCTATTGTAGAGTTACTATTTCTTCCATCACCATAGCCATTCCTACCATCACCATAATTCATGTTTCTGTACTTACCATTTTGACTTGCACCAGGAGGTCCTCCACTTGATCCTGAAGCAGTGTTATGTTTATAGTATCCACCAGTACCAAGAGACATATTGTTACTTATAAGAGATGTTTCTGATAGAATTTCAGTAGGAGAACTACTGCTAGCACCATTCATTCTTTGACTTTCAACATTTATTATCATAGCATAAGCTTGATTGACACTAGGGATAGGAACTTGCATCAACACATGACTCTTAGCATGAAAATATGACTCATTTAACCCCATAAGAAATTGTCAGAGCTTTTGAAACTGGAAATGTTCAGTATATTGTTTTGATTTATGACAAGCACATGATGAAAGTGGAATTAGAGTCTCAACTTCATCCCAAAGCTCTCTTAAGTCTAGAGAAGTAATTAGACACTGAAGCAGTACCTTGCAACAAGGTAACTATTTCCTTATGAACATAGAAAGCTCTAGCAGCATTAACCTTATCAAACCTTTCACGAAGATCCTCTCATACTGTGTGAGCATCAGAACCATAGATGACAGTGCTCACTAAGCTCTTAGAAACAGTGTTCATGATCCATCCTAAAACAATGGCATTACACCTATCCCAAAAAGGATGCAAAGAAGCAGGATACATATACTTTTTGCAGGTTTCTATAGAAATCCTAACTTGTTTTTGTCAAGTAACACAAGCTTCAAGGATTACTCCATAGTGTGTAGTTTTCAGAACCTAAAAGTTGAATTGAGATTAGAACAGAACCTTGAGCATCTGATGCATGAATGAAAAGAGGATGATTATGATCTATTGTACTGGAATCTGGACTTTAGTGACTGCATCATTATCAACAGCAGCCGGCATGATTGAATCAGTAATTTTGAGTTTCAAAAAATGCAACAAAGATCTACTCACTCTTCAATACTTTTGCATAAATTCAATCAATCCACGATCTGATCGAAAATGAAAGAAATAACAGAGGAAAATAGAATATTCCTTAGTGTTCTGATACATGTTAAGAGACTCCATTAATGGGAGTTAAGAAAAGCTTAGAGAGAATTTGAGGGAATAAACAAATTCTTATTCATTCAATCTGTATGACTCACACACTATTTACATGTATATATACAAGTAAGAATAGGCATAATTTGACAGTTGTAATTCCCAACTAAAAAAGATGTCTTCCTAACTTTCTACAACTAACTAACTAACTAATTTCAAAATATAGTTAATTAACTAAGTCTTCAACACTTCTTCTGGAAAATAACAATCAAGAAAGGAAAAATAGAGACAAAGAATGAAATTTTTTATTTCAATAATTTATATGAATGTTTGTTACATAAATAAGAGATTCCATTTATTAGTTAGTGATAAAAGTAGTTAAAGTTAGTTAGTTGGGTACATGAAATCAAAATAACTGAATTAGTTAGAATGAATTGAATCCATTTCAGTTGTAATTTCAATTCTATATAAAGTGTAATACAATTCTATACATGATATGAAATATACAGAATATTCTTTCTCTTTCTAATCTCTCTTCTTCTTCTTCTTCTTCTTTCACTAAAACTGTTTTCTCGATATATCCTGAAACAGTTTTTCGATCCTCGAATTCATTGTGAATTCCTGCAATCGAGTAACATTGGTATCAAAGCTACTCTATCCTTGGATTTCTAATGGCGAAAGGAACAAGATCTTCTGATAATTCTCCAACAGAAATGGGGGAATTGAAGGAAATGATGCAGAATTTGGCAGAAAAAATGGGAACATTGGCAGGGGAAGTTACAAATTTGAAGAGGTTGGATCAAGTGGTCATGGAATTGAAGGAACAATTGATCACTAATCGAGAATCCGGGAGGGAGAGAACTCCTGTAGAAGGTGGTCCTTCAACTGCAAGACATCTTGATGAAAGAATTCACCATTCTGAGGAGAGAAGTCACAGACCCAGGAGTCCTACCAGTTACAACACCCATCATTCAAACTTCTCAAGATGGTCGCGAATGGAATTCCTTAGGTTTGCAGGGGAAGATCTGAGATCATGGCTGTTCAAGATTGAGCAATTTTTTTCCATGGAAAATGTAGTTGCAGAGGAAAAGGTAACAGTGGCTGCAATGCAATTGGAAGGAGAAGCCATCCAATGGCATCTTTCTTTCATGAGATACAGACAGTATGTACAACCTGCTACTTGGAATGAATATGTGATGGCTATGGTTGAAAGGTTTGGGACTGATTTTGATGATCCCATGGAGGAGATCAAGAAGTTAAACAGATAGGTTGTGTCAAGGAATACCAAGCTGTATTTGAAAGGAATTTGACAAGGGTGAATTTATCACAGGAAAATGCTATTAGTTGTTTCATTGGAGGACTAAAGCATGAACTGAATCTTGCTGTGAAAGTGACTAACCCCACTACTTTGGCTCAAGTTTACAGAAGTGCAAGGCTACAAGAGGCTTATATAGCAGCAGTTAGACAACCGCACAAATAAATTCTCAAGCAAATTCAAGAAGATTCACAGAACAAAGAAATTACAACAACAAACCTATTCTTCCTACACCTGGATTTGGAGGTTCTAATGGGCCTAGAGGAATGAACAGGAGAACATTAAGCGCAGAGGAGATGAATGAGAAACGATCAAAAGGATTATGCTATTTCTGTAATGAGAAGTACATTCCTGGACACAAGTGTAAGACTTCCAAACAGTTGTATCTGTTAGAAATAGATGAAACAGATGAATTCCAAGAAAGTGAATGTCTGATGGAGGAACAGGAAAGGCAAATGCATGAGGAAGGGTCTAATACAAGGGAACTGGTCCAACCTGCAGAACATATGGAGATATCTATGCATGCACTAAATGGATCATTAGGATATAGAACTTTGAAAGTGACTGGTTATCATTTAAAGAAGAGTTTAAACATTTTGATAGATACTGGCAGTTCTCACAATTTTATTGAACCTGAGTTGGTTGGTCAACTAGGTTGTGAGATCAGGTCTACTTCACCTCAGTTGGTTGCTGCAGCAAATGGCAACATGAGGGTGGACAAGATGACCACTATTACTTGGTTACTCCAAGGAGCTGAATTTACAGCTGATTTCTTACTGTTGCCACTTGGATGTTGTGGAGTAGTTTTGGGGGTCCAATGGTTGCTCACTTTAGGAGATATAAAGATGAACTTCAGGAATCTGACCATGGAATTTTGGTACAAAGGAAGGAAGCATTTACTCAGGGGAGCTGGCAACCAGATGTTAACTGTTGGTGCTGGGAAGTTAGCAAAATAGTCAGGTAATCAATCTCAACTTTGTATGATTCAAGTAATGCCAATGGGAAGTGAAAAAGTGAAAGCTCATGAGACAGACAATGTGCAGGACATGAAAGGTGATCCTAGTCTTTTAGCCTTATTATCTGAATTTAAAAAATTGTTTGAAGAACCTGCTGGTTTACCACCTTCAAGAGGTGTTTTTGATCATAGATTGTGTTGAAAGCTGGGACAGAACCTATGAACAAGAGGCCTTATAGATATCCTTCAGTTAAAAAGGATGTTATTGAGGGGTTAGTTCAACAGATGTTAGATCAGGGGATTATTCAGCCTAGTTGTAGTCCATTTGCATCTCCTGTTGTATTGGTTGGAAAAAAGGATGGGTCATGGAGACTGTGTTGACTACAGGGATTTGAATAAATTCACTATAAAAAACAAGTTTCCCATACCTATTGTTGAGGATCTCTTAGATGAGTTGGAGGATCCAAGATATTTTCGAAAATAGACCTGAGGTCTGGATATCACCAATTGAGAATGGCATCAAACGATGTACCTAAACTGCTTTCAGAACTCATTCAGGACACTATGAATACTTAGTGATGCCTTTTGGTCTCTCAAATGCACCAGCTACTTTTCAAGGTCTAATGAATTTTGTCTTTCAGAAATATCTCAGGAAACATGTGCTTGTTTTCTTTGATGATATCCTGATTTACAGTAGAACTATGGAAGATCATGTTAGACACTTGAGATCTGTTTTTGTAGAGATGGTGTGAAGCATCAACTTATAGCTAAGGAAAGCAAGTGTTTCTTTGGGGTGCAACGAATTGAATACCTTGGCCATTTTATTACATCTGAGGGAGTGTCTACAGATCCACAAAAAGTTGAAGCCGTAAGGAATTGGCCTATACCAAACACTCTTAAACAACTAAGGGGATTCTTAGGGTTGGCTGGGTATTACCGGAGATTTATCCAGGGTTTTGGCATGATAAGCAAACCATTGACTGACTTAACTAAGAAGAACAATTTTAGATGGTCAAATACAGCGCAGACAGCATTTACCATACTTAATACTGCATTAACAGAGGCCCCTGTATTAGCATTACCTGATGTCACCAAGACTTTTGTGGTGGAGACAGATGCTAGTGGATATGGAATAGGAGCTGTTCTTATGCAGGAAGGACATCCTATAGCTTTCATCAGTAAAGCTTTATCTCCCCGACATGCTGCCCTATCTGTGTATGATAGAGAACTATTAGCCATAGTCCAGGCTGTAACTAAGTGGTCTCAGTACCTGTTAGGACAAAAATTCATCATAAGGACTGATCAGAAGGCTCTGAAGTTCTTATGAGCAGAGAAACTACACACAAATTCTCAATTGTTATGGTTAACCAAGTTGATGCCATTTGACTATGCGATTGAATACAAAAAAGGAGTTGATAATAAGGTCGCTGATGCCCTTTCTAGAGTGTCTGGTGCAGAATTATTAGCTTTAGTGGTGTCTCCTGCTGGTACTGATTTATTCCAAGCTATAGTAGATAGTTGGTCTTCAGATGCTGAACTTCAACAACTCATTACAGACTTACAGACAGATCCCACTACTCATAATCAGTTTACTTGGTCCCAAGGTCACCTAAGAAGAAAAGGGAAGCTTGTAATCGGCAAGAATCAAAGTCTTAGGACTGAGATTATGACATTATGGCATGCAGGTTCTCAAGGAGGTCATTCAGGTGTGGAGGCTACACTCAAAAGGCTTCTCACTTTGTTCTATTGGAAGCATATGAGGACTGATGTAAAACAGTTTATTCAAAGGTGTGATGTTTGTCAAAAAGTTAAGTCTGATCTTGCTGCATATCCTGGCTTACTACAACCTCTTCCTATTCCTGATGTGGTTTGGTCACAAATTAGCATGGATTTTATTGATGGATTACCTAAATCCAATGGCTATGAAGTGATATTAGTAGTGGTGGACAGGCTTAGTAAGTATGGACATTTCATTCCTCTTAAACATCCTTATACTGCTCAGTCGGTTGCTCAGGTGTTCTTTGATAATGTTGTTAAGCTACATGGCTTACCTGAGACCATTACTAATGATAGAGATGTTGTTTTCTTGAGTTCATTCTGGCAAGGATTATTCACCATCCAAGGAGTACAACTTAATACTTCTACTGCCTATCATCCTCAATCTGATGGACAAACTGAGGTGTTAAATAGGTGTTTGGAGACATATTTGCGATGCTTCTGTCATGAGGATGCCTCGAATTGGGTTAATTGTTTGTCAATGGCTGAGTATTGGTACAATACTTCATACCATTCAGCCATTCAGACCACTCCTTATGAGGCCTTGTATGGTCGACCACCACCTCTCCATTTACCGTATCTGCCAGGGGAATCATCTTCAGCAGAGATTGATAGTACATTAGTTAGTAGAGAACTAAAATTACAACTTCTTAAACATCATCTGAATAGAGCTCAACTGAGGATGAAACAACAAGCTGATTCTCATAGGAGTGACCGAAATTTTAATGTAGGGGATTGGGTTTACTTCAAAATCCAACCTTACAAACAGGCCACTATTTCCAACCATACTTCTCATAAGTTGGCTGCAAAGTTCTATGGTCCATTTCAGATTTTACGGAGAGTTGGTCCAGTTGCTTACACTCTCTTATTACCCAGTTCTGTCAAAATACATCCTACTGTGCATGTTTCTCTCTTAAAGAAGTGTTATGAAGTGCCTACACATATTTCTTATCCTCCTACTATTGATTTGGCTAGTCCCCATTGTCCTGAACCTGAGTTAGTGTTGCAGCGAAGGATGGTCAAGCGGGGTAACAAGGCTGTTGCTCAAGTGCTTGTCAAGTGGTGTGGTTTTCCTGCTGATAATGCCACTGGGAATTTGCTACTGTTTTGAAGATCAGGTTTCCGTTGTTTGATCTTGAGGACAAGGATCTTCTATTGGGGGAAAGTACTGTTACATAAATAAGAGATTCCATTTATTAGTTAGTGATAAAAGTAGTTAAAGTTAGTTAGTTGGGTACATGAAATCAAAATAACTGAATTAGTTAGATGATGAATTGAATCCATTTCAGTTGTAATTTCAATTCTATATAAAGTGTAATACAATTCTATACATGATATGAAATATACAGAATATTCTTTCTCTTTCTAATCTCTCTTCTTCTTCTTCTTCTTCTTTCACTAAAACTGTTTTCTCGATATATCCTGAAACAGTTTTTCGATCCTCGAATTCATTGTGAATTCCTGCAATCGAGTAACAATGTTATAATCTTTATAAAATCTAATGAAAAAATTACTATTCTCCGATTCTTCTCCTCACAATCATCAACTCAAGAATTTTGCTATGTTCTTAAATCAATGAAATACCTGTTGAAAATTCATCATGAAGCCAAACTTTGATCACAATTTCAAAAATATGGAAACTTGCAGCACATAACTTCAGAGATAAGGACTTGCAAATCACCACAAATATTTTCTATGCTGTGAGTTACAATTGATTTGAGAGTATTTTGATCTTCAAGTACCTTTAGAGGATTTTGGATTTGAAAGCATGAGTTGAACCAGTTTTATTAAGACTGACCCAAATGTAATTTGACCTCTATTTAAATCATATATTTTTTATTTAAATATTAATTAATTTTATCAATCAATTTGACTTGATAAACCTATAACGAAGTTAAAGATTAATTCAAAAGTTAATATGCACTTATTAATAAAATTTCGATGACCGTAATATGACTTTTTTTATTAAAAAAAATTCTGAATGGTACTAAAATAGAAGAAAAACTCAGTTAATTAAAACAATTTCAAATAATCTAATTTGAGTTGTTCATCATTAAGTAAACAAAAATTGATATGATATGTTTTTTTAAAAATAATAATATAATCAAATTCAACAATTGACACTCTAAGTAATTATATTTTTCTAACATAAGAATCTTCTAAGAACGCTAGCCTTTTTTTGATATCACTAATACAAATTTAGTGATTATAATAGTAGAGTAATTAATAAAGAATCTACCTAAAGTGAGATTAGACTCTTTTGGTAGCAATGCTACGTAAATAGATTAAATGGTGTTGTTAATAGTAGCTATTATTTATCTAATTAAGTTTTATTTTTTTGGTCCAATAATATTGATTTTGTATACTTTCTTAAGAAACAATAAAAATAAGGGTACTTTTACTTCCACATTTGTCCTTTTGCATACAGTATTAAAGATAATATCTAGTAAAATGTAATAGAAAATAACTACAATTAATTATAAGGTTAAATTACACATTAAAATTATCTATTTATTTTATAAGTAAGCAAATATTAATGAATGTCTCATATAGAGGACAACTATTGTTTTGGAGAGAAAAATAATCCTGGACTGATATTTTTTTCTTGTTCATGATTTGGTTAATAAAAGAGTTGACGCTTCTACAAATTAATTAGACAAGTTTTCAAGTTCATACTCCACTAAAATGAGGAATTCGGAGCCAAAAAAGCTAAAAAGTTGTCAAAAAATTTAAAAGAGCATATCAATCTTTTTGTTAACTAAAAGAGCCAAATAGTTCTTGATAGAGCGATTTTCTTCTAATTTATTTTTTTATTATCGTTGTGCGTTTTTTTTAAAAAAAATCAAATTGAATTCCTTTTAAGTTAATACAGGCATTTTAGGCGTTTTGCTCTGGGCCTCCACCATTTGTTATAATTTTTTTTTTGACAAAATCACTATCACGAGGAAAAAGAATTTTTTTTGATGAAATCGCCGTCGCATCAGCTATTTTTGTGTTTTTTTTAAAAAGAAATAAATTAATACGTCAGTTTTGTCAGAAGTTTGTATAATTCGGACGTTTGTACAATATAATTTATATAACTTGTGTATAATATAATTCTATATAATATAATTTGTATAACTTTTAAAGTTCAGATGTTTCTGTTTCTATAAATTTATTAATTCAAGTTTATACAAAAATAGTCGAATTATTATAAATACAACGAATTATACAAAAAAGACAACTTAAACTGCAGTTACAATCTGCAAATAAGTAAACTGTAATTATAAAGTATAATTAAATTTATTACAATGACAAATTACGAAAGTTCCAATTTATCTTTAATACGGCATCTCATGACTGTAATCACTTATCTTTCCATAATGTTAAATTTGTATCACTCAAATGATATTACTCGTTTATTTTATTTAAAATATAATTTCATTAATATTAATATAAAATTTAAGCATTTGTCATATTTTAATTCTAATTTGTCATATTCTAATCACAGTATGCATAATTTCATTAATATTAATATAAAATTTAAGCATTTGTCATATTTTAATTCTAATTTGTCATATTCTAATCACAGTATGCTATCCAATCAGCGTAAACGCACGCCATGATAATTGATATTCGTATCATATGTATTGTCTTATCAAATATTAATATTATATAAAAGATATATAATATTACAGAAATATGAAATTTATAAACGGGATTCCATATTATTCTTTAGCCTATATGCGCGATAATGTAAATTAGTTTATTTGGGGTGTGTTTGGTATAATAGAAAATATTTTTCATAAACACTTATTTTATTTAATTTTTTTGAAATAAATACATAAATAAAGGCATAATACTATATTAGACCTTAAATTTGACTTCAAATTTTAATTTTGATTTCAAACTTTCATAGTGCATAAATAGACATTGTAACTATCCTATTTTTCAATAAATAAATACGCAATTTCTGAAGTCAAAGTGCGTGAAATGCGAACGCTTCCACATGTATTAGTGAGTCAATCATTGGTTGCCAACTTACTAAACATTTTACATGTCTTTTTTTTAAAAAAAAATATCTTACGTGTTATTTTGAAACTAAAAAGAATTAAAAATAATTTTAATTAATATAAAAGAGATTCATTAAGGTTAAAATTGTCATTTCAGCATCTTTTCTACCTTTGTGGGCCTCGAAAATTACCCCTCACTTGCACATAATGCGTGCATTTCACGTATTTTGCTAGGTAAGAATCGCGTGTTTATTTATTGAAAGATAGGATAGTTAACGTGCTTATTTGTGCACTATAAAAATTTGAGATCGAAATTAAAATTTAAAATTAAATTTAAGTTCCAATATATGTATTATGTCTAAATAAAAATACTATATAGATAAATATAATAGTAGATGGGTTAATTAAGGGTGTGGCCGTGTGGGGTGATCATGATTCATGAGGATGAAAATAAAGATAAAGAGTATTGGAAAATAAAAACAACACAATCAATACAAAATATTATTAGTAGAATTTATTTTTCTTAATTTTACTAGAAAAAATATTTTTCTTACTTTAAAAAATTGAATTAAAAATAATATATTTTCCTTGGTATCGGACCCATTGTTAGTGTTCTTTTGCTTTCTGTATTTTTAATCACACGTGCACAAATAGAAGGATGCCTAATGTGAAACACTTAGTTTTCAGATCAGTAAATTATTGAGCATGACTAAAGCTCAACTTTCTATCCATTTTGATGTAACATATGAAGTGAACTGATATTTGATATCGAGGAAAATGACTATAATTAATAATAATAATTAATTAAGAATTAAATATAAAATTAATTAATAAATTTATAAAATGAATAATTATTATTAAATATTTTAAAATAATATAGTAGGTAATTATTATTAAATTGAGAAAGTAAAATATTATAAGGATAACAAATAATATTTATCGATATGTGAAGAATAAAAAAAGTATTATTATATGAATATGTATTGAGAAATAGAATTCAACCTTACCATTTCTAACAAGCATACTTCATGTTGTTTCAACTTTAATTCTTTGTATCAATACATCGTAAAATGCTCCTTTCATTATTATTTTACGTTGGGGTGGAAGATCTTCTGATTTTATTTTTTTAATCTTAAATGTATTACAACATTGTAGTTATAATATCATATTTAAAAAAATTATATTATTTATATATAATATATATTTTTATTATATTTACATATATAGTAATTGTTATTGACCCTCGTTTCACATTTATATATAGATTTACTTCTTTATATTTTAAATTTCATCAATAAAAATTTAATTATACAATTGTTCATAATTATTAATAGTCCAACCCCCACCCCCAACTCAAAAAAAAAGAAAAAAAAACTAATTCCCTACCATGCACCCACCTCCCAAACTAATTCCTTACATAGTTACATGGTATAATATGCGGGGAAGATAATATTGATATCTAAAAAAAAAATATTCAAAATTATTATTATTATATTAAAAATGAGCATTAGCGAGAATTAATTAGTAATTATTGTTAAATATTTTTAGTGGTAATTAACACTTTTTGTATATGTTCATAAAGTCTTTAGGGATATTGTGTCTAATGACAATTAACTAATGTCGGTACTTAACACTTTTTATCAATGTGTTTTTTTATTACCGTTTGTTTTATTTTAATATATCTATATCCTTCTATATATTAATTATTAAAGTTTTGTTAACGACCGTTAATATATTTTAGGTCGAAGTCATGTGTCGCCCCTTAAAATTGTGTGCATAATTCATGTAGACATCTTAACTAGGACTTGTACCTATTGAATACATCTATTCTCTAAAATTTGAACAATTTAAACACTTTATGCAGATGTGGCACAAAAAGTGTGAATTACGCTTGATAAGTGCGTGAAATCGTAATTTTAATATTTTTTTTTTCTTTTTTAATTATTTTTTTTAAAAATAATAATCTTATCTCTTTACAGATAGCTCCCGTCATTTTTGTAACCATTTCTTGAAAATAATTCAATGCCAGTTTTTTCTTATATAACTTTCCATCTCTTTGTTTTTCGTTTTGTTTAATTCTTTTTTATTATCATTATACTATTAATTTTGTAGATGTAAAAAATTACTTCTTCTTTTTTTCAAAAAAATAAAGATCATTATCGATGGTTTTTTGCCGGAAAAAATGAATATATAAATTTACATCTTTTTCGCTTTAAAAATAGAGACCAACATCCGTATCTTTTTTATCGAAAAAAATGGAAGTCACTATTCAGATATACTCTCTCTTTGTCTTCACCTCTCCATACACACTAGTCCTGACCCATACCCCTTCTCCCCGATTAATCGAAGCAAAAATAGAAAAAAGAAAAAAGGTAAAATCAAAATAAACAAAGTAAGAACAAATCTTTTAAGAAACATCTAACAAATCCTTGAAGAAACATTTCAATTTAATTGAAAATAAGAAATAAGACGTAAATAAAAATAAAAATAGTAAAGTTTATCCTGCAGAATTAACAATGGTGAAGAAGGGTGAGTATTAGGAAAGGGTGAGAAGTGTATAATTTATTTCTTTAAAAAAAAATTAAAAAAAATTAACTTATTTATATTTAAAAATTATATTTATGACTTCTTTAAATTAAAAATGTCATGTGTCTTTATTTGATTTGCTATTTTGACAAATCATATGCATGGATATTATATTCACTTTTTTTTTAATCAGTTGTCAAAAAAATATTTAATAAGCATTTATTTTTTAAAATTAAAATATCTAATAGAAAAAGAGGTATGTTAAGATGTCTAAATTAATTAAGCGAATAACTTTAAGGGGGTAGTTGAATCTTGTATTGATTAATCAGTATTATGATATTATTCCTAACATTAGTTAATCACCTGTTTGACACATGATAATCACTTGTTTTCAAAAGATTATTTCACTTTTTTTTAAAAAAAAAACAAAAATAGTGTCTCACTATGAAAATTCTATATACAACTTTGATCAGTTGTATTTGGAATTTGAAAAACACCAAAAATCTCATTTTCACTTTTTTCATTTTAGTTTTGTTTTGTTCTTAAAAGAATCCTAAATTTTTATTTTCATAAAATAACTTCAATTAATTTTATATTTTTGAATGGCAATTCTTAAGGTGCAATTACTTGGCTTTTTTTATTCCGTTGGTTTGTAATGAAAGGATTAGTTATTGGTTAGTGATTTTGTTCCTATATAAATTCAAGTTTGTTTCATTTCTTTAGGTATTTAGAAGAAATTCAGTACTAGAGAAAATACTCTTCCACTTTCTTGCTAATTTTTTTTTGAAAGTAAGATTATTTGTTCCTTGTGTTCTCAGTTCATAATTAGAAGAGCTTATAAATTTCGAAGATAGTATAACAGTATTTAGTGAAATATTCTCAAGGATAGTATTATAGCATGTCTTAAGCTATGAGAATTTACGAGATTTTCAGTATTTTTCGACAAAATGTGTAACGACCTGTTTAGTGGTTTTGAGCAGCAGATTTTATTTCTGGAAAACTGGCTGAAACAACGGACCCCACGACGGACCGTCGCAGGGTCTCGTTTCAAAACACTTAGAAATTCTGAAATTGGGTACTGAAAATCGACTCTCTGAACTTCGTAACGGAATGGCAGGACGGACCGTCACAGGCGTGACGGACCGTCACAGACCCTTTGGTGGAAATTGAGTCTCTGAACTTTGCGACGACCTGCAGGACGGACTGTCGCAGGCACGACGGGCCGTCACGGGTTGCGTAATCCCAGTCTGGGTCGGATTTCTTTACACGTTTTAAGGGACGTTTTTTACTATTCCGGCTTTAATTATAAAGTTAGTGGGTTAATGTTAATAAGTCTAATTACTTGGGGGTTAAAAGAGGTAACCTTGAGTTAATTAGTGGGTTATTATTGTCATCTTTCATACTTAATTATATGCTAATTAGGGTAAAAGAAAGAGGGTTTGAATAAGAAAAATAGAAAGAACAAGAAGAGGGAGAGAGAGGATCGATCGAGAAGGGGAAAACACAAAGCTTTGGGGAATTTGCTTGCTTGATCACTAATCTTCGGTGGAGGTAGGTTATGGTTTTCACACTATTCGTAGTAAACTCTTAATAGTGAATGATGTGTGTTAGTAGTATTGTAAACCCTTCTATATGCTTAATTGTATGCTTGCATGAATATGATTATGTAATTGTGAATAAATAAGCATGATAAAGCTATTGAATCCCAAATCTTGAAAAGAAACCCTAATCTACTTTGTTAATGATGATGCCTTGGTATAAAAGAAGGCTTGATGAACGAAAGAAGTGAGATTAGGGGATCGGGTGCCACGTTCCGGTACCAGGATAGAAATAGAGGATCGGGTGCCACGTTTCGGTACCAGGATAGAATGAGGATCGGAGTGTCACGTTCCGACACCAGGATAGTATATGGATCGGGTGCCACGTTCCGGTACCAGGATAGAATGAGGATCGGAGTGTCACGTTCCGACACCAGGATAGTATATGGATTGGGTGCCACGTTCCGGTACCAGGATAGAATGAGGATCGGAGTGTCACGTTTCGACACCAGGATAGTATATGGATCGGGTGCCACGTTCCGGTACCAGGATAGTATATGAGGATCGGAGTGCCACGTTCCGGCACCAGGATAGTATATGG